>JAKSZT010053769.1:27292609-27506046 GCA_026826555.1 Tolypeutes matacus
TATAGGTATAGGTATAGGTATAGGTATAGGTATAGGTATAGGTATAGAAGTATAGGTAAAATGGATGTAAAAATGGCTATGCTTATAGAAAAAGCCACAGGTAAAGGCAGAGATAGTCAGAGATACACATGAATACAGTAAAATAAAGGAAAAGTGCATGCAAAAGCCAAGTGAAGAATTTATCCTGGAAAAAATATAATCCAAGAAACAGAAAAAAAAAATTCTATATAAAGAAAATGAAAGAGAATATGAAATTCATGTAATAAAACCTTAAATAGGAGATAACATTGAATGAAACTTTAAAAGAAAGGATAGAAGGCTACAGAACACTATGAATTAGAATAACACTATTATGGAGTGGATAAATAAATAAGAAACACCAAGAAACAATACACATAACTAAACACAGAATTAATGGTACAGTATCTCTAGGCACTGAACACGGAGGAAAAGGAGGCATAGACTAAAGCAATAGAGGGAAAAAGGATATGGAGGGTAGATAAGGATGATCCAGCATAAATATCATTGATTTTCCAAAGAAAATGGAACAAACATTTGGAAGATGTAATAGAAAATATGAGTTGTAATTGTAATACCAGTAGCAGTTGTAGTGGTAGAAATCTTAGTAGCATGCCTTATAATCTGTTGACAGAGTTCAACCTTCAACTTGCTATCTTTTCAGTAGTCTTGCTCAAAGAGTACCATTTAAGTCCCTGAGCTCATGGATTTGAATTTATCTCATTGCTGAGGATTCTCTGAACACTCATGTAATGAGACGTAATGTTTTTACTTCCACTTTTTAACTCCAATGCTAACAAAGTATAATTGTGATCTTATTCATAGCTGCATCTCATACTCATCCCCACCAAATCCACGGACCTAAATGAGAAGATTTTGACCATAAGGGGTTAGGATCCCAGGAAGTACAGCTGAGAAATTACTAGGAACAGGGCTTGTCCCAAAGTCCCTTTAAGCTCCGGTCCCAGGCCAATTGGTTGCTCTGTGAGCAAGCTACACCATAAGGTGGAAAGAGTTAAAATTCTTGGGTGAGTCGGGGCAGGGAGGGGATACCAAGCAGTCCTCACACCTGTAAAGCTCTTGGTGTCATCTTCCAGGTAAGACGTGAAACTAGGGGTACACCTATGTGCATAGTATTATTTAAAAGCCTTTAGTTTTCTTAATTGCTTTAAGTACTGACCTGCCTGCTCTCTAAGTATATATTTCTAAAACACAACAGCAGATTCCTCCCATTGCTCTATTTTACCTCTCTGCTGTGGCTGGAGGAAGATGAAGTGTTGTTGCAGTTATGAATTTAAGAATTGAAATTGATTTTATTAACTGCATGATAATAAAAGAGAAAAAAAACTAATGTTTGAGTCCTTTTGAGTATCTTTTCCCTCTTTACAATCTTTCACTTGAAAAGTGATGGGCAAAATCTGAGAGCATCCAAGAAGGCAGGGTACCGAATTATGAAGTATGAGTTTGTATCAGTCAGAGAGAGGAGTCTGTCCACCCAAGAGAAGAATCAAGACCTCACCTTCCTTCTCATTACAGAGCAGGAATTTCTCTTGCTTGAATCCCCTTTTCCTCTGCCCTACATCATCCTTTATGCCATAAGGAAGTAGGTACAGCCGAGATGTCTTACCAGGTCGTGAATGTATCAAAGGACAATACTTCCCAGAGGATCCTCTAACTCAGTAGTATGGAAAGCTGACTCCCATGTGCTGGACTAGAAAGCGACTGCCTAGATGACTTGCACTGGTTGATGGGTTGTAAAAGCCAGTATGCTCTCAAAGCTGTGGTTCTTTCTAATGTGAATACCTCCTCCTTTAATATTTCAGGTTTTCTTTGAAGTAATCATAGTTTGGGACATAGTAGACCCTCGATAAATGTGTTGCCTGGAAAAGTGAGCATATATATGCAATGTTGTTTTTGTGTCAATGAAATTTTTCAGATTTAATAATTTATCATCAAAAGCTAAGAGATAATAAATTACCATAAGGATTTTTTTTCACTCACTTGCATTATTTTAGAAAAATTAGTTTTTTGAAAGGTCTTTTTATTTACTTCACCTATATGATCACATATTTACAGGGATATTCAATTAGATGTGGAACTTGCTCTAGAATTCTAAGTCAATTAAAAAAAAAACTCCTCTTGATATGAGTGGTTATCGGTTCAAGAGATATCCAAAATATGCAGATACACAATCCTAACTTTTCTTCCATGTGCACTTGAGCAAATCATTTAAGATATCTAGGTCTCATTTTCCTTATTTCTCAAGGGTGAAATTGGGTTTGATAATTTCCAGCTGATTTTTAAACATTTGGTAGAATACTGGCAGAGGAACCCTAAAATTATAAGTTGCTCTTTCACTGTGGTTGGGCTTTTAAAGCCCTCACCCCTTCATTTTCCCTTTCTCCCCAACCCTGACTCTCACACCAATATAAACCCCTTTCTTACTACACTTACCACAGTCTTCCTCCCTCATTTCCTTTATTAACCCCACTGCTGTCCTGTAGTTTGTAAATACCTCCAAAGAAATACACACTCAGATAGGTGGCATAGGCCACCAACTGTCAGATTTTTGAGGATAAGAAATGCACCTTGTTCTTGGCATTCTCAGAACCCAGCATAACCTGGAGCCCAGTGGACCAGTGCTCACTCCAGGGCAAGCCAAGTAACTTTTGCATCAGCAGCATGTTTAAAAGGTGTTAATTCTTCAGCCCACTGGAAAATTAATCAAAATCTATGAAAGTAGAGCCTGGGAATCCGCATTTTAACAAGAACCCTCTGCAACCTCAAGTTGGACGACCTTTGCAGTATACAGTCAGTAAATATGTGTGGAATGCTGAATGTTTCCAGAGAAGGAGAAACTTACCCCTCCCCCCAACAAAGATCTTAGTCTCACAAGGGTAACTCCAGGGAGAATAGGGAAAAAGTCAAAACATACGGTTCACTTAAACTGAGTCATTAACTATTTGCTGTGAAGGAGCCCATCTACTCTCTTAGGAAAGATCAAACAAGGCTCAGTTCTTCTAAGTTTTGTGTGGCTATATTGGAAAAATCATGACTTATTCAACTTTATTTTGACCCCCACTGTCACTTCAAACTCATTCAATAGAGCCAGGTCTTCCCCTGCACCCAAATGACAACTCAAGGAGATCCCTTGACTTTTCTGGTCACTCCTAAGTAACACCAAAACAACCTCACTTTAGTAAATGGAATAGAATATAGCAAATAGCAATAATAAATAGAATGTTCAGACCAGGTAATAGTCAAAACTCCAAACTGATCTGAAGTTTCAGCTCTCCCCAGCCTCCAGATCCTATATCTCCACCCAAATGCAAGCAGAAAGCCTGCAGTTGCAAAAAGGGGTTAGTCAATTCTCTCTCTCTCCCTCTCTCGCTTTCTCTCTCTCTTCCTTTTTGCTCCCACCGAATGTTCTAACTCCTCCTTCCCTCTCTGCCTTTAATTTTTGACCCCTTCAGAGGTAACTGAAGCTGGGACATCCCTACTTGACTGGCACTGCTGTCAGCTGGCTTCATGCTCACTGGACTTGGCAGATATTTAAAGTCGACTCCTTTTCGCTAGGATGATTTCACATTTAGATCCCCTGATGCAAGTGATGCACCCCCCTTAGGCTCCAGCACCCTGGGACATGCAGCATCCCTCTATTTTCTCTTGGCTGAGATCCGTTCACTCCTTCGCATGACCCTCTCAAGACAGAATGTAAGATGACCCACACAGGTGCTTTCTTATGCATTTGAACCACATCTGGCCCCTAGAAAATCCTCACACAAACCCCAAATGCCAGCCACTGGGCGCCCCTCTAGCCTTAGCTTCCCCCATTAGAGCAGCTAACCAACCTGTCGTCTACCTTTTGAGTCTTCCAAGCAAAAGTCTCACATAAGTACAATGCACCCCCTATTGCAAGGACACAAACAAGTTCTCTGGGTAGATCCATTGAAACCTTTCTCTCTGGACATGAGGTAAAGAGTCACTATGCCTTGGAGGGTGTAGGATTCACAGAATACTAATAATTCTTTCTAGAAAATACTACTTAAAATCATATTCCTTTATAACATAGATGAAGATGTTAGTAAGTGTCTACCTAATTCTCAATCACTTTAAAAATCTGCAATCTAGTGTAGGATTTTTGCAGCAATGCTCATAGGATCTTAGCTGGAACTCCCATTTTCACTTCCACTTACAGGAACATTGGTGAGAGCATTTCTGCGTACCTCAAAGCTCTCTCAGTCCCCAGAATTCAACTTCCTCATGGTTATTTTTTCATTAAGTTTCTGCTGCCACCCACAAGGCTGGCCTCCGTGATGAGCTGCTGCTCCTTCAATTCTCTAGCCTCAATAACACAGACTATTTCCTCAGGGGCCCCTAAAAGAATGAGACTAAGCTAGAATGTATAATGTGGCTTTAGCAAAAGTTCAACTAGGTTTATTCTGGCTCAACTAGGTAGTCTGGCTCACTCTTCGAGCTCCATCAGGAAGAATCACTATGTGGCAGAGAGGGTATTTAACTCTTCTCGCCTGGGAGATCCTGAGCACAGCCAAGAATTCTCAAAACCTGGCCCAGGAGAATAAATACCATCAAGGGGACAGAATTCCCTTGGCCATCTGTGCACATCTTTCACCTTCTGAGTTTCTGTCTGAAAACCTACCTCAATGGATACCAACAAGGGTCACATGTTTCTGGGAAAGTCAGATGCCCTTCTTCCTGATCAGTCACAAATGTCCTTATCCTTGGCTAGGTGTTTAAGGCTGGACTTTAGAGGGGTCTGAAGTCCCCTCAATTGTGTTAAATTTGGTATGAATAGACATATCTCTCAGGATAGTCTATATTTTTATTCTCAAAAGGGTTCATGACCCAAAAAGGGTCTAGAGTTTCAATGTGGCCTCAACAAGGACAACAATGTTATGTACATCTATAAAAGATGAGACCATGCCTGGGGTGCCAGGTCATCACACCTACTAGGTGCTAAGAGTAACAGAAGAAGCTGTACCAAAAGATGAGCTGAGTTTTTGAAAGAGGTACAGTGTCATGAGAGAAACTGGATGGGGTACTGGGGGAGTGAGGCAGAGGGCAGTGCATTTCAGAAAGCAGAACAAACATGAGCAACAGTTCAAGCATGGGAGAGCCAAGTGTGTTTGGGGAGCAATAAGCAAGTAATTCAGCTGAAGCATAAGTAGGAGATTGGTGGTGGATAAATTCACAAAACAGGTTGGGGCTAAGTTGTCAAGGGTTTTAAAGTGAAGGATAAGGATTTTGAACTTATTTTGGAGAAGTGGGGAGAAGGTGAAAATCATTAAACCAGAAGAAATATTAACGCATCACATTGCATCACAAATTGGGCATTTTCATGTCTGTTTTCCCCAGACACACTGGGGATGAACTCCAAGAATGAGCTTGTTCATCTTTTAAATTTAGCTTCTTGCACATTGCCTTAGCACATGGTTGAGTAAAGAGGGAAGATGGGTAGAAAGGAAAGAAAGAAGGAAAGTGGAAAAAGGAGGGAAGGAGGGAAAAATGGGTAGAGGGTAGGAGGAGAAATGGGCAGGGGGCAAGGGAGATAGAGAATAGGGAGATAATAGGAGATAGGGAGAAAGCAAGATGCAGCAAGAGAGAGAGAGAAGAACTATGCATTTTTTTAAAAATGTTGGAAGAGAGGACAACAGGAAACTATTACAGCAGACCAGGCAAGTGAACACTGAGTGCTTTCATGAAAGGAGTGAGTAGCTTATATTTGGGAGATGCTATGTTGTCATAAAACTCACATACTCATCTTCCTCTAAATAGCTTTTCTTTAATCTCACAATTCTGCTCAGGACCTGTATTTGATGTTTTCATTCATTAACATAAGTAGAAAGACTCTGCAGTGTTGTTTCACCAGTACTGAGTGAATTTGTGCCCACCTATGATTGTCCCAGTTTCCCTTTGAACAGAGCATGCATTTGCTGATGGGGAAGAGCTGAACACGGCCCCAGAAAGAGGAGAGAGTACTGACCTGTAAGGACCCCTACCCAGGGGGGCTCTGCCCTTCTACAACCTGCTCACTTACCAGGGCCCTGTGTTTGTTATGCTTGACTGTCTTCACATCCTGCTAGCCAGGATGTACTGAAAACCTGACCTTTAACTCCAACCCTCTTAATCCATATGCTCCATTGTGTTTCACCCCAGATTGGGTTGAATTTGGGTCAGTCTTGGGTTAGGATGACATTTTTCACTCTTCTAAGATTAAGATTTAATCTGTCCATCTCAGCCCCACCTGAAGCACTTTACTGGTCCCCAGATAACCTTTAAGGATGCTTTAAGCTTGTCATTTTCTGTGAGACCCCACTTTAGATACATACTTCTTGTTGACTTCCCAGAGCACGCCTCCAGATCCTGAATCTACAATGTCGTTACTTCCTTTAATAACTTTCTAGTTCATAAACAAAATTATCCTACAGAATTTTCAGGACATGGCTCCAGATATAGTCAGAATGGCTGTCCTTACCTGTATATTTGACTCAATTTTTCTATAAATCGCTATTATCCCTCTAAGTGAAGTGCAGATCCTCATATGCTTAGAAATCACATGGTTTACATGTGGTATCCTAGAAACCTGACCTGAGGATGTCTTTAACATCGAGAATCCTTATTTTGTGCATCAAGCCAGAGCAAGCATATAATACATGCCGGGCAAAAAGAGTAAGTGTCAAATCAAATTAAGGTTACCTACTATTATCATTTCTCAATTATTTAGTGAACATTTACTATATGTGGGTTGCTAAAAGGAAGCAGGAAGATTAAGAAAAATAAAGACCTGAGTGAAAAAAAAACAGTTACTTTCCTTAGAAAGCTGGTAAGGGAAGCAGCTAGGCACACATTAAATGTAGGGCAAGGTACAACCTGATGGGAGTGCAGAGGAGAGCGAGTCGTTCTGGCTACTGTGGGTACCAGCCCTACCCAGGGGCAGCACCTGCTATTCTTCTCCAGTTCCCATACACAAACACTTTGTCCCCAAAGGGGAATGAGAGTCATGTGCCAGTCTTTTTTATTTTTTTTAAGAAAAATGGACGATTTGTATTTTATGTAGATTCCCCTGACTTTTGAATTTTGTCAACCAATTAAAACTTTTTAAAAATCCCGTTTCCATATGTGTAGAGGTGTGAGCATCCCTGCCTGCTGGCCTTATCCAGCCATGTACCACCAACTTATGCATCTCAACTAGAAAGGAGGGTTTTTGGAGGTTAGGATGAATCAAGAAACGTGAGTTGGAGCCAGAGTGTGGCTGTTCTCTAATACTACGCTGAGAACTATGGTTTAATTCTTTGAACTATGAAGAACTATCGTAGATTCTTATTTTAAATTGGTGGGACAATCTCATCTGTGTTTTGGAAAGATAATTCCAGTGGGCACTGGGCACCCAAATTGACACCCACATCTCCCCCGATTAATAACATCTTACAATAGCATGGTACATTTGTTACAATTGATGAATAAATATTGAAGCATTGCTACTAACCAAGGTCTATAGTTTACATTGTGGTTTACACTTAAGTCCAGTGCCCTAAAAATGCCCCATGTTCCACCTATTATTTCCTTCCCTTCCCCTCAGAACCTCTGGTAACCACTATCTTTATATCAATGTTACATGTTCTTCCATTACTACAACATCAATAAGTTAATTTTGTCCATGGTTGCATTCCCCCCTTATGTTTCTTTATTCCTCAACCTTAAGGATGTTGGGATGGTGATGCCCACTCTGCTTTAGATTGAGAAGAGCTTAGATCTTCTGGGACAGATGAAAGGAACAGTTTTGCTTGCAGTTGTAGATACTCTCTGTTTTTTGGGATGGGAGTTGTCCATCATCATCATTTTGTTCATTGTCCTGGGAGAATTAGATGAACTGGAGAGTAGGTGTTGGCTGCAACTCTGCTGAGATTCAGGGCTCATCTGGTATATGAACAGACTGAAGATTTAAGTCTCTGAAACATATATTTAATGAGTACAGTGCTAATTATAGGCTCAAATAAAAGACTCATATAAGGAAATTATAAATGAGTCTAATTCTGTTACAGTGGGAAAATAGGTTGTCACATATTCCAAAGTAAGGCCCACTGATAAGGTGCTGACTTCATGAGGTTGTGTGCCCTGCCCATAGTGTCCGGATGGCTCTAGAGCCCTCAGGATCACCCCTATTTGAGGCTATGTACCTGTGGCAGAAAGTGAGGTCTGCCTGAGACATGCACAAGTGTAACCTCTAGAATGATGTCCCAACTCATTTTGAAATCTCTTAGCTATAAAAACCTTTTATATTGAATGTTTTCCCTTCATTTATAATTTCCAAATTCATCACTGGTTGGTGCTTGGTATTAATCCCTCAATGCCGGCAAAGCTCATCTCCGGGAGTCATGTCCCGCACTGGGGGGAAGGTAGTACAATTATTTGTTGAGTTTGGCTTAGAAGCCACATTTGACTAACAAGGAGGTTTTCAGGAAGTAACTCTTAGGCAATAGTTATTATTGATAACTCTTGTTGAATGAATGAATGAGAGAGAGAGAGAGAAAATGGGGAGGTGAGAAATATCCTAATATAAATATTAGCAGAAATATACTAATATTAAAGGTAAGAAATTAGAGCCACTTAATAGATGTGTTCAATCATGTAGACGAGGCCAACAGAAAATAATGGAAATGGAAAGAAAGTGAAAAATACAGAAATTCTCTGAGAGGCAAAGTGACACCTTTTGTGGAGGTCATTTTTCCAGCTCACCCCTTCTCTGGGAGTTGATAGACTAGTCCTTCCCTGTACCCCTGTGTTGGAGTGGTACCATGGGACTACTACTGGCCAATGAGTTGTGAGAGAAAGTGATGGAAGTTAACTCTGGCCCAGAGCATTTTATTCCCACTCTCAAAAGCTCTTTTTCCTTTTGGCATCATCCCAGCAATGTTCAAGATAGTGGTTGCTCCATCAACCTGGGCACCTAAGCCATGCCCCCTGCCAACTTATGATGATGTGAAAAGAAATTAATTTTTTTGTGCTAAGTCACTGAGATTTTAAGAACATATCCTAACTGATCCATATGTGTTTGCCTTTTTTGTCTATACTGCATTAAACAAAGTAAAAACAACACTCTTTTATTTCCCATAAATAAGATCAACCAGCCTGGCAGAAATCCATGAGACATTTGCAAAAACATTTGTACCCATATAGATAATGCTAGTATATTCATTCTAGCCCTATTAATAGTCCAGCATTTATTGCTTTTTTATGAATTTTCTCAGGATTCAGTTTTGATGACCCTTTTACCCCAATAGGGTTTGTCATTAATGTAATTAGTTATTTCATTAAAACTATTAGTTGTCTTCTTTTACATATGAAAGCCTTTAAAATGAGCTATGTGACTTGAGTGACTAATTTCTACATCAATACAAAAAGCAAATTAGTCATGCAGTATATCAATTATCCTACTTAAGAATTCTTATGTAGGGATAGAAAGAGAAAATAAGAATGGGAATAGTAATACCATTCATTATGTAATATAAGTAACTTTTAAATATTAAACATTTTGCTATAGCATGAAAATCATTTTGCTATAGGTTTCTTTTTGATGAATTTTGAATGGAATTGCAAATCCAGCAATGGTATATTTTTTACTCCTACATCTCAAAATTAGTTTAAGGAAAGTGTCATTTATTAGGAAGATCAAGCCAAGCTAGAATATATATGGTCCTTGAATGTGTGCACTTAGATTTCTTCTTCTGTAAAATGAGAGGGAATATACTATCTCCTCTTCTCAAAGAATAAGCAAGAACCAATAAAGTAAGGTCTATAAACTTTCTGGCAACTCTGAAGTTGGCGTATAAGAGCAAAATTGAATTGCCTGTTTATAGTTCAAAATTGAATTGCCTAGATAAGGAAGGTTTGTAGTGATATGGAGGAAATTAAAAAGAAAAGAACTTAGATTCTTAAAAAGAAATCTCTTGCTATACACTCTATCCTCCACAGCTTTCTAAAGGAATAAGCCACAGCATCTTTGTCACTTAACTTCTTTTAATCTGAACTGACAGACCACTGGAGAATAACTGTAGGGAATAATCCCCACCTAGCAGAGGGGATGGATTAAATTAACCATGAAAATAAGCACTGGCCCATGTGCCTATAGCCTAAAAGAAATTTGAGTAAATATAACGCTGTAAACCAGGCACAGTATCTATTGAATTGCCTATAATACTTTTTCCTGCAAATCTCCCTTTGAAGCAAAGGCAAACACTGATGCTTTGAAAGACAGGGGTCATCTTGTTTAGTCTACTAAGTTTAAAGAATTACCTTTTTATTTTATTAACATAGCATCATTTCCACAACATCATTTTCAGTGACTACTGGGTTTCTCTTCTAACCAAATGAAAGAAGTAAAAATTTCCTTGGTGAAACAATGTTCAATAGATGTTAACTATAATTTTAAACCCATTAACCTCCAGCAGAAGGTATTATGGCCTTCTAAGAAGAGGTTACCTAGGATGAAAATGATTGCTTTTCACATTTATAGAGGGAAAACATGGGATTTTACATGAGTACTTCTCTGAGCTGTCTCCTATTTCACCCAAATATATCCTCTGTCATTAAACTGATGTCATATGAAGAAGAGAGTGAACAGGGCTTTGTCAGTGATATAGTGTGAGTTTCCTCCATCTAAAACACACACACCTTCATTATCCACACTAATGGAGAATGCTAAGAGCACAGAGAGTCGACATCCAAGGAATGTCCAACAGTTTCTACCATATATTATTCACCAAGCCTTCTGCCAACTCAATAAGAGAAGGAAACCAGTTTTGTAAGAGTTAGGATTCTCTGATGGATGAATTTGGCCTCATCTGTTGAACAACAGATTTCAAATTGAGAATGAATGTTTCCCTCTACAGTCTATGGATTTCCTGCAGGTTATGGAAATATCAATCAAGAAAAGTCAAGGAGCATGTAAAATCCATCCACAGGAACTCAGTCAAAATGCACATTCAAATCCTAGGAATTCTAATTTTATATTAAATTATCATCTGAAAAAGACTTGAAAATTGATATAAAAAGAAGACGGTTGTTTAAATCTCTTTTCTTAAGGAAGACTTTTAAAACTTTCAGTATTGATAGAACTGCATTGTCTTTGTTTACTCATGTTATAAGGTTTCTATGAGGAGAAGGATATCCATGCCAGATTCCTCACATCTAAAAACACATAAGAAAGCTTTCTCAGTGCTTGGAGAGAGTCCAGCTGGAGTTCAGGTTGTTCTAACTGGTCTTAGAAAGTTCTAGCCCTAGTTAGTTTCTCACCATTACAGCCTTCAAGAACCTTTCTTGTATTTCTTTCTCCTTCTACCAGATGATCTGAAAGACATGTGCTTATATACAACTCCCTCATGCTTTTCTTTGTATCTAGTACACACCTGAGCCTATTTTATTTTCCATCATTTTTTACTTGCAGATGCCAAATTAGTTTATGTAATTCAAAGGAGTTTAGCTTAGGTTTATGCCTTTCCAGACAAACTGATATTATGGGAAAGAAATATCCAAGCAATGTTAACTCACAGACATAAAGGAACTAAGACACATTTGGGACCATGTCTCATTAGTAAGTTAGGGTCTGATGCACCTACCCATCTGCCAATATCTATCTGCCAATATTCCCTGGTCTTTCCTGTTTCTAAATGCTGATTTAGATAAATGCTTTTCTAACCAAAAAGAAACAGTATGGTATTTAAGTCAACCGTGAAAATAAGCACTGACTTATGTACCCCCACCTGAAGGAAATCAGGACAGGCTTGATTGGAATCAGGCACGAGGCCAGATGCAATCAGGTTCCCAAAGTCTGTAACTCCATCAAAGGGAGAAAACAGGGAGTGGATGTGGCGTAAGCAATTGAGGACCTCTTCCCACATGGGAGGTCCCCGGTTTGGTTCCCGGTGCCCCCTGAAAAACACAAGCAACAAACAAAACAAATGAAAAAAAAAAAAAACACTCAGGGAAGCCAATGCGGCCCAGTGGTTTAGCTCCGGCTTCCCACATACAGAGGTCGCAGGTTCAATTCCCGGCCCCCGGTACTTAAAAAAAGAAGAAGAGGACAGCTCCCACTCCCCTAGAATCCTCCAGTTTGCAGAAGATCCTGGGAGGGCAGAAGTGAGTTAGATTCCCAGAACTTCAATAAAATGTGATGTTGTACAAAAGAAGCAGGGAGGAAGAGGATGACAAAACTAGGTTTTCTCCTTAGTGTTGCAATAAAGGGGCTGATGATGGGGCATTTCCCAACCCTCACACAACTGGGCTGGATGCAATTATACTTAGAGTAATTCAATAGCCCAGTGAGGACATGCTCATCCCAAGTGGTCCAACTTGGAAGCCCTACAGGGTACCCGAGAGCACAAAAATTGTATTTGGCACCCCTAAGGACTATCAAGCCATCATTTTACTAATATATCTGCACCCTACTTTAAGCAAACCTGATTATGGGTTCAAAATCTGATTAATAGCAAAAATTAATTGGGAGTGATCTATCTTCCAACTACTTTCACGAGATGGGCTCTTTACCTTCTCTAGGGTATAAAGTCATTCCAAACTTCCCAGAGCCTCTGTACCAGGCAACCCATTCTCCACACTGTCTCCTGGAAGCATCACCCAAGACATGCTGTCAGTTTGGTGTTGTCCAGGCTGGAATGTTCTGTCTTCCTTCCCTTCTGAGGCATGGACTTCAATCTCCTGAACCATCTCTGCTCACATCCCATACCCTCCCTGAATGCTGCCTTCATCTTTCTTGCCCACCGATGACTCCCCGTGCTGATTCTCCTAGCCTCTTTGGTCAGTTACACAATGTTGATCATTTAATCACTTAACACATAGGTATTGATTATCTACCACTGGCAACACTCTGTAACAGGTACCCCCAAATCTGATTGCTTCTCGTGAGTTTGCCTTAACTCCCTAAATGGGTGGTGAGCACCTTGAAGGCAGTCTCCTTTTCAAAATACTGCACAATATCTGGCACAGTTGCCAGCAGATGTTCAATAAATTTTACAAAAAGATTCCTAACTTTATAAAAATAATCACTAGTCGATTTCCTTATATAAAAATCTCCTCAGGTGCCATTGACACATGATGTACACATATTTTTCAAGAATACATCTATTGTGTGAATGCAGGTAAATCATATGTCACTTTACTGGACCTCTTGATTTAAAAAAAAGAGGGAGAATTTTCTAAAATGGGGACAAGTTTAATGTTGCAAACAGGAATTAATGCCTTTGGAAGTGTCAACTAATTTTAGGTAACAGAGGAGCAGGAAAACATTGCAGCCAAACCCTATGGGTTCAACATTGGTTATTATATTTATTATTGGGCTTGTTAGAAATCTTCTTAGATTGAGATTCAGGTAAGAAGAACCTTTGTTTTTAGCTGTAATATTCTCTAGATCACTCTTTAGTCAACCAAAGTGTCTTCTTGATGCACAAATTGTTCAGTACTAGATGGGCATATGAGAACAAAATTTAGCATGCTCAATGCCAAGATGGCTTTTCCCACCAACTCTTATTTTTCATATAACAAGAAAATCTTCAAAGATGATTTCATTCTCTCAGTTCCTTGTCTGTCCTTGAGGCACCAATGAGTCTAATCTCCTTCAGTGGAAGAGTACACAGGTGTACAGTTTACAATTATATCCCATCACCTATTATAAACCTTCCTGTTTGGGGGACCTTGTCTCTGATCAGCAGGCAAAAAAATTCAAACTCAGGCTTTTAACTCAGGAAAACTGAGAAGCATATACTATCTTTATATTTAAAAAAAAAAAATCCTGCAGAAATTTGAAACTAATATATCTAAGCAAATTGCTAGAGGTCTGAAGTAGACAGTGAAAATGATGCCGTTAATTGTCTTGCTGATGAGAAAGGGGTCACAGGCAATTTCATGTTCTGTTCTTAACTCCAGTGAAAGAATTAGGCACTACCTAATTCTACTTTCCCCCGGCATGGGACATGACTCCTGAGAATGAACCTCCCAGGCACCGACGGATTATTACCAAGTGCCAACTACCAATGCATCTGGAAAAAGACCTTGACCAAAAAGGGGAAATGGTAAATACAAATGAGTATTTATGGCTAAGAGATTTCAAAGTGAGCAGGGGCTCTTTCCAGAGGTTATGCTTATGCACATCTCAGCAAGATCTCATTGACTACCACAGTAAATATTACCTCAAATAGCAGGGATCCTGAGGGCTCTAGAGACATCCAGACACTATAAGCAGGGCAGACAAGCTCAGGAACTTAGCACCCTGTCAGTGGGCCTTACTTTGGAATTTATGCTCCCAAGTATAACAGAGTTAGACTCATTTATAGTTTCCTAGGAATGGATGTAGCTCAGTGGTTGAGTGTCTGCTTCCCATTACAAAGTCCTGGGTTCAATCCCTGGTGCCTCCTTAAAAAAACACTCCAAATCACTTTATAGTTTCCTTATATGTGGCTTTTCTGCCCCTTTTATTTAAACCTATAATTAGCACTATTCTTGTTAAATATATGCCCCAAAGACTTAAATCTTAGGTCTTTTCATGTGCTGGTCGAGCCCTGAATCTCAGCACAGTTGCAACACCTACTTTCCAGTTCATAGGACTCAGCCAGGACAACTAACAAGTAAATGATGATGGACAATGCCCATTCCAAGGAACAGAGAGTGCCTGCAACTGCAAGCAAGACAGTTCCATCCATCTTCCCCATGGGATCTAAGCCCCCTCTCAGTTAGAAACAGAGTGGGCATCACCATCCCAAAATCCTCAAGATTGGGAATGAACAATGGACTAAAGTAGACATTATTATTCTACCATGGACATTATAGTAGAGGTTCTGAGAGATGGGAGAGGGAAGAATAGGTGTAATACGGGGACATTTTCGGAACATTCAATTTGTCCTGCATGACATTGCAGTGACAGATACAAGCCATTGTATATTTTGTCATAACCTACAAAATTGTGCATGACAGGGTGTAAACTATAATGTAAACTGTAGTCCATGGTTAGTAGCAATGCTTCAATATGTGTTCATCAATTGTAACAAATGTACCACACTAACGAGGGATGTTGTTGATGTGAGAAAGTGTGGGAGGGAGAGGGAGTGGGGAATATGGGAATCCCTTATATTTTTTATGTAACATTTATGTAATCTAAAGCTTCTTTAAAAATAAAAATAAAAAATTAATTAAAAAAAAAAAAAGAATTAAGCTGGCTGAACTTTAAAAAACTAAAGTGAATCTCGAAAGCATGAGTTTCCCAAGCGGTATGGAAAGGAAGAGAGTGAGAAAGTATCTAGAGATAATCTCCTTTCCCAGTACACCTCCTTAGCTTCTACTGCTCAATACCTGTAAAAATGATGCCTGGTGTGTCACATTCTGGTCCCCCCTACATTTAAAAACTTCCCTAAGAAGTGACTTCATTTCTCCTTGTTCCTGCCAGCCCTCTTAAAAACCAGAGTGTTAGCAGGGAGAGGACAAGATTTTCTAAAGGAGACCCCCCTCAGCTTGCGCAGGACAAGCTGTGAAAGATGCAGCAAGGTGTGTTGTATTTATTTCAACTCCACGTCCACTTTCTTTCCTTCTAGCTACCTCATCCCTGAACTCCCAACTCCAGCACCTCCAGCAGCTCCAGCAGCTCCAGCAGCAGCAGCAGCAGCAGCCAGGACCACCTCCACAGCCAGCCAGCCAGCACCCGCAGCCAACCCCGCAGGCACCCCCGCCACCGCAGCCACCGCAGCCCCAGCCCACCCCGCCCCAGCAGCCGCCACCTGCGTCCCAGCAGCTGCCAGCGACTCCATCTCAACTGCAGCAGGCACCTCAGCCCCCGCAGCACCAATCCCACCCCCACCCGCCGAACCAGAACCAACAGTCTCCAACCCAGCAGAGCTCAAGCCCCCCTCAAAAACCCAGTCAGTCCCCAGGACACAGCCTCCCGTCGCCGCTCACGCCACCCAATCCTCTGCAGGTATGCACCCCCGTCCCGCCCCCGCGAGCACCAAGGACCTTTCCGTGGGATTGGGCCGTCCCCAGGAGCAAAACTTAGCATTCAGTTCTGTCGCCTCTAATTCAAATGGATCTCTTAGACATAAGGAAGAGGAAGCAAAGCAGGCAACTGGGGATGCATGTAAACAAAACAAATAGAAGCCCGATGAAGTTGCCCTCCAAAGGATAAATGGTATCTGTTTCCTCCTGCGAGAGGCCAGCACTCTAAGTGCACTTGTAGCCTGTAATAATTCCTTTTTATGATACTTTTTGAAGGCAGCAAAGATAGCATGCAATTAAAATTATTACTAGCACAGTTTTGTAGTCCCGTGGAGAACTGGGCAGACTGTCCATGAGGCATGGTGGTTATTTCTCTAGATTATGAATACAACAGTGTCTTACCTTAAGTACTTTGTGCTCTTTTGTTTCTATTTTTCTAAAGACTCTCTGGGGTGAGGAGGAGAAAGAAATTTAGTCCCAGTCTTATGTCCCAGATTCCAACCATTACTCCATATACTAACAAGTAATATCACTCCATGTGGAAGGCCTCAGCAAATATGCATATTTATAAAATAATATATGTTCCATAGCGTTAGTTTATCACTGTGAGCCTGAGGGCATCAAATAGATATTTCAGGCTAATCATGAAAGCTCATCTTTAATCTGCCACTGAAGCAAAAAGGAAAGGGGAATTCAGGAATATTTAACTTTAAATTTGATGCCTTTAGAGACATTAGCTTCAAACTGTAATGAGTGTGATGTCAGTAACTCAGATCCAGAAATTAATACTTCAGTCAAGCCACCCATTGTTTGACTAACATAATGATGTTTTCCCCATTGACATTTCAGATGATTTCGTGTACTTGTTAGAACAGTTTTTATTCGTCGGTTGGTCTGTTAATGTGACAAAGTCCAACAGGGTCCAGCAGCATAGATACCCATTTCAGATGCCAACTCATCCCCTCCTTAGTGGCATTTGCACCATGGTTAGCTAGCCCTTCGTACCTGAAGGCAATTCAGACATCCTAAAGAGCAAATGTACAAAAGCAAGATAGACCGAAAAGCAGGTGGATTAGTATTTTAAAGCTGAGTTCGTTTGTTATCATGTCACTTTGTATCTTTGTATTTGAATTCTCAACAGTGGCCCAAAATTTTCCTAGAAATTAAAATATTTGGGTGCACTAGTGGATGTGGCTCGAGCAGTTGAGTGCCCACCTCCCACATGGGAGGTCCCAGGTTCAGATCCCCGTGCCTCCTGAAAAAAACAAAAACAAACAGCAAGCAAAACAAACAATAAAACCAATTCAGGGAAGCCAATGTGGCTCAGTGTTTGAGCACCGGCTTCTCACATACGAGGTCCCAGGTTCAATCCCTGGCCCCCACTACCTAAAAAAAAAAAAAAGAAAATTGGATGAGATGGGTAATCATATTTTCTGGGGCACTTGGGCCATGGCAACTTTCAATCTGAGCATTTTCCTGAGTCGGGATTAAGGATATATTTTGACAAATCTTATAAGTATGAGACAACTGAATACCTTTGCCACAGAACTGAAATGAACACAGGCTTTAAAAAAGCTTTCATCATACACTTAACACCAAAAGCACACATATAATCCAATTTACAGAATGCATAATTATAGCAATCCTAAGGTTTTTAACATTTAGAACTCAATTCTATTATTCCAAAAAATAATGCTTTCTAAGAGCGGTTAAACTAGATGTACACATACACCAAGTGAATTAACATTTCCTCTATCTGAGCCACCAAAATAGGTAAAATTGCCAAAGGAAAACATCACCCAGCCTTGAGGGATGCGATTACTTAGCTCAGTCCCCAGTTGTTGCATAGAGTCCAGTGTTCCTTTCCTAGAGTTTTGAGATATGTCAACACTAGCCTTCCATGAACACTGTCAGCATCTTAAAAATATTGGTCAGTGAAAGCCCAGCATAGATGAGCTTAGGCGAAAAAAGAGGACCACTCAGCCTCAGGGAAATAAATTCTCTTAGAACTTCCAGAGTTCTTCCAGAGGTTTCCCCTGAAACTCCAGAGGCTATTCTGTTTTGTTTTGTTTTTCAATGAATGAAGTCTCAGAGCTATGGTTTCTTCTCTATAACTCTTAGAGAATATTCAAATTTTGCAGTGTTGGAATTTAGTCATTAACAATAAATAAAATGATAAGATACTACTCCAGCATCTTTTGTGGATCTAATGAATGAACACCAAAGGAGTGACTGGGTAATTTTTTTAAAAAATATTACAAAGTGAATATAAAGCTAATTTTTAATAAATCTTTGTCAGCAAGAACAAAAGGATTTTTTTTTCCTTTACTGCAGGTATATGTAAAGGAAAGGCAGAATTTCATGGATTTAGAATTTTTTTTTTTTTTTCTGTAAGAGCTGCAGGCTTTTCGAATTTGTGGAACATGGAATGTTTGAACTTTTTACAAAAGAAAACTATTAAAAAGAACTGCAAAGATATTTAGCTCTCCAACGTAATGATCTTCATGAATTAAACTAAAGTATTTTATTTGAAGACTATTAAGGGAATAAAGATCAACTAAATTCATATATGACAGCTTTAAACTTCATTGTGTTATTTTTGAATTTCATGTCGGCTGTATCTTTTTACATTATTCAAAATCTGTCTGAGAGATAGTTTAGAATTATGCAACTTAAATTGTCAGGGAAAGCCAATAATTCAGAAGGTTGAGTTGTTTGGAAAAAAAAAAAAAACCTTTGAAGTGTAACAACAATTATTTCTAGAACTGTACAAATGCTGTCACATCTTCAGAAAAAAATAATAATAAATCAAAGCAGCTTGCGTAGATATCTGTGGGTGAGGTGGTTTCTCTACATGCAAAAAAAAATTAATATTGCTGGCAGGTAATAACATTCTAGACTAAAATTCTCCAAACAGTTCTTGTCAGGTTTTTCTGTAATATTGCAATGTAATTTTATTTCACTTTTTTACTCAATTTCATGAAATGGATTGCATTGACAAAACCAGGTTGTTGATTTCAAGATAGATATGAGTCGATAGAATCATCACTTCAGAGAAGCTCAGCTAGGGGAACAACTTTGTTCATTAATTTTTGTTGCTCAGGGTTATAGGAGGACTGGTGTTTTACGGTGGCTGATAGAAGCGGCCCCTGGAGGCCTGTCTTTAGATTCTCTTTTGAGACTCAAGAACCGCCCCCACCTCCCACAACTTCATTCTCTCCAGGAAGGGAGGAGAACAGAAGTTCTAAACAGGGAGTGCAAGTACAAATGTCTTTAATTAGTGTAAAGGAGTAAAATCTGCTTGGGTGAAAACTCAAAATCAAGGTGGTTTTTTTGTTTTTGTTTTTTTTAGTAGGTACCGGTAATTGAACCGGGACCTTGTACATGGGAAGCAAGAGCTCAGCCACTGAGCTACATCTGCTCCTCAAAATCAAGTTTTTTTTTTTTAATTTATTTTATTTACTTTATTTATCCCCCACTCTCCCAGATGGTTTTCTCATCTGTCTGCTCATTGTTTGCTCACCTTCCCCAGGAGGCACCAGGAACCAAACCCGGGACCTCCCACATGAGAGGGGAGTGCCCAACAGCCTGAGCCACATCCACGCCCCGTGGGCTGTGGCATCTGCTGGCTTGTGGCATCTGTTTGCTGTGGCAGGAAGCAGTGTCTAAGCTGTTATGGCGGGAGGCAGCATCTGCTTGTCTTCTTTTAGGAGGCATGGGGACCCGAACCCAGGGCCTTCCATGTGGTAGGCGGGCGCCCAAAGGGTTGAGCCACATCCTCTTCCCGAAAACCAAGTTTTTAAAAACTGTGTATGAGGGGGACAGATGTGGCTCAAATGGTTGGGCATCCATCTCCCATATGGAGGAACCTGGGTTCAATCCCCAGGACTTCCCAGTAAAAAAAAAACTGTGTGTGGCACAAACAAAATACATCTGTGTACTGAGTTCAGCCCTTGGGTTCCAGGATGGGTAGCTGTCTATACTCCCTGTTTTTGCTCCAACTCACCAGCCATAGGCTGTGCCAAAATCTAAAACTGGAAAAGTATAGCATATCAGATTGGAGCAAATCAGAAATGTAAATAGAAACAACCTTTTGGGGGAAAGATGTGATCTAATCAGCCCTGGATAGAGAAAAGAATGTACAATTTAATTTAAATATATAATTTAGATTTGGATAAAGACCTCACAAGTACAAAAAAGAGTGACATAAAAGCTTCTTCTCTATGAAAGCTTTGAGGAGGCTTTTCTTGAGAATGTTCCTTGGTAATATTTATTGGCACTGGGGAAATTCCAGATGTTATGAGTGATGTGGGCATGATCTGGTCATGGCTGCAGCTTGAGAAGCCTCTGGAATTTTGAAGCCTCATTCTAATTCCCATCCTACCTCCAATAGCTCAGAACTTTGAACAAGTCACTTCAGCTCCCTGCCTTCATTTTCCTCATCTGTTAAATGTGACTAGGTCCATATGCTCAGCCTAGGACTCTGTGATCTAAATGTTGGTAGGTCTCTGGAATTTGATTGGTTATTGAAAACCTGAAACCATGGACCATTTCTGAGTATTCCTCAAGGTCAGGTTAATTTCTTCCCACTCGGCTGGGTGGCAGAGTGGAGAAAGAGCCGGGACAAACATAAGTGGGATAATGATAGCAGAAGCAGGTTTTATCTTAGCCAGAGAGTCCAAATTAAAGTCAATTCGTATCCTCGGAGATTCACGGCCGTATGCTCGGGTCCCAGATTGCTTTCCCCCACCTACGCATTAGAGAAGCTTAAGGAACCAAATACTGCATTTAACCTCGGCCTGCTGTAGACCGTCATGCATAGCAGGAAGCAGGATAATCTCTTCTTTTTCTTGTTGCATTGCACATTTTAATAAATAACAGAGGGAGAGATCAGTGGAAGCAGTTAAGGAAGAAAAGCTATCTGTGCCCGTCTGAGGAAGGAAGGGCGGGGTCAGCTCCTCAGAGGTGAAGTCGCTGGAGAGATAGTGTAAAATGTGTTCTCCACCGTGTGCGTTTGCGAATGTGGAGGTTCTGTTACCACTCGGGTGTAGTGGAATAAATTGTGTCTGACATCCGCCTCGCCGCCCTCCTCCTGATTTTCTCACAAGGGATGCTTTCCCACTGGCCAGGACGAAGTTCCAAGGTATACGTGTGATGGGGGAGGGTGGTATATTGTCACTTTTTAAAACAAATAGCCGCAAACTCTGGGGAAGTCGTTCGTCCTAGGCGACCTTCATCCTCTTAAAAGCAAATGTTCTCCAATCAGGGGTGCGCCCTATAGAAAAGACCCAGGGCCCTGGTCCAAACCCCAACTCCCACAATGGTTGTGATCCATTTTACATGGTATTCCCCAAGGCTTTGTGGAACTATGTCTTCACAACTATAAAGGAAAGGGGTTAAATTAAATACTTTTGGTAGTTCCTTCAGTTATATTTGGGGTTTTATATTACACATCCCTAAAGCTGTGTAACATTAGGTGACCTAGGCAGACATAGTCATTGTAAATTCTAATAGAGCTCAGACATCCACCCCTACCCAGAACTGCACCGGTGTGTAAAATTTCCTTAGCCAGGACCGAGGTTAAGGTGAGGTGAGTGAGGGCACAAAATTTCAGTGTGTGTCCCAAAACACAGTAATCGAGATAGATAGGTAATATTTTAATGCAATATTATTAAAAATTAATGCCAAAAATTCACTCTCCACAAAATGTATTTCTGATTTTTCCTTTTGCTTCAGACTTCAATATGGCTTGCCACTGTTACTGAGCCTATCTTCATTAGAATTTTGATATTTTGTTCATGGACTTTTTTTGCAATAATTTTGATTTTTTTTTTAAATATTGCATTAAGTTGTTATTCATCAGAGGAGCTGATGTAGCTCAAGTGGTTGAGCGCCTGCTTCCCATGTACAAGGTCCTAGGTTCAATCTTCAGTACCTCCTAAAAACAAAAAACAACAAATAAGTAAACGAAATCTCCACATCTCATTGGGGAGTGGATGTAGCTTAGTGGTTGAGTGCCTCCTTCCCACATAAGAGGTCTTGGGTACCTCCTAAAAAAGAAAATGTTATTCATCATAATTACTAAGTTTTGGCATACATGCTTAAATTTTGTGCCTGAAATGAGTGCCTCACTTGCCTCACCCGAGCCCTGGCTTTGCTACTGTGTATATGTTTTAGTTACAAAACTTTCTCCACAGTCAGTGACAGACTGTCTACTTAAATAGTCAGACAGGTCTTGGATCCCCCTTTCTACTTGAACTTGAAAATCCCACCAAATTTTGCATAGTAGACAAACAAGTACATGTTGGATAATAGAATGGAGTAGAAATCCATCTTCCTCAACTATGTACTGCACAAGACTAATAAACCAATCATTTTTGATTGACTTGAAACGTTAGGGCACTCAAATGACCATTTTGGCTGACATTTTTCACCGAACTAATATGTGGTTTAATGAAATTAAGTAAATTTCGTGAAAATGATAAGAGTAAATATCACCATGTGGGCAACATTCTCCCAGAGCCATCCAGGCCATGAGAACCATTTGAAAGCTGGAAGAGTCCATGTGGGGTGGGCTATAGAACCAAAGAAAACTTCATTATTATCTATGAGAAACCCCATCCAAAGTCAGAGAGTTATTGTGTGGATTAAAGATGATACACTGATGAATATGCTTTGTGTGCTGTAAATTGTTAAGCACAAGCAAGTGTTAATTATACGAAAGAGATTTTTTGAAGTATGAATTTATTTCTGTTTATACTATCAAATAAATTGAGAGCTTTATTCATGATTCACTTATTCAGGAAGAGGCAAGGTGGGAAATGGAAATCCCTTTACCCAACAGTATTAGGCACAGAATAAAATAAACAAAGCATATTTACCCATATACTCTGCAAGGGACAATTTTTCCTTTTATGAAAGAAAAAAAAATCTCCTTAGGAATAAACCTCAGTTCAACATTACTGACATTTCAGAGAATTTATTACAAGCATTTGCGATCCAGGAGGAACAACAAAGTTTATATTGCTTTGAGAGTGGCAGGGGGAAAAATTAGTTTGCCAAGAATACAGTTATATACTGTGGCTGCTTCTTTGTCATTGTCTAGATTTACCATTTCTGGGCGCCGTTCTGTAGATTAGTCAAATCACATAGAAAGGGGTTAAACAAAGCAGGCAGCATGTTCACACCACTGGATATGGAAGCTCACGTCAAGTAGAAATCAATGGAAAGCGTGTGGGACTCAGAAGGGAATAGAAATAATCTTGCAGCATTTGAAAGTAAGTTATAACTTTTCAAAGAAAACAGAACCACTCCTATCATGACCATGGACAGATCCATGGCCAGTCTGCCTTCCCAACCACTGTCTATTGGATGGTGGTTGATAAACTAATCCCTAAGTCTAAGTCAGAGTGTGCATAGAGGCAGGTTTTAGTGGTAATTGGAGACACCTAAAATGCGCTGGCTGGCACTTTGCTCTGAACCAGCAATACATAGCCAGTATTTATGTTGGACTTAATACACCGTTCTAGTGCTTTGATGATCCAGTGTTATTCCTCATCTCTTGGCCTCAATTAATTTCCCACATTGTAGGTTTGGGATAAATTTTCCATGCACTTTTAAATTATCTTCCAATGTAGACTTGCAGGTGGATATTTTCCAGATCATAAAGAAAGCACTTTTATCATTAGCTGCAAACATTTATTGAGCACCTATAGTATGCATGTGGCCCTAGGGGAGTTTTGCAGAATAGACAATGGGGCGTCCTAGAGACAGCAAGTTCCCTAGAAATAGACAGACTTATATCATGGGCTGGAAGGTTGATGTGAGGATTAAATGAGATGACTTATGTGAGAGTATCTGATTTGGTTCCTGCTAGATAACTGGCACTCAAAAAATATTAGTTTCCTGCCTCCCTTTTTCTCCTTCCTTGACTATAGTTGTTATAATCTAAGGAGGCATATGAGACAAATAGAGCCACTCAAAGTTGAACAAAAATGCAAATAAAGATGGAACTATAAAAAGGAACATTTACCCAATAAAGTTATGCACTTCAAACTTCGGAAATGCCCATATTAGCTAGAATGAGGCTAATGAGTTTTGTAGAGTCATTCTGGGCCAGAGGAAGGAGGAGGGAAATCAGTTGAGACTATGAGGTAAAAGGATTTCTAGAACAGGGGTCATAGTAGAGGGCAGTTCTTATGGACCACAGAACAGGCCAGACCTGCCCAAAGGCCTGGGAGCCATGTGGCTCCTCTGCGGTGCTGGAACAGAGTGAGCAAACTGCAGGCTTGCTAGGACCCACATTGTCCAAGCATGTAATCTTCAAAGAAGTCTCACTTCAACCTACAGAACCTTGGTTTCTCCATCAATTTAAAACCCAAAATATTTCTCCTTCTTAATTCCCAAAATTGTGGTGGTTAATGTGTGAGTAAAGAGGAAGAAACTTGGTGAGCCCAGGTCTGCAACTGGCCTAATCTCTCTGGGACTCAGTTGTGTACCTTATTCCGTGAAGAGTTTATAGTAGATGTTCTAAGTCCTTTCCAGCTCCACATTCTATTTATGAAATAACACAAATAACATGGTTTGAATTGTTTAGAAAGAAAGAACTGTATAGGTACAATATCATAACCTGTATCACATATGTAATAATCAAGAAATATGTAAGGAATTGTATTACTGGCTAATATCTATAATGTGTTTTGAAATTTACAATGTGTGTTTTTTATATACTTTATTTCATGCAGTGGCCTCATAGGATCATAGTTCTAATCATAATAATCACTATCATTTATCAAACAATCACTACATATCTATGCTCTCTAAGTACTTCAATCTCTCATTTTCACCTCACAACACCCATAGTGGCAAAAGTTATGTTGATTCAGAGCCAAAGAAACTGACTCAGAAAGTTGAACCAATTTCCTCAGCATCACTAATAATGATCAAATTCTGATTCCAGACCTGGCCTGTCTGACTTGAAAAATCACCATTTATATTTCACTGCTTCTGAAATGTTCATTTTGGTTGTTGGTGAAATATATACATTCTTATTTCCTTATTTTGGCAGCTAGCATTTTCTAAGGCAACATTTCCAAAGCATCTTCCACAGAACACCAGTCCAAAGAAATTTTGACCAAAAACAGGTTCCATGATATAAATAAATAAATAAATAAACTATTAAAATAAATGCTTCATACCATATGCCACTCCTAGATATTCCCCAATGAGTATTAGAATATTGAAAGCTAAAAGACATTCTGGAGTAGAAATGTCAAGTCAAATTTCATTATCTAAGAAATTCCCCAACTTATATAACCACTGGATTCTTTTTTTCAGGTAACATTAATTAATATCCCATGGAAAATATTTGGGAACCACTGTTCTAAGGCTTCCTTCTCTGATAGTTGCAGGGTCAACACAACTAAAAGAACCTTCCAATTTCTTACCTAGAACATCACTCAATAACCTACTGACCAAATCCAACAGACTGAAAAGTTGAGAAAGGAAAGTATAGAAAGATGGGGCAGAGGGAAGGAGAAACTCAAAATCAAAGCCAAAGCAGGAAAAGCCAAAACCACGGATGCTCCTTACAGTTGGCAATGAGCAAGATCACTTGGTAAAAAAAATAAGGGAAGGTCTGCTGGGTTGCCCTTCATGCTAGCCAAGGTCTTAGAGAATGTATTAATCAGGGAAACAGAAGTGACAGGAGATATCTGTAAATGTTATGAGATTTTATAAAATTGCATCACATGACTGTGGGACTGGATGAGTCCAAATTCCATAGGGGAGGCTGCAGGCTGGGAACACTGCTGAAGGTTTTCTATGAATTCCCCAGGAGAAGTTGGCTGGCCAAGTAGAACTGGGAATTCTCTCTTTTGACTGCTGAAATCATCACTTCTCCTTTTAAGGCCTTTACCTGATTGGATGAGATGTCTCTCCTTGCTGAAGGTGATCTCCTCTGTTGATTGTAGATAAACTCAGTCATAGATGCAATCAATTTACTAATGATTTAAGTTCACAAAATGCCCTCACTGTACAATTAGGCCAGTGCTTGCTTAACCAAACAACAAGGCACCATTACCTGGCCAAGCTGACACATGAGCCTAACCATCACAGTGACCTTCCTCTCCAGATGACCCTCCCTCTTCTCCACTGCCCATTATTTCTCCAGGAATACCCTGAGTCATTCTTCTATGGGCCATGGTGTGGAGAAGTAACAGTCAAGTTGCTACGGAGCTACTTTGCCCCTGGAAAACCCATGACATTGGCAGGACTGGGAGAGAGCACACCCTCTCCTTTCCTCAACTACACTCTCCTTATGTATTGCTGAGAAATTTTCCAGTGGTCAGGAGATTTCCCAATACCCTGGCAACCTCATTCTCCACCTCTGTGTATTAAGGGAGCGTCTGAATTCCAAACAACAGTCCAAGTCATTCTGAAATCTGTATGGTGAGCTATCACTCAGTCCTTGAGAGAACCAGATGTCAAAATCCCACACCTGTGGGGTACCAGCTTAGTTAGAATGCTTCCACCCTGGCTCTCTTTCCATTTCCTGACAAAAAAAAAAAAAGAACCCTCAGAGTCACTGATGTTTTCCTTCTCCTTCAGCCTCCACTGTTAATAGCTAAATTGATCATTCTGGCTTAAAAAGCAGTTACTGGGGTCCCTGCAAGGACAGAGATAAGCAGAGAAAGGCCTCATGTTGAGAATACCAGTTCCAGAGGCTCTGCTCTCACACATAAGAAGAATCCATGTGGCAAAGGTTCAGGGGCCCCTTGGAGTGGCAGTTGACTGGAAAGGGCAATTCCATGTCCTTGCCCTCTGTGGAGATGGCTGTGAGGCCAAAGCTGAATGCCCCACTGCAAGGAGCTCTCACATTTGTATGCAGACAGCTCCATTCTCTGAAAGAGGGCTCTGTGTCTGAAGGCCCAGTTGGGCTCCGATCAATGCAACCTTTCCAGAATGACACATTTTGTCAGAACCTTAGTTGGACAGGGATCAGCCTGGCATTGCCACTTAGTTTTCTATACCAAAAGCTATTTAACTATCATTTTTTAAAAAGGGGTAAATTTAGGGATCCCCTTCTTTTTCTTAGCTGGACTCTGCATCTTCCCAGAGACGGGCCTCTCTTCCCATGGGGAAGTTGGGAATGTGGTATTTAAAGAGAACAAAGCGGGCCTGCATCTGCAGGCAGGATCATCCCACCCACCATATCCATGGGATATAAGCCCTCTCTCACTTGGAGGTGGAGTGGACATCACTCCCAGTCCCCTCAGGATTAGGGGAAGAACTATGGACTAGAGTGGACTTGATGGTATTCTGTTGTACACATATGGTGATTCTAGCAATGGAAGAAATTATAACAATGAGGTGGAGCCAGTGGCCACTTGACACTTTTGGGGCAGAGAGGAGACGAGCAGTTGAAATACAGGGCCTTCTTTGGGATTCGGAGGTTGTCCTGAGTACCATTGTGGCAACGGATGTAGGCCATTTTAAATAAACACACACCACTCAGAACTGTGTGGGAGAGAGCGTGGTCTACGGTGTGAACTGTGGTCTATGGTTGGTGGCAAGGTCCCAGGATGTGTAAGTCCATTGAGGGTGGTGGGCCACACTTGTGGGAGGTGTTTGTGTGGGATGTGGTGGGAGGTGTGGGAGGTGGGCAACATGGGAATCCCAGTGGGTTCTGTGTAATATTTTGGGTAATCTAAGCACCTCTTAAAAAAAATATATATATATATATATATATATATATATATATAACATTTTTGTAAACAAATGCACATATAGGCATATATATTTATAGATAATTTTGCAAATGTTGGTATGTATTGTGAAAATTTTTATTTTTACCCACAATTAAAAAAATAAATAAATAAATAAAGAGAACAAAGTAACATTTAAGGGTTCAGAGAGGAGAAGAGTGCCCCCAACTTCCCAAGGGTCCCCCCAAAGAAAGTTCTCTCAAGTCCAGTTGGCTTGGAACCTTCTACTTTTTAAATCAGAGGGAAAATCACCTTGTCCAAGGTTCTGAAAATTAATATGCCTTGGAGTAGTTATCACCTCCAATGCTCTGCACCCCACAGGAGGAATCTGACCAATTTGGAGCTAAAACCAAACGGTCATTGGGAACCCATCTGGACAAAGCAGAACGCTATTAAAGGCAGAAAGCAAAGATGGGGTATTTTCCAAGTTCCCTGCATGTGTACCTGTCACACTGAATACATTGTAAGCGTCTTCAAGTCACAACCCACACACCATTTTCATAGTCAGTGACCCCTCCGTAAGTGATAAAGTAAGTATCATCATACCAGTCAGGAAGAACTGCACACAATCCGATATTTTCTGGGCCACTGGGGCCCCTTATCCCACCCCCTGCCTGACGGACACCACTGTCTGAGGCCAGTCCTCTTGTCTCACTTGCCACGGCATCTCCAGACAGCTGTAGCTACTCCCATGCCCCTCTTCAATCCCTTTGTTTCCCTTTTCAAGAGAAAATGTCCAAATTCTGTGGCAGTGATTCTCAACTTTGGCTGCATATCAGAATCACTTGGAGTTTTTGTTGTTGTTTTTTCTTTTATAACACAGGGCTTGGCTGCCACCCCAGAGATTTTTTTTTTTTAAAGATTTTATTTATTTATTCATTTATTCCCCCCTTGCTGCTCGTGCTCGCTGGGTCAGCTAACCATCCCGTGCGGGCGGGCTTGCCTTCACCAGGAGGCCCCGGGAACCGAACCCGGGGCCTCCCATATGGTAAACGGGAGCCCTACTGATTGAGCCACAGCCGCTTCCCGACCCCAGAGATTCTAATTGAATTCTTGTTGGGGTGTAGGGTGAGCATCAGCATTTTTTAAACCCCCCAGGTGACTCCAAGTTGCAGCCAGGGTTAAGGACTGTCTATGGTCTTGTAAATAGGCTCCCATTAATTCATCTCTAAAAGAACAAATTCCTACCCTTTGTTCACACAAAATAGTTGTTACCTAAAGTGTTTGTTGCATGAGTTGGCAAGGACTTTACTTTTATGATAATAAGAGTAGGTTTTAATTTCTAAAAGGAATTAGCCTGTGTTATTTGTGCATTACCCCTCCCCAGATTCAGAGCCCATCAGAGAGGGAAAACAACCGAATCTATACTTTGTTATCCATTCAAACCTCTCCCAAACTCTGAAGCTGGGTTATTAGCTGATATTTGCAGAAACATGGTGATTCATATCTGATATTCAAAATCTAATAGGGGAAATAAATCATCTTTTTATATCTTTAACATCCTCTCAAAACAAAGAACTGCTACTGATTGAGAGCTTGCTAGTTGCCCAGATAGATGCAGTCTCATCTATCTAAGAGAACTAAGAAGGCCTATACCAGGAAAACTCCTGGGCCATTGATAAATGCAGATTCTGATTCAGTAGGACTAGGGTCTAGAGCCAGCCCAGATGCTCCATGCCAGCCAGTTCCCAGGTCATGCTGATACATCTGGTCCTGGGTCCACTTCTTGAGCAGTAAAGCTCTGGTCCACAACCTACGAAGTATCACTAGGTCCACTGCACAGATGAGGAAATTAAGTGTAAGCACCTGGAATAGGCAAGACTCAAACTGAAGTTTTTCTGACATCAAACCCTTGTCTACTGTGCCAATCTGCCTCCTTTCATTGTGGGATTTCCATCTTTTTAAGGCAATAAGTTTTGAGTCACATAAGGATTTCTTTAACTTGCAGAGAAGGGTGGAGGGAGATAGCACTGTTTGGAGAAAAGTCTCGCACTTTCCCATCTGCCTGGCCTTCCTCATAGCTTCAGTCTTTCTTACAGCTCCCTATCTAAATCTTGATCTTGGCACTGCTCAAGAATCAGTAACTCCGAGGTTGGGGAGGCAGGATGGAAATGACCACACATTCTTCTCTTTATTTAGGAAATATTCTGTTCTTCACTGATAGCATTTCCAAGTACAATGAGATTAAAGTGATCTATGACCACCAGCTAAATGGAGCTGAAAGAGCCAAGGGATACGTGTGGGAGGTCAAAGGTCTCTTTCTAGTTTTTAAGCCTAGGACAGTCCTGCTATCTGTGAACCTCATACCTACCTTACTCTAGGTCTCCATCACTGTTAACCTAGCAAAGAAAGCACAGTGGAGACGATTTGCCTCACTAGGGGGTGAGGAGTCTTCTCTTATGCCATAGCATCAACATGCTCTTTCAGAAGCAAAAGCCAAGATATATGATGCAAAATAGTAGCAAAATCATCCTCAAATTGTATAGGTCATCACAGTCAGTATGTGTACTTACCTGATATCAGGTCCTTTAGTGGTAGTCTTTGGAAGGCTCTAGTCTGTCCCCTCTCAATAAGGGGCCCTTCCATTCTACAAAATGACATTCAAATTAAACATCTTTAGTCCAGACGCTTTGTCTTCCAAAATCGCCATTACTGTTAGAATAGGGAATTTGCTTTATGCTCATTGGGAGCAGAGCTGTCATCATAAAAGCAATGCTTTCTTACTAAAATTCCATGGAAGTCCTCAAAAACACCTGCCCCTTTTAAGTTCTTGGCCTATCATTTTGTATGTTTTGCAAGGGGACATGTGAACCCAGCAACCCAAGCAAATCCTTGACACTTGCTCAATGTCTGTCTACACCAGATTGAACAGGCAGGTCCTGCCTTAGGATGCATAAATAAATGCATGAGTTAATGTAAAAGAAAACAATTTCAGAAAACAAACACTTAAACCCTGCCAACCCAGTCAAATATGTGCATGGCTGTGTACTTACATTAAAGGGTCATAAGGGTTAGAATATGTGTATATGTATAGGCGTTAAAATGTCACACTTATATATATGTGCATTCAATATTTGTGTGTATTATGTGTGTGTGTTTATTTTATATACACATATGCATGTGTTCATTTAAAATCTGTTTTAGAAACACCAAATCAGGGATTCTTAAAGTGTTCACTTATAGGGTTATCCATGTAGTTTGGGCAAATCAGCGGAGTGTGAGCACTGGGGAAAAATGACATTGTCTGAGGCTTTTCTTTCTTTCCTTTTCCGCCTGGGATGTTTTGAGAGAATGACTAAGCAGTGCTGGAGATTACGAATTTGCTTAAGTGTGAATGGCTTATTGCTGAGTGAGAGCACCTCTGCCCCCTCCCAAGGGGGCTGCAGGTCTTCACACTTGATGCCTGGATTTGACTCGAAAATTCTGCCAAGTCTTTTACTCTAAAATTTATCTTAATTAGATCTGAAAGACCTGCCACAGCAGAATAGTCACACCGATTAAAATGAAAAACAGGAGAAATTACTGATCAAATTAATCATAATGTCGGGTTACAGCTGTAGGTCTGATGTAATTTGCCACTCCAGTGAGTTACATCGGGCCAGGCCTGGGAAAGGGAGCTGGCTTTACGCTGATCCGTAACACCCCAGCTCCAGGCGGCCTGGCAGGAGGCTGATTCCATTCATTTTCCTGGCTGGCTCTGACCTCCCTGCTGCAACTAGAAACAAATCAGGCACCAAAAAAATGGGGGCAGGCGGGGGTGCGGTGGGGAACGCGAAGTAAACAAGAAATATTCTCTTATCCAAGTGAACGTACTATTTCAAAATGGTGAGGTTTTAAAACTTGACTTGGCAGGTTTGGGGCTTTGTGCTCGTTTAGCTTATTGCTTTTGGTTTTTCCACTTAACCTCCTTTTCGTTTTACTTGAGGTGACCTGACATTGATCACATGCAGAACGGGAATCAAAAGGTCAGAGGACAAAACCTTTGGCTCTATGCAATGGGAAAAAAAAACCTTTAGAAAAATCTCCTTGCCAACACAACTCTAGAACTAGGGTATGGATTGAAATAATCTAAAGTGTCATGAGAAAGGAAGAAGAAAACCTAGACTATGTGATCTGACGGTTCCGAAGCAGGCATGGTTTCGGTATTTTAATTTTTAAATAAACACCACTTTTGCAGCACACCGTGTGTTTGGAAGTGAGGCAGAGAATCCGGAGTCCAGATTCTCTTCATTGTGTACCCCTGAAGCTGCCCTGTGATTCATTCAGTGATTACAAAAATATATCTCCCCAGTAGGGATACAAAGACCTGGGTGCTAAAGGGTACCTCAATCTAGAATTCAGTTAGGAAGCCTTGGAAGTTAGAATTTAGGAGCTAGCCAGGATGTCTCTCTAATCATTTACAGTGTGTCTGAGAACTGGGTACAAAAAACTCAGCCTTACTTGGGGCAATTGTCTTAAAACAGAGGTTATTGGGAAGGGGATATGAGAAGGGAGGCTTCTTCCCATTCAAGACTACCTTTGGAGCAATAAGACTCTTTTTTTGAGTATGTGATGAGTTGTCCAAATCCTATTTATTTATTTTTGGGCCAGATATTTATATCCTCCTGCTCCCCAGTCTAAAAATAAGGGCCCATCCTCTCTCCATCCTACCAAGAATGAATCTGGTGCATTTCGTAAATGAGGATCCTCTGAACCAGGAGTTTGAAGCCAGGCACTCACAGAAGACAAAGTGGCCTTGGCAGTCAAGATGCAATGCCTTACTAGGGATCCTCATGAAGATTTAGGTGGGACTACATTGTGTCTTTAAACTCACTTTAGTAGTTTGTAACCAGAATTTTTAAAGGCAATAGTGAAAGAATAGAAAATGCCAGGACATATCACACATATTATTTCTTCTCAAAACGTTTGCTTCAGTTATATACATTTAGATAGGCATATACATATAGTTGTATATATAGAGAAAGACATATCTGTGTGTACACACAGATATATTTGTCTGCATGTATAGTTTTTTGTGTGTGTATGTGCTGGCTTGAGATATAAAATGCATCTCTTCCTATGGGACAAGGTCAGATGAATTGGAAAAACCCTGCCCTGAAAGACCTACTTTTCAGCGAGGCAGAGGAAGGAATTCTTAGACATCTAACAGCTTAAGAAGGGGGTTTAACAATATTTCAAAATACGGCATGTGATGATGAGCTTCTAAACACTGAACACACTCCCCAACAGTCAAAAGGACCCAAAAAGTAACGCCACACCTTCCACCTTGTAGGGAACATCAAGAGTCAGCATTTTATCACCACCCATGTGGTTGGAAATTCACACAAAATCAATAGTTTGCCAAACCTATTACATTAAGAGACTAAATAATATATCAAATTCTGACAAAGTAGGTCCACCAAAAATGAATAAATAATTCTAAAGAGAAAGTGAAAGGGGGAGAGAGAAGATGGTAGTAAGGAGGGAAGCACAGAGCCCAATACTGATAAATTGACTCATTTAGGTGCCTGGAAGATTTACTGAGGGAAAGGGTGGTGTCCCCCAGAGAGGTGCAAGTCGGGAGCCAGGTTCTTGGGTCCCTATTCAAAGAACTTGTGGGCTGTAGAGCTCCACAGCCCAGGGGCCTGGAGCATTCTCAGATCTCCCACCTGACCCGGCCCCAGGGAGAGCTCTCACTGTCCTCCCTGACCTGGTCTTCCTCCTTCTGTTTGCTGCCTGAGCCAATCCACTTTGCAAACCACTGCCAAGTCACCCTTCCTAGAACATTTTGTTTGCATTGTCCCATGCTCAGACCCCTTCGGTGGCTAATGAGTTTGGCCTCCTTAGCCTGCACAAGCTAGATGCCTACTCTCCACCCCCATCTCCCATCACCTCTTTCCCCTGCATCTGGCCTGGCCGACTCCCTGTACCCCCACGTGCTCTGTGCAGTCCCACCTCCCTGGTTTTGAGTTACTGTGACCAGGCCAGAAATGCCCTCTCTTCTCTCTGCGTGTCCTTGGCTCACTCCACATCTTTTTCCTTCCATGAAGCTTCATGGTTGCCCAGCCTTCAATAACTGAACTCACGCTCTGGCACCTAGCATGTGTTCTTTGAGTCTTTTTTGTTTCCCTATCCTTTGTATGGACAAGTTTATCTTACTTGAATTATAAGCCCTTGTATATTTCCAAAGGGCTGTTAATTGTTCTAAGTGATTATTTTCCATTTAACAGTTAATCCTTTCACAGATATGTAAGTACCTGCTATCAGACAATCTCAAATTTATTTGCAAAATTACTCCATTAAGATAACAGTTACTAATGAAAGAAATGTTGCTTATTCATTTTTATACTTAGAACAATGCTTAACACAAAATGAGAGCTCTAAAGGCCTTAGATTTTATTATGATTCTGATTCTGATTCCTCTGAAATTGTTTTAACCCCATCCTTCTCTTCTCAGTAGGCTTTGGGAAATAGACACTTGATTTAGACTGCTTTAAATCAGCTTCTTTAATTTAGGAGGAAATGTATGTAAAAGTAAGCCTTATTATTTTCTAATTCATCTTCTGTTATATTTGGCATCCTCCTTTCCCTACCATCTCAATAACACACAATGTTTTTGTTGTTGCTGCTGTTTTAATATACTTTTTTATTTTTAGAAGAAAGTTAGATTACATAAATGTTACACAAAAAATGTAGGGTATTCCCATTTGCCCTACTCCCTAGCCCTCCCACATTTTCCCATATCAGTAACATCTTTCATTAGTGTGGTACATTTGCCACAATTGATGAACACATCTTGGAGCATTGCCACTAAGTGATGATTATAGTTTATATTGTAATTTACACTCTCTCCCGCACAGTTTTGAAAGTTATTACAAAATACACAATGGCCTGTATCTGTCATTGCAATGTCATTCAGGATAATTCTCAAGTCTCAAAAATGCCCCCAAATTACACCTGTTTTTCCCTCTCCCTCCCCTCAAAACCTCCAGTGCCCATTGCCTCCACATCCATGATAAAAGTTCTTTCATTGCTAGGATCGCAAGTCTACAGTAGAACAACTGTAAGTCTACTCTAGTCTATTGTCCATTCCCCAATCCCAAGGATTCTGTGATGGTAATGCCCACTCCCTCTGAGAGGGGGCTTAAATCCCATGAGGCAGATGAATGGGATTTTCTTGCTTGCAGTTGTGGACTCTCTCTGTTCCTTGAGATGGTCGTTGTCAGTCATCATCTCCTTGTTAGTTGTTCCGGGTGAATCCAATGAACTGGAGAGTAGGTGTTGCAAGTCTGTTGAGATTCAGAGCCCTGTCCATGTGCCAGTTGGACACGATGGTTTTTGATATTCAGAATATAATGGGCATTATTATGACGGCCTTCTTAGTATTTTATAGACCTGATTGACATGTGAGTTAAATCAAATCTTCCAAAGCATAAAAGTACTAAAAAGCAGATAGATAAGCCAGAGGAAAGTAAAAGAAGGTGTCCCACCCTGGATGCACCTCAAATCCCCACAACCAATGGACACCTGAGACTCTCCTTGACACATTCTATCTGCCCCAAACCTGATTCTTAAAATGGACAAACACACAGAATCTCTCCCTCGAAAAATGATGATACAGTTTTTAAAAATTCAGTGTTTAACACGTCAGGCACTGTGCTAGGTGTTTTGTATATGTTCTCCTATTTATACCTTTCAATTACCTATGGAAGTAAGGAAATGAAGATCTCAGAGAAGCTGGTAACTCATCAAAAGCCAGACAGTTTGTAAGAGGTAGAGCTAGGATTTAAGCCCAAGTCCCTCTGGCTCCAATCTGTGGGACCTACCTTCCCATTTAACTGGAAAAGTCTCTATTTATGTACATTGTCCAGTGTGATTATTAATAACACTCATTTCACTCTCAGAAGTGTCCCTGGTTTGGATGACAAATTATGTGGCCACCTCAACCTAAGCCCATGCTTACCATGCCTCCTCCAGCACTTATCCACACTGCCTCCACCAGCTTCTACTCTCCCTGATTCCACAAAAGCTAAGAGGTTTGGATGACTTCTTTAAATTAAGAAAAGTGAAAAGATGGAAGTAGTAATTCTTATAAATAACTTGTGATCAACGTGGAGCTCTGTGCTTGCTTCTTTCCTTCCCTCCTTCCTAACATTTTCTCTCTCCCCCTTTTACTTTCTCTTTATAATTATTTATTCATTTTTGGTGGGACTACTTTGTCAGATTTTAATGTTATTTAGTCTCTCCATGTAACAGGTTTGGCAAACTATTAATTTTATGTGAATTTCCAACTACATGAGTGGTGATAAAATGCTGACTCTTGATGCACCCTGAAAGGTGGAGGGGGCAGCGTTATTTTTGGGGTCCTTTTGACTGTTGGGGAGTGTGTTTAGTGTTTTTAGGAGCTAATCATATGTGGTATTTTTGTATACTTATAAACCCACTTCTTGAGCTGTTAGGTGTCTAAGAATTCCCACCTCTACCTCCCTGAACAGCTCGATCTTTCAGGGTAGGGTTTTTCCAATTCTTCTGACCTTGCCCATAGTAAGAGATAGATTTTATATCTCAAGCCAACACATACATACAAACGAAACTATACATGCAGGCAAATATATCTATGTGTGTGCATATGTCTATACACACACACACACACACATATATATACATATATACACATTCTTTGATAAAGGGCAACAGGAGGCACCTTATTTTTGCAAGTCCTAGCCTGAAAGGAAAGAAGTCTGCCTACTGAAAGTTCTGACCCTGCTATCAACCCTGCCCATTTCTCCAAGTGACACTTAGGACATCCTGACCAGAATATTGCTTGGAACAACATCGTACTAGTAGAATTGTAATTTTAAACAGAGAGGGGCCTCTTCAGAAGGATTATGTTCAATAAGGACAAGTGCACATACTGTAAGGAGAAGGAAAGAAACCACATACACATTTGTACACACGCACGCAAATGAATAGAATTAGTGTGCTGTTGTTTTTTTTAAATCTCAGGGTGAATGAGAGTCAAAATGCAGAATTATTTAAAGGTCTGCAGGTGACGAGGAGGGCAAGAGGGGGAAGGTTTCATAAACAAGGGTGGGGGCTCCACAGTTCCCACAGCACCATCCTCCCTCCTCTCCCCAGGTAGTGCCCGAAGGTTCTTCAAAGCAGTCGTGCTTCCCAAATTGTCCACACATCAAAACCACTTGGGGGGGTTTCATCAACAAATAAATTGCAAGAAAGAGAGAGAGGAGGGGAGCTGGTGAGGATTGGACCACAGATCAAAAGACACAATAGCTAGTCTCATTGTGGGAATCTATCTAGATTCCAATCCAAGCAAAACATAAAAAGGAAAAAGTGCATTTATCAGACAATGACACATAAGCCCTGATGAGACATCTGATGATACTAATATTTTTAGGTGTGAGTAGAATGTAGTTCTTTTTTAAGAGTATCTTTTCAAGATACAAACAGAAATACAAATGAAATGATAGGATGTCTGGGATTTTCTCTAAAATGATATTGGAGAAGAAAATAATATGGTGTATAGGGAGATAATGGGTGGGACACAGATGAAAGAAGATTTCCCATGAGTTGATAATTATAGAAGCAGAGTGATAGGCCCATGGAGGTAATTATACTATTTTTTCTATTTGTATATGTGTTCAAAATTTTACATTAGAATAAAATAAAGAAAAAATTGTCATTACTTGGGGATTCTTTAATATAATACAGATCACTTCACCCAACCCAAGAAATACAATATCAGAATCTCTGGGGTGGAACCAGTGATTTTGATGATCAAAGTGGTTTAAGAATTACTGTTCTAAAGAAATTATAAGTAATTTATTAGCTCAAGAGAGGTTAGTTAAGGCAAGGTGTATTACACAAAAATGGTTAATGGATGTGTCAAGAAACTTTTTTTTTTTTAACTGAATGATCAAATACCTGAAGATGGTTATTGGTTTCTGAGGAATTGCGAAGAATGGAAAAGGTACTAGAAGACTAAAAATAGTAAAGATCTTTCCAATTCTCAAAAAGGAAAAACTGGGAAGATTTCCTATTAAATGTGGTGATTGAAAACATGGGTTTATCTCTATACTCTCCTGAAATCCCCTAAAATGATAGTAAAGGAATCATTTTTAGAAGTATATAATTCCAAAAGATCAAAGAGAATTGGAGAAAAGACAACTGTAGACAAGCAAGGTCAACAAAATTTTGGAAGACCGTAGAGGAGTTAACTGAGCTGAGAAAACCAAAAAGCAAGAAAGCACTAGAGAGGGATGCAATAAGAAGCAAGGCAAGTCTGGAAATGCCACCTCCCCAAAGCTTTGGGGATCAGAGGCAATGGCTATGGTGGAAGATGGGGGTGAAGGAGTCAAGTTGCTAAAAACAGGAAGCTTCATTAAACTGCATAAAGAACACATAGACCTTCAGCTCCTTCCCCAACCCAGGCAGACAGACAACTATCTCTCCTCCAGCCCAGCAGTTTTACTTATGAGAAAGTAAACGAGAGCCACTCTAGACCTGGAGACATAAAGCATGGCTATGTGCTGGGGAGAGGCCCCTTACTGACGGCAGGGAGATTAAAGGAGATTCTACAGCCCTAATGATGCAACCTGGTCTCTGTGAGCCACTCAGATCTGTATGAGCAGATTCTTCTCTGGAGAGAGAAAAAAGATCCATTATTGATATTTAGTATCTCCAACAGCATAGTCAAGCCCCTGCCTCATTCTCTATTATGAAAAGACAAGAAAGAATGACCAAATATTTTTTAAATGCTTTTGACTGAAACCAGAAACCAGAGCAAACCGGGATGGGGGTTGGGATTCACAGGAAACAGAGACAGTAAGGACAAAAACACCTTTTTGGAAAACATTTAAATAATAATGAATATAGCAGAAACAAAAAATTCAATAGAAGGTTTAGAATATAAGTTAAGAAAATCTCTCAGAAAGTAGAACAGACAGTCAGAGAAAAGGAAAAAAGATAGAACTTAAGAAAAAGAGGGAAAGAAAACAGATCAATCCAGGACACTCAAATTGTAACTAATAAAGCAGAAAAAAAATGAAGAAGACATTAATAAAAAAATAATTCAAGAAAATTGCCCAGATCCAAAGGATGTTCTCACATTGAAAATCCCACTGAATGTGCAACCTAACAAATGAAAAAAGATCCATCTCAAGCACATCATTGTGAACGTGTTCCAGAGGAGAAAAAAATAGGTGGAATATCAAGAATCAGAATAGCGTTGGGTTTCAATAGCAAAACTTGGAACTGGAAGACAATGGTGCAATGCCTCAAAATTCCGAGAGAAAATTATTTTCAACTTGTATTTTATACACTGTCAGTCTATTTATCCAATGTGAAGATAGCCTAAATATTCAGATGCAGAATCTCTGGAAAATTTATCCCAAATTTATCTCTCATGCATCCCTCATGAAATCTACTGGAAGAAGTATTCCACTACAACAACAACATAAACCAAAAACGAGGAATATTGGAGATTTAACATAAAAAAGAGAGAAAAAGAAATTCCATATTGAAACTACACGGCTGGCCTAGAAAGCAACTGGTCCATATTGGAGCAGGAATGTGGAGGACTCTCAGAGAGATGTCCCTGGAGAAGTGGTGGAGAGTGGGAGGGGGGAAAGGAAGATCAGGCAGAGAGGAGAAACCAAGAGATTCCCAGGTATAATTTGACCTTATGGAAAACAACATACAAAGAAGTTTTACCGTACATGCAGTGAGTTTGTGAAGAATTATTAATAGAAATAAAGAAAACTAAACAAACAAAGAAGCAATTATTAACTTTGGTAAGAGCAAAAGCTTTCATAAGAAAAGTATTGTACTCATGGTATATTAATTAGCTCAGCAGTAGACACTATTTTCACAGTGGCAAAAAAGTAAAGGCTGAACACTGATTAAATCAAAGACTATGTTGATAAAAAGAAGAGAAGTAGGAGGAGGGGAAGTGGGGTGTGGGTTGTGAGAGTGCCTAATTCTCATCCTCCAAGTTGGAAATCAATAGATAATATCCAAAATTGGTAAATCAAGGGGAAAAAAGCATATTATTGAGAAGTGTGGAGGCACGTCCCCAAAGAAACATCTAAAACAATTTGAAGAGGAGTCTCCAAGAGGAGATTTGAGTCAGGGAATTATGTTTTTTTTAATAAAACTGTACTGTTTCAGCATTTCACTTTGCACACTCAGGGTCTTTGCACTTACTGTTCACTCTGCCTAGACACTCTTCCCTTAGATATCTAGTTTGCCCCTTCCCTTCATTCAGGTCCTGGCTACATTTTGCCTCCAGTGTCTTTCCCTCATCATTTTATATAAAATTGCACATACATCAACTCTATCCCCTTATCTTCTTTCATTTTTCTTCAGAGGCCTTATCACCACCTGACACATTATATGTTAATTTATTTGTTTCTTTATTTTCTGCTTACAACTAGAATGTAAAATTCACAAGCATATCAGCAATAAAAGTGCCTAGCACACAGTAGACATGCAATAAATATTTGCTGGATATATGAATGAGTAAACATTTTTGATAAAAATAAAGGCAGGAAAGGAAGGGAAGGGAAGGGAAGGAAAAGGAAGGGAAGGGAAGAAGATTTAGCAAACTACAGTTCTTTGGATTAATCTCAATCTTGAACCTAGAATGGGCAATTAAAGGGATGGAATGGAAAGCTCAGAAATCCCTGGGACTCAGCAAGTGTTCACTAGGACATATTATATGAATCTCCTGTCATTTCCCTTTGAGAGAGTCTATTGTAGAATTAGAGAACATGAAAATTCCTCATCCTGGGACATCTGAAATCCCACAAGTTTCTGTTACAACCTGTCATGATCTCCTTTAAGACCAGAAGGAAAAATGTGGACCAGATTAAAGAACAATTAAGTGAATTAGTAATTGTCTCCAAAGAGATTCTGGTTTCCTTCAGACTCTGTGCTTAGATCATTTCTACCAATAACTTATATAAAGTTATGGAGAAAATGCCTATCAAGTCTTGGATAACATGAAATGGAAAGGAATGGAGTCAAGACTAAAGAGATGAGTTGGATTTCCTAAGATGAAAGTTAAATGCAGCATAGATATATTTGTGCTTAAATCCGTGAACCCATTGGACCTGTATAGGAAGGTATCTGATGAATTTTGTCTTAGTAAGCTCTATATGAATCAACATTATGTTATCAAAAAAAAGACTAATGGGATCATAGGCTATTTTAATCAATGTACTCTGCCTAGAACAGTGGGTGTGTATTCTCAGTTGACTCAGTAATGGTCAGAACACACCTAGAGGATCATATTCACAGTTTAAACGCCATCCTTGTTAAAGGGTGTTAGAGAAAGTAAAAACAATTCACAGTTTAGCCGTCAGGATGGGGAAAAAACTTCAACCTGGTCATATAGGACATATATTAAGTTGGTGGAAAGAAACAGAGAATATATCAAAAGGAAAAATGGTTGCTATTGTCAGATATTTGAAGAGTTGTCGTCTGGAAAAGAGGATTAAAATTAATCTTTATGCTTTAAGGTGGTAGAACCAGGACCAGTGGGTTCTCTTAGAACTTCCTAAGAGATGTGTGCAAAGATGGGATGTGCTGGCAGGTGAGCTGGCTAGATGCTCAAGAGGGAGAATTTAGTGGTTCTCCTGTAAAGCAGAGATGCTGGACTAGGTTTACTTTATGGTTCTGTCCAACTCTGAGATTCTGTGGTCAACTCCAAGAACAGAACAAAGGAAATGGAGTTGTACTTCTGAATAAAAAAGTAGATAAGATGGTCAGAAGAATTCTTTATCACCAGGTAAATTAAACTTTGAAAGAAAGAAGAAAGGGAAGTTAGAATATCTTCTTGGCAGCTCTTTAGACACAGGCTGAAATCTCATTGCTTAGGCTTGGTTTAACGCCTCTGTGAGTCTTATTCATCTCTGAGCTCTTCATGCCTAATATAGAACCTGCAACATGGGACATATTTATTGTGGCAAATTGAATGCCATGAAGGTCACAGATTAGTTTGCTCCTTGAGATGATTTCCATAAGGAAATGAACAACTATTTTTTTCTGGATTTAGTATAAGAGGAGACAGGCAGAAACTATTACAAAATAAGTGTCCAACAAAATGCCAGGCAGTATGCAAATGATTTGCACCATCTATCCTAAATTTGATTTTGAAAAGGGAGGTACCACTTCTCAATCTTATGGTTGTTTGGCCTTGGCCTCAAGTAGTAAGCATGGTATGTAAAGAAAAATACCATCTAACTCAAGCAGATATTCCTACTTTTTAAACATTATGTGGATTTATTACAGAGAAAGATTTGATTATAAAAGTTTACATTTAGTAGATTTCTTTACCAGAACTATAAACAGTCTTTGTATTAAGATATTTTTATATAAAATATCTGCTCTCAACCCTATTTTATGGAAATAGGAAAATTGGGTACATTATAGATTTTAGTTGCTTAAATTATCATATACCTAAACCAAAGAGGTAGGGAGAAATAGAAAAAACTAGAGGAATGAAGTCTTCTGTATGATCTGTCGCACACCCAGCACTTCCTGCAGCAGTTGATCAGGGCGCTATCAAATGTACTGATGAGAGGTTTCCCAAAGTTAATTTTTCTCATAATACAATAACCAAATTTGCTTTAACACTTGAAAAGACCCATCCATACTAAAAAGAATCAGTTGCTTAATCCTAAAATTAAAGGTTATTGCATGCAAGAGAAAATAATTACATGCTCAAAGTATGGAAAAAAGAAAACTTTTTTAATATGTAGGTATTTGTATAATTAAAGACTAATCAAGCGTGAAGGACTGCTGACTAAACCAGAAAATGAGATTGTTGGCAAGCAATATTGTAATGTAAATGCCATTTTTGTTTAACTACTAAGAAGCTGGAGAAATGATATCCTGAACAGATTAAAAGCAAACAGCATTGATAATAAATATTTATCAGATTTCAAATGCAACACAGAGAATTTTTATATTTTACGTGCAAGATTTGTTTGCAGTGAAGTATTCAGGCATTTTTCAAGGGGGTAGTTAACATCCTTATTTTAAATTGCATTTTCAGATAGTATCTTCCTACTCTTAAAGTACATGTTAAATATTAACTGAAGAAAAGCGGCCCTTTTGAGATGTAATGTCCACAATTCAGTTATCTATTAATCAGAATCTTGTTAATTACTGCTAGTTGACTAGAATTAGGCAAAGGTCTTCTAATGGGTATATTGAATATATACTTACATATATATATATAGAAAACACATTAAAGGCCACACCAGTTGTTGAAACAAAGAAAACAGAAACATTCCATGTAAAATAGACAATTTCTGTAGACTTCAGACTTGTGGCTTAAGGTAGAAAGAGTAGAAACTTTGGAGTCACATATAAACAAACATTCTGGGGCTTCCTATAACTGTAAATTATTGCATAGCTACCCATTTGTCATTAAGGTTAAAGTACCATCTGTGAAGTACCTTTCAGTACCTTAGACATACTAGTCACTGAAAGAACTTCAGTCTTGCTCCCTTTCTCCCCTTTTCTCTGCTGACTTAGTCCATTCTGGCCTCTCCCATCTTCCCTGGCATTACCTCTAGAGACTGTTAGGGCATCCTATGTGTGCATGGAGGGCCTGAGTCAGTTTGCCCATCTCAGCCTTCCTGAGACCCAAGGGCATCCAGAACGGGTAAAGAGTCTTTTTTTCTCTCGGTCTGAGGGAACTCAGAAATCCAACAGGAAAGAAAGAACATAGTGCAGAGAGGCAAAAGATTTTAAGCTAGTGAAGCCCTCACCATCAAACTTACTTTCTTTTCGTATGTGGTGATTTCCCTGTTCCCCACTGTGGCTCGGGCCTGGTTTATCTTGTAAATCAATCTTTGATGCATACATGTAGGTGTGAGCTCTGAAAAGCTGACTTCTTGACCCACTGATAAAATCATGAATGAATTCATCAAAAAGAAGCTTTTAAAACTCCAATGTTGTGTACAGCAAATATGCTGCTGGGCCCTTCTAGCCCAAAGTATAATCATAGATAAGTTTTCAGGAGAAGAGGCAAGACTGTCATTTTTTTTTTTTTTCACCTTCAAAAGCAACAGAAGATTCACTTTTCAGTTTCTAAATTAGAATCCGTCAGTTTGACTGCCTCTGTGTCTTTTGGATTTAATGCTTATGGTTTGTGATCCAGAAAGTTGAAAGCTTGCAGACCTACTAAAATGCTTTGGAGAATCTTCAGAAACAGATTACTGAGTGACAATATGATAGCCTTCAGGCTTGCTGCTGGAAATTTTTATTTAACTTATTTTCTCCCTAATGTGGTAGTAACATGTACCTATTTTCTGAAGATTGCCAAACGCATCATCAAATGACAGTTCGGAAAACACTTTAAAGTTTATTCTTTTCCTTTTTATGTAACTTACTTTGAGAGCCAGGAAACAGCACTAAAAGATGTGTTTCTCTCACTGCTTCTCCCCACTCAGGCAGTTTGAAGAGGTCACAGTGAAATTGCCAGTTCTTGAGTCTGAAAAAAAGAACAGCCACAAATGTTTGTGCTCTGGTTTTAGAGAGAACCTGTGGTGATTTGCAGATACGAGGGGGTCAGGTGATGGGGAGGAGCCCAAAGAAAGAGCCTCTGTCACATAGAATCAGTGTGTCCTTCACAAGCTGCAAGAGGACAACACACCCTGCCATGCCAGATGGGGCCAGTTGTCCCCTTGGTGCCATCACTGGTGAACAGCTAGCTGAGCTTGTGGAGAGTCACTCCAGTTCTCTCAGCCTACATTTCCAAGCAGTCCTCACTCTCCCCTCATCTGGGAATGTGGAGCTGCTGTTTCACTGAATCCAAATAAAATAATAATCTAGCCTTACATCGCTCGAAAAACAACCTCCCATAAACGTACATCTTGAAGTTTCCAGTCCTGACAAAAATTCAAATAGCATGCATTTAAGCAATGCCTCTTCATTTCCTATTGAAAGCTATTAACTTCCAGAAGGAAAAAAAAAAAAAACAGTGCAAATCCAAATGTTTATTCCAGTGGATATAAGGGAGAACCTTCCAGGGTCTCCTTTGTAATCTTCTACTTACTGGACATATTTTCTTAAAAGAAGAGCAAGGCCAGAAGGATTTGTGGATACTGAGATCCACAGAGCACAACTCCATGGCAAACTGATCCAAACCTCATTATCTGGGAATCAGGGGTGCATACAAATAAAAAAATTCAGATAAACACTGAAACACATAGTGTATCAAATATTGGTGATTGATATGGAGGAATAATAAATGTGGTAAAAGGGAAAGAAAGTGTCAGAATAGGGGGTTACTATTTGATATAGGTTGACTAGAGAAGGTATCTCTATTGGGGCAGAGACCTATCAGGCGAGAACCCTGCCAACATATGGAGAGAGAGAGCACTCCAGGGGAGTGCACACATACAAAGATCCAAAGAGGATGCTTGCCAGGTTCATGGAAAAGCAGAAGGGCCAGCAAAGCTTAGTGTAATGGGCAAGGGGCAGAGTGGCAGGAAATAGGGTCAGAGAAGAAGCAAGGACTGTATCATCTTGGATCTTGTAGGCCCACCCAAGACTTTAGCTATTACTCTTTATGAAACAGAAAGTCCCACAGGTGCTATGAAGATGCCTGAGATCAAGAGCAGAAGCATGAAGGCCAGTTAGAAGGCTATTATACCCATCCAGGCAAGAGTGATGATGGCTGGTACCAGGTTGGATGTGATGGAGGTGGTGAGAAGATGCTGCATATATTTGAAGGAATCACTGACAGGATTTTCTGATGGATTAGTTTTGGGTATAAGAAAAAGAGTCAATGATGCTTCCAATTATTTTGGCCTATGCAACTGGAGTATGAAATTATTGAGTTGGGGAAGACTCTGGGAAGAGCAGGTTGAGCAAATGTTTTGTTTTTATTATGTCAGTGGGAGGCAGGTTATGTCTGAAAGACCACAAAATGTCTAAGGGGGAAGATTGAGGAAGAAGAAGAAAATCAAGTTCTGGAGAAAGGTCTGAGGTGGAGATACACATTTGGGATTTCATGAGCATATGGATGTATTTAAATGCATAAGCTTGAGTGAGCTCACCTAGAGAGTGAGCATAGATAGAAAAGAGGTCCAAGGACTAGGCCTTAGAGCTCCCCCAAACTAACAATTCGTGAGGGCTAAGAAGAGGGGTCAGTGAGGTAGGAGAAAGTGGTGCCCAAAAGCCAACAAAAATCAAGTGCTTCAAGGAGGGATTGAATAACTGAGTAAACTATTCTTTGGTAGATAAAGTAAGTTGAAAGCTGAGAAATAATCTGTGGATTTAGCACCTGAAGGTAAGTGGGGATCTTGACTAGAGCTTCAGTGGAAGGATGGTGATGAGTTGGAGTGATTAAAGTGAGTTCAAGAAAGAACTAAAGTTGAAGAATTGGAGATATCAAGAAGAGACAACTGTTTCCAGGCATTTTGCTGTAAAGGGAAACGGACAGATGGTGCAATAGCTGGAGGGAATGTGGGGTCATGAGAAGTTTATTTTTAAGTTGGAGACTAAAGCTGCATATTTATATACTGATGGTAGTGAATCAGTACAGGAGGGAATTTTGATTAAACAAGTCAGGGGTGTTCTTGAACAGGTGAGAAGCATGGGATCTATTGCACTAATGGCGGGTGTTCCTAAGATAGGGACTCAGCATGCTCATCCATAGGAATAAGAGAACACACAGAATATACCTACAGAGATGCTGTGGATGGGTAATTGCAGCAATGGAATGGTATGGAAGTTCTTGTCTGATTGCTTCTATTTTCTCAGTGAAATAAAGAGCAAGTTCAACAACAAGAGTAAGAATGGGAAAGGAGGTGCTGAAGGTCTGAAGAAAAATGAGAAGATGTGAAACAGTCCTTCTAGGGGTGTCAGGGAGTGATCTGACCAGGGGAACGTCGTAGGGTGGCTGGGTGGTACAAAGGGTCCACTTGAGGTTAATGTTTAGATACTTCAAGTGAGAATGGTCAGCAAAGTTTTGAATTTTTCTCCAGACACTTCAGCTATATGGGTACAGGCACAAAGTAGGTGGTGAGTTGAATTTACTCAGGGATGGAATTTTATTGGGGTAGGAAGTCAATGTGCGCGAGGTAAGGGAGTTGAGTACAAACACAAGAAAGTGATTATAATGTTGGACTATGAAATCTAAACTGGGCAAAAAAGGAAAGCCTCAAGAGAGATTCAGGGCAGTAGAAAGGTGGTAGGATTCATGAAACAGAGGTTCAAGTGGGGTTAAAATTTGTTGGAGTTTGAAGTAGTGGAAGGAATAAGCTGGAAACACAAGGGGTTGAGGCTTGAGGGTGGGGATGCTTGTAACGGAAACAATGGAAGAGTTGTGGTTATTGGTTACACTAAAGCAGGACCTTAGGAGAGGTGGGTGAGGTAGGTCAAAGGAGGTAGGTCAAACAACTTGAGAATATAAAATTCACACACACTCACACACACACGTACCCACAACCTTATTACAGTAGTCTTAATTCTACAGACAGTGACAGGTAGCCAGGAGCAGAAACTTCAAGGAATGCGATAGCGTTATTTAAGGATCTCTCGATTGCAACAAAGGGTAGCAGGTGTTATACTCCAATGGCATGAGCTTCAAAGCTGGGGTTTTCAGGAAGATAGGAAGAAGAGTGGTCTGGAAGTAGCAATGACAAGCAAACAGAACACCCACCCCATCTCCAGAGCCAGAGACACGAGAAACAAGTAAATAATTCCACCACTACATAAGAGGTCTTCAGGGAAGACCTCGGTGTCCTCAGGGAAAAGCCAGGTTTCTGCTAGGACAAAAAGGTGCAGAGAATAATCAGAAAAGATGTTGAGGAAAAGGCAATTTAACTGATGAAGGACCATGAATACCAGAGACCACAGTGGAAGGGTCTCAGGAATTGGGGAGATGAGGGAGATGGATGCAAAGTCACATGGAGAAGATTGTCCGTATGAGAATAAACCTGGGATTCTTAGGCTTCCTGAGGTGACCAGCACAAATAGAGATACAGACATGATGGATTACTCCAGATGACCTCCAAGGCAGACTATGGTGGGAGCTTTGAGAGGCCAGAGGAGCACAGAGTGGGGATTTTTCCAAGAGTACACAAAGTATTGGGGCTCATCTTCACTCCAACAGATAGAAGTGTGGAGACTGGAAAAGGGACTCTATTTTGAGAATCACAAGGAGTCCATGGGGCCCTATATGCTTCTGGCAAACACTTATTTGAAATAAATCATTTATCAAATAAATGTTGATGAATTTACCTCAGTTAATTCAACCAGGACAAACAGTAATCATTTGAGGATTGTTTGCTTTTCTCCTCTCAATCAGAAAATTCAGATACATTTAAATTTGTATCTTTAACTTTAAATTTAAACATATTATCAACCTGGGAAGCCATGTGTCTAATAGCCACTGATGCCATGAAAATAAACATTACTTTAAAATCTGAGAATGCATGGACTTTAACACATCCCAGATGGAAGAAAATCATGATAACATAGCAAAATCTTGGCTACACATCACCCTCAAAGACGTAAGTTCCTTTTGATAGTTGAGTGTTCCCAGAAGAGCTAGGGTTAAACCTTTCAGTCCTAGAACTATAAAATTTGTAAAATGTAAATCTTTTAAAAAGCACTTTACTCTCATGCCTTGCCTTCTTAAACAGAGTATCAGAGTAATAAAAATCTTCTATTTGTATCATGCCTTGTGGTTTACAAAGTACTTTCACAAACATGATCTCATATTATCCTCGACATCCCTATAAGGTAGGCATTTCACAGATTTTGCAGACTGGTGAGATGGATCCTCACAGGACTATGAGTTGCCCAATATGGATGAAAGGGAACATAATTACAATTTCCTCATGACTTTGGGTCATTGTTATCAATATAGATTATAGGGATGCTCCAGGAAGGCAAGCCTAACACACAATGTAAGAGTGCATAATGAAGGATCAAACTATGTGGGCAGGCTGCAAGTGTTACCAGAGACCCAAAGAGGAGCCAGCAAAGGATTGGGATTGTCCAAGAAGTTGTCCTAGAGGCGGTGAGTCTTGAGCAGGGCTCTAAAGTTTTCATCAGATTTAGAAGGACAGGAAGAGCCAGAGGAAAAAAAACGTAGTAAATATTTCTCCTGGTATGTTTGTGTTGGTAGCTATTATTTATTTGGATGATTACTATTTTGTTCCAAATGGGTACCACTGCCTTGATCACTTGTGCCCCTTTTCTGCCATCTAAACGAATCATGTTCTCATAGATCACAAGAATTTACGGGAAGACAAAAGAAAGGCATTTCTCCCCTGCAGACTATGGAACTGTGGTATGAAGAATGCTTACCCATAAAGTTGGTGGAGTCAAGGATGTCCCTGTGTTTATCAGGGCTAAAGAAGCCATACTCTGGGGCAGTAGTTCTCAAAGTTGAGTCTGGGAGTAAAGCAGCCTAGACTATTAAAAGACAGTTTTCCCATCTCCCACATTTTCCAGCTGTTATTGCTCTGCTCAGAGCCAGTTTACCAGCTTTCATGTCACCTCTACAGGTTTTTCCCCAACACCACTCTCTTAGTTTCCAGGCAGCTTTGAAAATACCACACAGTGATTGGCTTAACAGCAGGTTTCAGAAGCTGGAAAGCTTGCTTCCTCATGGAGTCAGTAGCATTCTGGCTACTGGCAATCCTTGGGTTCCTTGGCTTTCCCATTGCTTGGCGATATCCTCTCCTTTCTCTTCTGGGTACCCGCTGACTTCCTGCATCCAGCTCCTCCCCTGGCTTTCTCTCCTACTATGTCTGACTTTCTTCTGCTTATAAAGGACTCTAGTAATCCAGATTAAGACCTAACCTCATTCATTTGGGCCACACCTTAACTAAAATAATCTTGTCAAGAGACCATATCTACAATAGGCCCACACCCACTGGGATGCAGATCAAGACCAAGAACATGTCTTAACTGGGGTACATAACTCAAGCCACTACACCCACAGCTGTTCCAGTCCTCCATGGGGAGAATTGTGCTACACACACTTCCATTACTCACTATGATTTGACTCCATTGACAATTCTGCCAAACACCCAATCAAGGCTGATTATTATTTAGCTGAATGGATCAAGCTAACTAGCATTTTAGATTCAACCACAGGCTCATTGCTATAGAGCAGGAGTCGGCAAACTTTTTATGTAAGGGACCAGATGGTATGTATTTTAGGCTTCACAGCCTAAGAGGAAAACTCATGGATGTTTTTTATGTATTTATATTACAAGAGAAAACAAATTTCCACAAATGTTTATTGGTTAAATTCCAAATACCATAACAGTAATTAGGTAGTTTTGTTGTTGTTTTGTTTTATATATATATAATAGAGGTCTACAGTGAGAAGAATGGAATTATTTTCAGGTGGATAATGTTTCACTTAATTGAGATACAAAGTTGGTTTTCCTTATCATCAAATCAATTGCAAATGTTCATCTGTAAAAATCATTCTTAGTTTATGGGTCAGATAAAAACAGGCTGTGAGCCAGATTTGGTCCATGGGCTGTAGTTCCTGACCCTGCTATAGAATAATGTTAATGATAATAATAATTATAAGAAGAAAAATAATGCTACCTCCTAAAATCACAGATCATGAGAGGTAATATCGAATACAGTTATATGGGGAGAGTGAAACTCAACTGCTTGGGTTTGGATTCTGACTTTCTCACATAGTAACTGTGTGGACTTAGGCAAATTGTGTAACTCTTCTATGCCTCAATTTTCTCATTTTAAAAATGCAGATAATAGGATCAGCCTCATAGTTCTCTTATGTGAATTAAATTAGTTAATAATTTTCAAGTTCTTAGAACAATTCCTGTTATATAGTGAATGCTATATAAATATTAGATATGATGATGGGGATGATGGTAATGATGGTGATGATAATAACAGAAGATGGGAAATAAATCCTAATGATGCCAGGATGCTGTGTGGTTTCCACAGATTGTATGTACTGCTGGAAAGCTGATTATTTGACCGCTGAGACTGGCCAACGCTCTGTGAGACATACTCTTGTATCCCAAGCATCAAAAATCATAGTATTGTACTGTAGTCCAAAGTCAAGACTATTAGTGTTTATTTAACTCTGAGCATTCTGCAAACTAGGACAAGTATGGGCTGGAGGAGAACGGAGGATGGAAGAATTTGGGTACTTACCTTCAGAAATTATTCAGAACCCAGCGCACAGGATATGGAGACCTGCCTACCTAGTCTTAGCTAACTGTTTGAGTTTACTGGAGAAGCAATAATTTTACAAAGAGGCTAAGAATTGGGGCCTTTATTGAATAAAGAATAAGCTTGCAGATTTACATTCATTGATTTTCTTTCTAGTTTCTACGGTCATCGTGTTTAATTTCTTCTTAGTATCCGAAATCAGGTAGTTGAAACAGCAAAAATATCTGTATCTGTACTCCATATAATGCCCATACTCTTTGTAAATGTACCCAGCTTTTATAGATCTTGACTCTTAAGTATACTCATCCCAAGGAGAAGAATTTTTAAAAAGAAATAGTGAATTTTGAAAGTAAAAAGATCTAGCTTTATTGCTTTGATGAAGATTTGCCACCCATGACCCTCTAAATATTGAACTTAGACTATAAAAATATCACTTCTTATTGATCACATGGTTATTAAAGTCAGTCAAATGCTGAATTTATATGTCAAACACTTGTAATATTTCCTGTAAATATTAGGGCAAAGGGAAAAGATGATAATGCCACTGCAAAGCGTCACATTAGATTTGTTCCACTTTACATAACCAAGAAATAATAAAACAGTCATCGAGAATTTCATTATATATGCCAAGCAGTTGTCAAAAACTGCTGCACGTCATTTATACATGTGTCTGTGGAGGAGCCCAGAAAACATATACGCATAAGTGACATGGAGGAGAAGGGAGTAAAAGGTGATAAGTATACCTGTCCACCTAAACTGAACCAATACAGCATAGCATCTGGTCACGGAAAGGATTATGCATGTTCATATTTGGGTTTGCTTTTTCTTGAACTCTGATCTAATAGAGAATGCTGACCAGCCATCTGGGTCTGGAGGAAAAATACTAATCAAGTATTTAAGGTAGATTCTTAATGCCCCCATTTAATGACATTTAAGAATGCTTTGGGAGAGGGGTCGGCATAGGCATCTTTAGAAGGTCTCCCATTTTCCCCAAGACATCTTTCCACATAAGCAAATGCTTTCAAATGAGCAATAGAAAGAAACCCTTGGCCAATCACTGGAGAGCCTTTACTGAGAGACCTCAGTTGGAGGCCCAGGGCAGGCCTGGGAACTGGAGGAGTGTGTAGTCATTTCTAATGGCGTTTTGATGTACGTGCACAAAATTGACGTCGGAAGGATCATTGTAAAGTCCAAAACAGTGGAATATTGAGGACATTTTCAGGTGGCAGTCAGATTCTGGCTGGGTGAGCCCAGTATATTTTCTCATGTCACAGTTGATTAGGTTCACAGGAAAGTGGAAAGAGTAAAAAATTCTCTTATTACTACAGCAATGCCGTCTCAGCCTCTTTTCCCTTTGAATGCAACATTAGTTTTTGTCCAGAAGTCTAACTGCTTTCTACAGTTTGGGGAATTGTAAAGCAGAAACAATTTTCCCAGCCAGGCTGACCTTCACAGTAATGAGAAATGACTGGAATTTCTCTCTATTTCTCTAACACTAGGGAGGTTTTGGAAGGGGGTGGGGGCAGAAAGAATATGCTTGTTTTACCTGATATAATGTTGTGGGCGTCCATTTGGCACTTTGAGCCTAATTTTTTTCCATTCCAGGGATTACATGGACTGTTGCACCATCTGACCCAGTCGTCAGACCACAAGTGTGTCGAGAAACGACAGTAATGTACTTTAAACCTTTTGTTATCACAACAGAGATGGCATTTTGTTTCAGCCATTAAATGAATAAATATTTTTTCCTCCAGGGGATGGCTACTTTCATTTACTCTTCCAGCCCTTACTCGGGCGTTGGGCAGTGGGGTTGGGAAATCCAAACTTCATTTAGGCAGACGCCAGATTCTCCAGGGCCCTTGGAACTCAAGAGAGGTGAATATTTTCCCAGCTTCCCAGAGCTTCCGCCCTGAACCAGTGCTCACCTTCCCCTTTGTGTGATGGCGGATGGGGTGAGATCCCTGGCTGAGGCCAAGTCTTCCTCCCCAGTTTTTTAAATATTTAAGGTTCCTATTTAACTGCAGAAATGAAGGATAGGAAAGGAAGAGACAGGGGAGGGCATTAGATGAAATTTACCACTAACCACCAGAGAAGAAGCAGTTCTAAAGGAGAAATTTAATCCCAAGAGACGTACCCTGGGCTGTGCTATGTCTGAGTGTTTAGGTTGGCATTTACCTCCTGGAGGTACTTTGACAGAGAGTAATTTATTGGGAGGGGAGGTTGTTTTGTTGCCCGCCCCCTAAGACATAACTTTGATCCCTGCAGTAAAATATCATGATTATACTGAATTCAAATCTTATCTCTGCCTCTTACTAGCTGTGTGACTTTGAGGAATCTGCTTAACCTCTCTGAACCTCAGCTTCCTTCTCTGTAAAATGGTGCTATAATAGCACTTATATCACAGAATTTTTTTGTTTTGAAGGGAAAAAAAAAGACACAGCACAGTGCCCTTAACAAATGCCCTCAATAATACTATAGATAGTATTGCTGACTCAGTTGGGTCCATTTTAGGTATATTGCAAATCAATGATTCATTTGCCTTATGATATTAGCCAAGATTTCACTGCTAATTCAGTCAGTGGTATACGTTATAGAAAGGTGCCAGTGGACACCCACCTTCAGACAGCAAATGAAGAGATATGTAGTTTGGGCTTGAAACTTCCCCTTTTTTCTGGAGTACAATAGGCCTTGAACTTTGCATGAGGTATAATAGTGGGGTCTAAAAGTAAGTGTTTAAACAAACTAAGTGTTGGAGGAGTAGAGAACAAGAGGGGATCCACAGGTGGAGCCCTAGGGGAGGGGAGCTCTCATGCTAAGGATATGGTTCTGCAGTGGGTAATGGGAAGCAGCCTCATCTTGGGATCTCCAGACTGAAATGGTAGTCCTCACCCTCTCAGCAGCTCAGTATTGACCCTCTGCTGAAGAAGACTTCACCACATCTGGAATGCACCCATCCTTGAATAACATTCTCATACTCCCTCGTCTGACAAAGAAAGAAACTAAAACCTAGAGCATTTAAGTAACATACTTAGGGCCGCATGTGCCTAGAAAGTTGTTAAACTCTTAAGATTCTTTTCCCTCTCTAAATTTATGATTCTACTTGAATCTTATTTGTTATTTGAAATGGCCACAACCACAATTTTAGAAGCCTCAGCTTCCTAGGATGGACGTACATCACTCAAAACAACACTTTAAACATATGATTATCCATAGCTGAATTATTTTTAGTGGACAGCGCTTTGTTATAACATAAACAAATGAAATGATGTCTGAACTCTAAATTTGGTTGAGATGATACATCGAATAACGTATTATACTTACAAATGGAAAATTATTTCAAATTGTTTCCTTAAAAGAATCATGCTCATTTCTTTTTACTATACCATAAATTCGTGATTCAATTGCAAGAATATTTCTTCATTTATCTCCATGGGGATTTTATTGCCAATTACAATGCTTACCATAATTAAAAGAATGATTCAAGGAGTCTCTTCCCAGACCTACATCTCCCATATTCACCAACTTTACAAGATTGGCGACTTTTGAGGCGGGTTTTCAAAGCTTCAAAGCAAGTAGGCCATTTCCTGAGCCAGGTTTTGTTGGCTTCTCATGAGTGACTTACTGACTGCCACCTTGGAAAGAAAACCCACCTCTTGTAATGATAAAGGTATGTTTCAAGAAACCATCTCTGTCCCAGGAACATCTTTGAGCCAAAACAGAGGTTTATGATTGCAGAGTTATGTTCTCTTTCTCAAACTCACTCTCTTCTCTGTCTCCACCTCCACTATCCTAGGTGTAACTTCCAAGAGTTCTTGAGGCTTCAGGATCCAACCTTCTTCCCAGTCTCCCTGTCTCCATACTTACCAGCCCCTCCCAGTCTATCCTAGAGACATCTGCCAAGTCTACCTTCCTGAAACTTTAGGGATGGTCAGTTCATGTTGGTGACCTGACATGACATGGTATGGCATGAAAAAGCATGAACCCAAAGACTTAGAAGATAGAGCTCAGGCAAGTCCTGACTCTACCTCTGACTATATGACCTATAAATCTGTTGCTATCACTTTTTTCCACTTGTGAAAAATGACCCAACCTGTAGGTGATCTGAATGACCCCTTTTTTCTCCAATAGAGTGACATTTATCCAAGGCAACATGGGGCATATCTTTGCAACTTGGGCCATTTAAAAAGTGGCAGAAACTCTTCAAATTCTAGGAGGACCACTGTGAGACCCTTAATAAATGGTTTCTGATCATCTAAAAGATTAAGTAAACCAATCTTAAACAATGAATGTGAGCACAGAAGTGACAGATGTTCATATTGTGGCTGACTTACATGGTTATTGGAGATTGTCCTCCATGTGGAAAATTAATTAAACATGGGAAATGCTAGAGGCAGATCAAGGAGGATGATCTTGCAATAGTCCATATGAGAAGTTATGGGGACCTTAAATGAGTCAACAGCAGTGGAAAGGAGAGGAGAAGAAGTGGACGGATCTTCCATGTCAAAATGATAAGACTTAGTCATCGACCGGATCTTAGAAGTGGAGAGAAAAGAGCCAGGGATGAATGATGTAAGAATTCAGGAGGAGGGACTTGGGGAAAAGAAATTATGTTTAGCTCTGAAAAAGCTGAGTTTTGGGGGCTGCAATCATGACCATGGAAAATACAACTGGAGCTAGGCTGGTGTTAGAGTTAGAATGATAGATTTTGATACAGAATCATAGGTGTTAGCTTCCTTCCTGGTGTAAAGATGGCCTTTCTGACCCTACTCGTCCCCCAGCAATCATTCTCCTGCCTTTTATCTCTGGATTCTGTGGTCACCATAGCATTTTGAAAATTTATGTACTTAGCTACTTAGAGACCCTTCTCTCCCCAATCTCTTCACCCCACACCAAATTCATTTCATTATCATTTCATCTCCTTTGCTTAAGTGCCAAGCATCCAACTTTTAGATGTCAAGGAACATACATTTTTTTTTCTTTTGCACGACCCATTCCTAAAGGCTCTGCAGTTAAAATTTGCCCCAGTTTCTGTAATCCTAAAGTGGAACTAGACAGCATATAAGCTCTGCTATTTCCCATGACAGTTACTATGGTTCTTTCATCTTTTAAAATTTTTGAAGAAGTAGTAGTCCAGGGCCAGTATCTCATCTTGGTGCCACCATCCCGCCTCATTTCCATATTACTAACACTAACTCTCCCAGGTTTCAGAGAGAGCTATTCACTTGGTCAGTGAGTGAGAGGATGTTCCTTCTCAAAATGAAAGTCCTCATCATTTTGAGGTAAATGCCCTTCTCGACAGAGCTGTATGACTTTCTGAAAGAGGACATTTATCGAACCTCAAAGAGATGAATCGTTTTCTTTCAAGCAGGGAAATGTATTTTACTCTTCTTGCTTCAACCAGGATTGAGCCCATTTATTTCATTTTTTTATTCTCTCCTGTTTTATTTAGAAATGATCTATTCATCCCAACCCAATTGAAGAAATATAGATAACTCCAACAAAAAAATTGCCATATTATTCACATGAGAAGTATAGATGCCCTCACTGAATATTTTTATAGCTCCATTTCATTTAGGTTGTATAAGCCTGGCTTACAAAATTCTCTTTTATTTGTTATACCTTAAGAAGGCAGCATAATCCCTGGAGTTAGTGAAACCTAGATTCTAATTGCAACTTCTCTCATGCCCCTTGGACTAGTTACTTAACCTCAGTTTCTCACTTGAAAATGGGGATCATAAAATCTCTTTTCCAAGGTGTGGTGAAGATTGAGATAATATGTGTTAATCATCTGGTGTATATACTGCATTATATGTCAAATATTAACATATGTGTAAAAAATCATATTTTGCGGGAACCTTTTTGCGTCTCTAGGATTGTCTGTGTACACCACTCTGCTAACCATTTCGCACTTTTATTCTCAGCATGGCTTATATAACAAATTGCAAGAGATTTTTAAACTATAACAAAATAAGAACATTGTAAGTGTGAGGGTGCCAGATGCTGGCAAAAAAAAAAAACCACTTCATTATAAATTGTAACTTCTTTTTCATAACAAATTTTTTATTATCATATTTATCTGCTTTTGTGATAAAAATCTGTACAAGGACAAAGCAATTAAAAGTTGCTGAAAATAATCAAAATGCTGCCTCCTACCCTTTTGCTCCTATTAGTCTTCCCTTCTTGGACTCCCTTCACTGTGGTTTTTAGTCATGTCTTTGGTGAGATTGTTTTCACAACAGATCCAAATGCCCTGTTTCATGGTGCCATGAAAACGAGAAATTCTCACACTCAGACCACTGTTTTCTCCAGTGGACCCTGGTAGAAGCACCGTGTCATCTTTAGGGGTAGAAAACTCAATGCCCTTCAGTCACCATTACCTCCCCCCTGGGTAATGGCGAGATTCACCTACGGCAGAGTCCACAGCACATAAATGATGATGGGAAAATGAGATCAGCTGTCCAGCCTCCCCATCTCTTCCCATTTTCACCAACGCAGTAAACTCTCTCTTTCTCCTTCCCTGGCACAAGGTGTTCCTCTCACCAGCCCATCCAAAACTGCCTTCAACAGAACCTCAATAAAGACCTTTGCAAAAGACTGATTTCTCTGTGTAGCTATTTCTTCCCCCAGGATATTTGCATGATTGTAGAGGCCAATGCCTCTGTCCCAATTGAAACAGATAAATGGCCTAATTATGAAATGGATTCCCATAATCAGTTGATTAGATCCCTGATTTCCTTTCATGAACCTAGTTTTTCTCTTTAGTAATTTTATATGAACTCTTCTAGAACCAGTTTATATCTTTTATTAAGGTAGAATTCCCATAACATAAAATTAACCATTTTAAAGCAAACAATTCGGTGACATTTAGTATATTCACAATGATGTGTCTAGTTCCAAAATATTTTCATGACCCCAGAAGAAAACCCCATACCTATTAAGCAATTACTTCCAATTCCTCTCTATCCCTGGCTCCCAGCAACTAAAAGTGTACCATTATACATTCCCACCAGCAATGTATGAGGCTTCCAATTTCTCCACATCCTTACTAACACTTGTTATTTTCCTTTATTATTGTTACTTTTTAGCCATCTCTATGGGTGTAAATTGGTATCTCATTGTGGTTTTGATTTGCATTTCCCTAATGAGTAACAATGTTGAGCATTGTTTCATGTGCTTTTTCTGGCATTTGTATATCTTCTTTGGAGAAATGTCTCTTTAAGTCCTTTGCCCATTTTTTAATTGAGTTGTTTGCCTTTTTGTTGTTGAGTTGTAAAAGTTCTTTGTGTATTCTGGATACTAGACTCTTACCAGGTAAATGATTTGCAAATATATTCTCCCATTCTGTAGGTTGTCCTTTCTCTCTTGACTATGTCCTTTGATTAACAGACGTTTTTAAATTTGATAAAGTCCAATTTATCTATTTTTTTCTTTTGTTGCTTGTGCTTTTGGTGCCATATCTAAGACTGCATTGCCAAACACAAAATCATGAAGATTTAACCCTATGTTTTCTTCTAAGAGTTATAGAGTTTTAGCTTTTAAATTTAGGTTGTAGATCCATTTTCAGTTAATATTTGTATATGGTGTGAGGTAGGGGTTCAAGCTCATTCTTTTGCGTGTGGGTATCCAGTTGTCTCAGCACCATTTGTTGAAGACACTATTTCTTCTCTATTGAATGGACTTGGAACGCTTATCAAAAATCAGTTGGCATAGATGTGTTGGTCTATTTCTGGACTCTTGATTCTATTGCATTGGTCTATTCGCCTGTCATTATGACAGTACCACACTGATCACCCTAGCTTTGTAGTAAGTTTTGAAATTGAGAAGTGTGAGTCTTCCAACTTTGTTTTTCTTTTTCAATAATGTTTTGGCTTTTCCGGGTCCCTTGCAATTCAATATGAATTTAAGGATTGACCTTTCCATTTCTGCTTAAAAAAGGGACCTTGTAATCTGTTTATATCCTTAAGAAATCTCTTGAGCTAAGAGCTACATAGTTTCATGATAAAGTGTAAGAAAAAAATGGTTTTCATTCAAAACCAGGGTAACAATTCCCCTTATTGAAAACTCTTCTATCCAGCAACTTGATTCTTTGAAACAATTGAGAAACAGGAGAAAAGCAAAAAATAATAGTATAAAAATAGCAAAATCTTTGTCATAGTGTCCATACACAGAGGAGAGAAAAGACACTTACGCTCTCACCCAGATCCATGCACTCTGGTTATCTGGTTTCAAAAGCCACAACAGATAATAAGTAACAAACAAGAAGGGGAAGAAACAGACCCAAGTGCAGCTGAGAGAAATGGCAGTTGCCCATCAGGATGGAAAGATACCAAACATGTTTAATTCAGAAACCTCAGCCCTCTGGGTCTGCATGGTATTGGGACAAAGCATACAAATTGTTCACTAGGGGAGAGGGATCAACAGCCTGGAGACTCAGGGCTGGGCAAGCAGTGGGGTGGGAGAACCTAGAGGAACCCAAGCATGAAAGTAGACTGGGGTGAGGCTGGCGAGGTGATTAGAACTGACTCCAGTCGCAGATTCCAGGGAGAGGAGACAGCATGGCACCTGGGCATTAGGGCAATGGCACAAAGGGCCCTGGCAGTAGGTGAGAGAGTTCAGGCACAGGATTGTGCCCCTTTGGGAATCTGGGAAGAACAAAGTGGGAGTCCTAGACTAGAAAGAAATCATGCAAGAGAAAACAGGATCATGACCCTGTTATAGGAGTTTGGGTGCTACCCAGAGGCTTGGAGTGGCACACAAAGCCAAAAAATATCTAATTGTGCAGTTGTCCCAAGAGAGCTAAATTCCTCAAATCAGGACCTCCAAAATCCCTGTAAGGACAGGATTGTAGACAGAGAGCCAGGCAGGGCATATGATACTAATTGATTTCTATAACAATGCCCAGGAGTCATCAAGAAAATGATGCATTCCATTTAGTTTAGGAAGGTGAGAAAAGTTTATTGGTATGGAAAGGTATGAGCTATATATAATGCAGTAAAAAAAATGTGAGAGAAAAGATTACCAAATAATTTACTTATATTGTACTCCTATTCTGTGTATTATGTTCAACATATATATCACCAGGGAGAAGTCCACGAGGATAGACATCAAAATGTTAGCATTGTTATCTCTGGGGCTGGTAAGGTTTTAATCTAACTTATGACTTATTTCCTTGTCTCTCTTTTACAATTTTCTACAACCAACAAGTACCTCTTGTGTAGTAAAAATGACAAACGGAAAAAGGAAAAGAAGTCTGTAGAGTTGGCAATGCATTTTTTAAATATTTCCAGGTACTAGATGAAAACCTTTTAAAAATCCTCAACCATCCAGACATCCTGATGACCTGAGGTGATTCATGCCTCTAGAAATCATAGACAAATATGAGATTTTCTTTTATCTATGAAATGAGAAGCTCAGTCGAAACCACCTCTAACAGAGACTTTGTTAACTGCTTCCTCCTGCAATATTTTGGCCTGTTCTTGTAAGGAAAAGGTCACAGGAGATTAAATACCCCCAGTTAGATTAACCCAATTGTGTAAAAACATCACGGTTAGGAGCTATGTCTTCAACCTCTTTTGTCTTCACCAGTAGAGTATCTACCTGTGGTTGAGTTGCTAGACCCTTTGGAAGCTCATCACCACTCAATCCACAAAACCCACAAGGATTACAAAACATGCTGGGGGAGCTCCACATGTTTTCAATAGTTAGGATTTTCTCCACCTATATGAACCTGGGTGACCTCTCTGAGCCTCAGTTTCTTCTGTCAATTGCCTACCTCTCAACATTCCTCCTACATGAGATCACTTGGAAACACTTCTTCAATTTCAGCTACCCGCTCTCACCCATGTCTGCAAAAGTAGAATGATTTAATTCTAACATCTTTACCCACAATACTAGATTTGACTGTGATATATGGGCCCCCAGTCAGGGGTCTTAAAATCTTTTGTAAATAACAAATCATTCAAATATAAGGAACTCAAAGATCTTTGATCCAAAAGCAGACTCAATAATCCATAGAACTGCCCTGTTAGAGGTCAGGAAGTTGGGGATAAATCCAAACTAGCCCCAGTGGTTCTCATTTGTTCCAGTAAAATCTGAAGAAAGGAATTTTATTGGTCATGGCTCATAAAATAATAGATACTGCATCCTTAGAAATACTTGCAATTAGTTCAGATCAAATGCTCCAGGGCTTGGGCCAGGCACCGTGGTTGGGCTGTTTTCCTTTTTTGCAGTAGCAGTGACAGATTGCCATGTTAAAAACCTTATCATATTTGTGTTGTGTTTTTCTTTAAGATTTAACAAAATTCACTGCAAATCAAAGCATGTTCATGTTTTTTATTGGGTCTGAAGACTGTAGAAATGTAGGGTGCAAAGTAAATGAATTGAAAATTAAAGAGTCAGTTGGAATCTGAAGTTATTTTCTGATTCTTTACCTGAGGTCACAAATCTGCCATGTGCATTTGGGTAGAAATTGCAACAACCAATATGCAAATAATACAATTGATTTTCAGGCCTGAAGTTTGTAAACAGCCTTACTTGCTTCTGCCTCAGGGCCTTTGCACTTGCTGTCCCCACACACAGTTCTGCCTCCAGATAGTTACCTGGTTGACTTCTTATCTCTAAACCTTCACCTCAAATGTCACCTTCTCAGAGCAATCTTTCCTGATCACACAATCAGTATGGTCTTTATCTGTTCCCTCTGTCCCTACCAGTCCCTCTATCACATTTTACTGTTTTACTTTCTTCCTAGCACTTCCTCCTACCTAAATTAATCTTGTTTGTGGTTTACCTGTTTACTGACTGTGTCCCCCTCTAGAATATTAGCTGTATAAGAGCAGACACTATATCCTTAGTACTTAGAACAGGCCAGGTATGAGATAGGGACTCAGTAAATATATGCTAAATTATTGATTCCACTTGTTTCCACCTTTGTCTCAGCATCAATGTTTCTGTCATTTAGCCCGTGTTTAGATAAGAGACCTACCATATCTTAACTAGAATACTTTCTTTCCCTAATTTCCTGTCCTAGAGTGGGAATAAAATATATTGGGTCAGTGATTCCAAACACATTTGGAAGCACTTGTGTTCTATAAATAAATCCATGTTAGTACAGGGATAAATTCTGATCAGATAGTAATACTTAAATGTTCTTTGAAGACCTGAATTTAGAAGATGTTGTTTGCATATTTGTAATTTCTAATCTACCACTTCCAAAAAGTATCTGATCAAAAACATATAATACCTTACATAGACCAAATAAAATAAACAACAAAATCCATGCAGAGTAAAAGGAGATTAAGATACTAAAGGTTTCTGCTAATATCATTTCTACAATTGTTCGTTAAATTTAACCATGAAGTTAAAAAAGGAAAGAGTAGATTCTGTAAATCTCAATGCCTTGCACTGGGGAGAGAATCAATGTGTCACAAATGACTGCTCTTTCTCTTTCATGTATTTACTCAATCAACAAAGATGCACTGCTTGCCTCCTAAAGGATTATCATATTATAACGATAATCATATCATTACAATATGGTAAATATTATATTAGAGTCATGCACAAAGTGCTATGGAAATAACAGAAGAGCGAGTGTTCCACACTGCCAAAAAGAAGGAACTTACAGGGAGATTGCGTTGGCTCTGGGTTGGGAAGGGGCTTACCAGTGAGAGAGAAGTCTTTGTCAGAGGCCCAGTGGTGTGAATGAGTGTGTCGGGTTCTAGGAACAGCAAGTTATTCAGAGTAGCTGGAGCAGTAAGAGCCCAATGAAAGTACATACTAACTAATGTTTTTTTGAGGATTTACTGTGTGCCCAGATATTGACCTTCACAGGGATGCTACAAGACAAATGCTTTTATGAATCTCTATTTACACTGGAGGAAACTGAGGCTTTCCCAACTGATGGGCAGGCTCTTGCTCCAACTGCCTGGGCATGCTCCTGGCCAAGAGCCTTCAACTGTCAGCAGCCTCCTCATCCAAAACCTCTCCCAAGGCCATACCCCTTTCCAGGATTTCCCATAGCCAATGACTTACTGATGTGGGATATAAAAGCCCAACTGGGGGCCACTCTTTTGGACCATTTTAACTCCAACGCTCCTCTAGAGGGGTGACAGAGACTTTAGGCTTACATTGCAGTTCAAATTCCCCCTGCTCACTCCTGCTTCCTCCTCCCTTTCTCAGGGGTCCATCCCAAGGGTACTCCTTCATCAACACCCTACACACTGAACTTTCAGAATCTGCTTCCTGGGAAACCCACCTGAAGTACTAAGTAACTCAGTCAAAGTGACAGCGTGGTGGAGCCTCGTTTAGAACCCAGTTCCAAATATTTATCTCACCATTTAACCATCATCATAGAGTTTTACTGTTTGAAGGAACCATAGTACTTACAAATTCCGGGTTCTCAGGCTTTAGTGTGCACCGGCACTACTGATGAAACACAGATCACTGGTCCTCACCTCGCAGCATTTCTAATTCAGTAGGTCTGGGTGGGGGCTGAGAATTTGCATTTCTACAAGTTCCCAGGTGATGCTGATACTACTGGCCCCTGGACTATGCTTTGAAAACCACTGTGGTAGAAAGCCCATTTCTTCTAGGCCTACTCCAGAGAATCCAAGCATCCATGGGACTGGCCTTTGCCTAAACCCTTGCAGAGCTATCAGGGGAGGAAGGAAATCTTGATTTCTCCAGTCCTTGGAGCAGTATAAGGAATGATTGACCGGAGGACCTGTTTATCAGCGGAAGCTAACTCTGTCACATATAGCCCTCACTCTGTGGCTTAACAGCTGGTCAGGGACTACGTTTTAAGAACCACTGATCTAGTTCAACCTTCTCATTTTGCAGACAAGGAAATGGTGGCTCGGCAGGCCAAGACAGCATGAACATTGGGCTGTTGGCTCCAGAAGAGAATCCAGTGGCCTGACTTCCATTAATTTTGCCACATTCTCTCCAGCATTAACAGTTACCTGGTTTCTACCTATACATGGGCAGCCAATAATTGATGTGATCTCAATAGCCACTGGTATTGGCAAGACATTTTTAAAAATACTTTTGTTTTTGTTGATTGGATAGATTGGTTTCTTCAGTGAGTGACTTCATGTTCTTTTCTCTCTAAATGCAGAAAATTCCGATACAACTTTGCTTTTGCTCTTGGTGAGATTACGCTTTATGTTTTTTAACCTATGTTCGGTTTTATTAATGGGAACTTCCCAAACGATTTTTATATTTTCTTGGTTTGCGGCTCCTACAGATAGTGGTTCTTTCTGTTAGCTTAATGGTTTTAAAACAACCTATAACCAATATATTTTGTGAGTGAAAAAGAATTTTATTTACCTCCGAGCAGTATGGTCATGTTTTTTGCCTTCTCTCTCATGTACTTGTCCTTCCATTTCTACAGAATCATATTTTCTCTCATAATTTGGGCTGTTAGTTTTTCCTAATGGCCTGGTTCTCTCCGAGCGCTTCCATCGCAGCAAAGCTGAAGGAGGTGTGGCAGCTGCTACCGTCATATGTGTGGAATGGCATCGCTAAACCATCATCCATATTCCCCCTTCCACTCTTTAGAATGACGTGAACCCCAGTAGATGTTCACCCAGGGCTCAGACAAACACCCACATAAATATGGATGTGGCGTTTTCTTCTGCACATAGTTTAAATCAGGGGTTCTTAATAAGGGGTCCGTGAGCTTAAATTAAAATTCAAAAAGACACTATTCTTTTGGGGACGTATTGGTGCAGGTGTGATATATTTATGAAATAATACACAGTATAGTACGAACTTAGTAAGAGGTCCGTGGTTTTCACCTGACTGGCAAAGGGGTCCGTGGAACAAAGAAAGGTTAAGAACTCCTGGTCTAAATGGTATATCTGACTCTTCTGTGAATTTCAGAACAGAAATGTTGTTCTATGGTTCAACTGCAGACCAACAACTAATAGGTTGAATTTTGTTGGTCTTTGGGAAAAAATACCCTATGACCTAAATGCAGTACTTTTGTTTTGTGGAAAGAACAGCATATCTTCCAGGCTAGTTTTCTTCTACAACAGCTGTTCAGTGAATAAATTTTATGAGGCAAGCAAGCCATTATGCATAATAATAAAATTCAGTAACACCTTAAACTAGGCTCTCCATTTGCCCGTGGGTTGATAAAACCAAGATATTATGCATAATATTTGTTACAAAAACATTTTAATATCCAATGTGGTTACTGGGATGGAAGGAAGAGGAGGCATACGTCTTGTTCTTTACAAGTGATGAATTGAACTGGTTGGACTCACTAAAAGTTTCTTTAGTTTAAATTCAGGAGTAAAATAGCCCAAAGTTATTAAGACGTCCATCTACTCTAGGCAGATTCTTGGAGATCTGAGATCTTATCATAAACTAGTACAATCCACATACTTAACCTGTAAAATTATAATTTATAAATAACAGCTCAGTCTGAATGCATGGAGCCAGCCATAGATAGAATAAATGGTGGTCCATCATAATCAGCTTTGTAAATTTTTGTCACAAAGAACATTCTATATTTTCAAGATGATGGCTTGGTTTTTATTATTCAAAATTCGGTTGCTAATTTTTGGCCAGTCAGCAACTTAGATTTCCCTTTATAAATGAAAGTACTTTATGACTTGACGACCATCAATTAGTGTTGCTTCCCAAGCTGCAAAGCTGTAATAGCTACTTTCATTATACTACAAAAGGATATGAATATTTAGGAGTTTTCGTAGCAACAGTTTGCTGAGAAATAGCTCAGTAAATATTCTATACCATATGAACATGTGTTCACTGCTTGTACATGTACTTACTAATCTATATTTTCCCACCTTCATTCTCCTCAGAATTTTCCTCATTCCATCTCCTGCCCTAACTGCTCTGGACATTCAGAACATACCAAGTTTCCTAATATGCCCCAAAATCCTACACTGCTTCTTTCTTTTTCTCTAACTGCCCTTCTTCTCCCATCTGCTTAGTTGGTCTGTCGTTTATTCAGGAGCTCCTATGACTTCTTTTATGGAGCTTCTCTGGCACTTCTCTGTCCCCCACAGAGTTAGCCAGTTCCCCAATGTTCCCATGGTTCACTGAACATAACTCTACCCCAGCTCATTCATGATGGCTCTTAATTGTCTGTCTGCACGTGTCTCCCCCAGGCTCTGGAAGCTCTCTGGGGGAAAGACCACACCGCTGTGCCTGCCTGCTTGCTGAATGAATGACAATGTTTCCACGTTCTGAGGTGTACCCAGCCACACATTTCCTCCTAGCTAAGGGCAGCCCTCCGTTCCTGTCTTTGGTCCCTGTAGCCTCCTGTTCTCCTTTTCCTCCAAACTGACCCACCTGATCCCAAGCTCAACTCAGTCTCCGGAGTGATCATTCTAAAATTCAGATCTGATCACCTCCCTCTGTCATTGCCTACGGAATGAAAGATAAGCCCCATAAAATTATATACAGAGTTCCCCCATAAACTTAAGCCTTACCTCTTCCTTGTCTCCTTCTCTTCTTTCACTGTTTGTTCTCCCAAGAATATCAAAAGTGCAAAACTAGTGGCTACACCTACAAAAGATGCTGTTTCTCACTTCCCGGTTTTTGACTACACAATTCCTGGTGGTTGAGATGAATTTTCGTTTCCCCTTGTCACCTCCTCCCCTAATCGACAATCTGCTCATCCTTTAGGACCCAGTTACCAAGTTGTCTTCTCCAGAAAACTTCCCCTAGTTCCTCAAGGCCTGGCAGAGAGTCCCTCCCCTGTGCTCCCCTGTGCCCAGTGCTGGCTCTCTTATAGCACTGCAACAACGGGTGGAAATCAGAGGTGACAGGACTAGACTGGAAGTACCTCAAGGCAAGAGGCTCTTGTCTCATTCACCTCCGTATGGCTGGGGCCTGGAGTGGCACCAAGTGGGTAATCAGGAAATAGGTGATGACCAGAATTGTCCCAAGATTCCCTAAGGGCGAAGGTGCTTTGCCTTTCTTTTGAGACCACAATGGCACCTATTTCCCTGTGAGGGATGGAGGCGGACACAACAAGTGTTGGGAACTAACTTGCATAAAATTAGGCATGGGCAGGTAAAGAGCGGATTGTGCTTCTCCATGACTAGAAAGTAGAAAAACACCAACTACTGTACCGCAGCAATAACATATTTCTAAAAAATAAGTATAGCATTTTCTTCTTTCAACTCAGGAGTACTCCAATCACTTGTTTAAACTAGATGATAGAATAAAAAAATACAGAAAGAGTAATTTTAATATATCAACAAAGGCACCTAACTAATGTGCCATGACAATAGGCAATTGCTAAGAGCAGCACTACTGTACATAAGTAAGAAAATAGCGTGAAACTCAATAAAAAGAGAGATTTTCAGGTTATTGAATGGAGGACTAGACAAAAAGGAAATGAGATGTGTAGGGTTGTAGTAACATAGTATTTGTCTACATATAACTTGGATAAAATCTGCTTTGGAGTTGGCATATTTCCATAATGCGACCTCTCTACTTCCAAATCAAATGTTTTGGGTTAAAATCTAATTATTTTCCCCCTCAACTCTGGGTTTGACTCCTTTATTGGTAAATTTTTTAATTTTAAAAAAAAGAAATGCACTCCTTTGGAGAGCTTTCTAACAGTTTGCCACTAAATCACAGCAAGCCGGCTAGCCGTGTTTATTTCCTTCCCATCCCTCCAGGAGTTCCCGTGCTCACTCACCGCACATCTCATTGATCATCCTGCATAACTGGGACCCCAGCCCCTTGCTGAGCCTACCTCTCTCTCCAGTGTACTTCTAGAACATTCTCTAGGGTGTCCACATGTGCTCAGGAGCAGTCCCCTCTGGACGCCTTTCAGTGCTATCCAGGGTCTGTGATGCTCTCAGTCAAGCCTCGTGGTTGACCCAGAAGCCAGGGTCCTGCAGGAGCCACAGTCACTCACATGCCTCAGTGGCCCAACACCCCCTTAGGTCCAACATAGAGAGCCTCACAAGTGGAGAGCACAAGTGGAGAGCCGCACAAGTGACACCCATGTCACTCTCCATCGCCTGGGCCTCAAAGCAGCATTGTTTGTGCCTAGCAGCAAACAGAGTCCATCCTTTTCTGGGAAAATCAGCTCCTGCAGTTTGGCCCATGCTGCTCTCTACCCAGGCCTTGATGCTAGTCCACGAGGCTGGCCTGGGGCCATAAGTTACAGAGCCCACTTCCAGCTCTACCACATCCCAGTGACAACAAATAGAAGCCCTCATTCACTGCCACCTTATCCTTCAGCTCCAAAATAACCTCCAAGAGATTCAGCCCTCCACCCAGCCCTGTTCCCACCCACATCTACACATGCAATTTCTAGGGATGTCAGAGGGCTTTTGGCCCAAGATTTCGAGGGAAGAGCTGGGCCTTCACCTGTAGATGCTGCCATAGTTGAGTCTTATGTCCTGTGATATTGCAAATTAGTCAGAAAAATGATGAAGAAAAATTTAGACAAATTTGTCTCCAAAATTTTTACTCTTTTCTATAAATGTTGGAGGGTCAAACTCCCATCAAGGTTTCAGTCAGACCCATGTGGTTTAGATTCACTCTTTCATATATTCATTCAATAAACATATATTGAAGGCCTACCTCGTGTCAGGCACTGTTGAAGCAGTGAACCAAAGTTTACATTCTGGGAAGAGAGAGAAGGAGATTCAACAAATACTTGATAATATAAGGTCAGACTCTAATAAGTGCTAGGAAACAAATTGGGAGACCAGAGACTGAAAGGAAATTTCAAAAATGTTTTATTATGGAAAATTGCAAGCATTTATAAATGTAGAAAAATTAGTATAATGAATCCACATACATCCATCACCCAGCTTCATCCATCTCCTCATTCTCTCCACCCTACCAAGAATTCATTTGAAATAAATCCCAGACATCAGATCATTTGCTCTTCAAATGTTTTGGGATGAAACTCTGAAAGAAAAGGAATGCTATTTAGACAGAGTAGTCATGGAAGGTGTCTCTAAGGAAGTGACCTGAGAAAATGAGATGTGGGAATGGTTAAGAGAGTTCCAAAAGTAGGAACAGTGAGTGCAAATGCCCTGAGGTAGCCAAGGATCTGCAAGATTTGCAAGAAGGCCAGGGCAACTGCCCTGGCGGGAGTGAGGGGGAGAGAGGACTCAACCCTAAAACAGCGGTATGACCAGAGTTTCCTAGAAGTACTATGCCCTTATTATAGCAAGGTTTGGATGGTACTTTCTATATGCCAGAAGCTGTTCTAATGTTTGCATACATTAACAACCCTATGAGGTCATTACCACTTTACTACTTGACTTTCCTGACACCGGCAGCCTCAGAATTTGAACCTAGCCAACATGGATCCTGAATTCAAGCTCTTACTGCTTGCACTGTGCTGCTTTCCCTTCAAGGTAGAATGGCTCATTAGTTGTAAGTGACATTTCCTTGCAACTATGAACAAGTTTAGAGCACAAACTTAGAGCTGTCTCCCCCAGGTCTCTTTGAATCCACAATCTCTTCACCCACTGACCTCCAGTCCCAGCCTACCACCCCTCTCCACATCTGGATACTACTCCCTGGCCTAGCTCATCTTTTCCTACTTCCCTTCCCACCAGAATCTCTTTGACTTGTAGTCTCATGAGAGCAGGGAACATGTCAGCCTGTCCCATTCATGCTGTCTCCTCTCACACAGTGCCCTAAACATAATGAGTACAAATAAATGTTTGTCAAATGAAGAAATGAATGGAGGAAAAGGAAGCAATGTTGGTGCTGGAGGAATGTAAAGGTTCCACCCAGATCCCCTGGGACCCCTCTTGTCCGGGTACTACGCCCCACCCTTTGGTGTGTTTTCAACAACCAGCTCCCCCAGCACTTCGTCCAAGGACTCCCTCAGACTCCTGGAACTATTTACCCCAAGAGCAAAGAGCTAACAGTCCCTGGGGGTTTAGACTGTGAAAGCCCAGTTTCCTTGCCTTGGGGAGGGCAACCCTGAGGCACCTGCAGAATCAGCCTTCCTCCCTTCCTGGCTTCTAGGTAGCCCAATCTTAATCATTAGCATAGAAGAATGGCTATTAAGGCTTATTTTTTTTTAAAAGTAAGATTCTGGATTATAAAAAAATATTCCTCCATTAGCCAATATGGCTGTGTATCAGGGTATTAATAGAAAATTACCAAAATAATGATAAAATAAAACATATTTGACTCTAAAATGATGCTGAAATCAATGTGTCTTTACACTGGTGGATCAAAAGGCATTTTAGGAAGTTGTAGTGCCTCAGAGTCATCACAAATCTCAGGTATTCCAGTCCCAGAGACTTCTCTGCATGGTTAATAGAAAGTTCTGGTTGGCAGAAAGTTGGATGGTCATCATCTAACTTAGTGCCATCTCTACAGGGAAGTGGGAAGGAAGCAAGCAGCAAAGCTTGGCTCAATGTTAAAACACAAAACTGATTTCTAACTGTTAGGAGGGTTTTATAACAGTTAGTACTAAGCATGGGACCAAGGTGGGAAAGACAAGTAGGATAAAATAGATGTCAAGTTGGGAGCGGATGTGGATCAAGCAACTGAGTGCCCACCTCCCACGTAGGAGGTCCCAGGTTCAGTTCTTGTTGCCTCCCAAAGAAAACAAACACCGAACAGACAACAAGCAAAACAACGAGCAGACAATGAGAAAAAAAAAATACATGTCAAGTGGGCCATCAGGGTGAATATGGTCACCCTCCCAACATGTGTCTACTGGTATTTTCTTGACCTTTTAACAGAAGAATTGAGGGTAACAAGTGGAAGAAAGGGTCCCAAGGAATCAATAGACACATATTCACACATGCCTAAAGTCCAGGACCTACCTAATTTATGTAAATGACCTCTAAAAGCTGCATCTGTGCCCGTTTTAAGGCAGCCACAGCTGAGTCATTTCGGACTTTAAATGAGGATTGAATTGTGATGAATGAATTTATGAACATCCTCATTTAAAAACAAACAGCACAACAGTTCCAGATTTCTCAACTGAAAAGTAGTAGTAAAAAGAGCTGCTCCAAAATCCATACTCTATAAAATCCACATAGCTCATGGGAAGAATGATAGAAGTATAGATCATGGTTAGTTATGCTCCAAAGAAAGATCGTGAGCCTGCTGCATTCCTAAGACTTTCTTGGAAAAAAAGGAATGGTGCCCCAGGTGCTCGGCATAAGCAAAGGAACATAATACATTTAATATCTAAATCGCCTCATCATGCTACCATCTTTTTGTAACTAAGATTTATAATAATAGAAAAGCATAATCAGCAAATTTTCATGAGAAGTATTGTGACTACTAATGCTCAGATACAAGAAATCTAACATCTTTACCAAACTGCAGGATGTGAATCTTTTGGAGCAAGAAAAGATGGCGCAAAACTTGGGGAAAAACAGCCCTCCCTCATACAAGGACATCATCTTTGTAACTAAGAAAACTTGGGAAGATTCCCTTCAAAGGTTTCCTTCTCGTCACCATTTTGCAGCCACAGAAAACAAGGATAAACACAAAGTGCTATAGATTTGGGATGTGGAGTCATTTACATTATGAGATGAGCACCCAGTATCCATATTGATGTGTGGATGTAGAAATAAATCATTGCAAATCCTAAGGGAATTTTTTTTAACTCTTCGCCTGCATACCCTCACCATTAATTCAGCAACTGTGGGGTAGATTCACTCACAATGTTTTGACATGAGGCAAGAATTAAACTCTAAAATGGGGGTCCTTATGGAAGCCTAACAAATGATGTAAACTATTTACTAGAATAATGTCCTATAAAGAGCATATATATAAAGAATGTCCTCTCTGCTTGCTGTCAGCTATCAACCCCAGCCTCAGAATCAAAACACTTCTTCTATAAATTCCTCTCAACACTTCCCATCAGATAAGAGGGAACCAGGACAGCAGGGAAAGCCAAGTTTTAAATAATTCTTTCTGAAATACTTTTAAGCAGCATACTTGTCTTTTTTTTTTTTTTTTTTTAATTGTGGGTAAAAATCAAAATTTTCACAATACAACCAACATTTGCAAAATGATATATAAATGTATATGCATATATGTGCATTTGCTTACAAAAATGTTATTTATGTATATATATAAATATATTTTAAGAGGTGCTTAGGTACCCAAAATATTACACGGAACCCACTGGGATTCCCATGTTGCCCACCTCCCACACCTCCCACCACATCCCACACAAACATCTCCCACAAGTGTGGCCCACCACCCTCAATGGACTTACACATCCTGGGGCCTTGCCACTAACCATAGACCACAGTTTACCCCGTAGACAACACTCTCTCCCACACAGTTCTTAGTGGTATGTGCTATTTTAAAATGGCCTACATCCGTTGCCACAAAGGTACTCAGGACAACCTCCAAATCCCAAAAAAGCCCCTGTATTTCAACTGTTCATCCCCTCCCTGCCCCAAAAGTGTCTAGTGGCCACTGGTTCCACCTCATTGTTATAATTTCTTCCATTGCTAGAATCACCATATGTGAACAACAGAATACCATCAAGTCCATTCTAGTCCATAGTTCTTCCCCCAATCCTGAGGGGACTGGGATGGTGATGTCCACTCCAACTCCAAGTGAGAGAGGGCTTATATTCCATGGATATGGTGGGTGGGATGATCCTGCCTGCAGATGCAGGCCCTCTCCATTCCCTGGGATGGCCATTGCCCATCGTTGTCTCCTCACCAGGTGACTTGGATGAGTCCATTGAGCTGTAGGGTAGGAGTTGCAGTTCCACCAAGATTCCATGCACACCTGGCACATAGGTAGGCCAGAGGCTCCAGTCTCTGGAAGTATACCTAAAAACTTCAGCATCACATATAGGTTTGAATAGAAGGGACTGATGAACCATGTGCAGAGAGGACTTATTTGAGTCCAATTCTGTCACTCCCAGGAGCACAGATTCCAAAATAGAGCCCACTGATAAGGCATCAGTCTCTGGGTCTAACCCCACTTATATAGGACCTGGGTGTCTCCAGAGCTCTCAGGAGCCCCTCTATGTGGGGTGATAGGCACTTAGATGTTCTATGAGCTCCTACTGAGGTGTGCGTAAGAGTCACCTCTGGGATGACCTCCCGACTCTCTTTGAAGTCTCTTAGCCACTTGAACTCATTTGTCTTTACCTTTTCCCCCTTTAATTCAAGGTCTTTTTCCAGTTGTGTTGCCCGTTGGCACTTGGTATTAATCCCTCGTTGCCAGGGAGGCTCATCCCCGGGAGTCATGTCCCATGTTGGGGGGAAGGTAATGCGATCATATGCTGAGTTTGGCTTAGAGAGAGGCCACATTTGAGCAACAAGGAGGCTCCCAGCATACTTGTCTTTTACATCATGAAATAAAATCTCATCTAATGATAATCCTATTAGTTGGCTAATTGCTTCCTTCAACCTGCTCTTCTTTAAAAAGTGAAATGAAATTGCTATTAAAAAAAATAGAGAAGACAGTTATCTTTGTTCACATTATTTCCAAAGTGAGAAGATATTATATAGGTGAGATCTGGTTCTGATTAACTGATTAGTTCAAAACCTGCACACAGAGTATGCACTGTGAGAATGATCGCTAGCTAGCATTTATTAAGAGCAAGATATATGCCAGACATTGCTCGAAAACTTTTGTTTGTGTTATCTAATTTAATTCTCATCATAATCCTGTGAGTTGGTATACTATTTTTACACTCATTTTACAGATGAGGAAAATGAAGCTTAGAGGGTTGGCTTACTTAAAGTCACAGCTGACCAACCAAGGCAGCCTGGTCTCAGAGCTGGTGACTTAAATGCCAGAATGTATGGGTGGGGGGACTGGGAGGTTTGAAGCCCTTCTTCACTGGTAGCAAACTATTTTTAAAAATTCTTCTACATTATTTTATTCTCTAAAATGCTAAGGGGAAAAAAACAAATCTCTCTTAAGAAACAAGTATCTCTATTAGCAGGTTTTTAGACTATCTGCAGATTCCATAACTATAGCTTGATCTCTTCACAGCCCAGAATCCATTTAGATGTAAACACGAGAACTCCAGCCCTCTGCAAATCCCTGCTTTGAGAGCTTCCGCATTTATAAACAAGCATGCACCAGAATTCAGCGTGCCTTTCCAGTTGGTCTGTTGAAAATGCAACCATGTAATACAGTCAGACTTGATTTGGGCCTTCCTTTGTTGGTTAGGTATATTGGCAGTGAAATATCTGAAGGCAGAACTTCAAAACATCCAGTTGGTCCTGGAAAGTTAACATGCTCATTATGTGCATTTATTGTGCCTGGCCTCCTGCTGTCCAAATCTATCCCGAGTCTCCAATCAAGAGGAAGTACTGCTAGGAACCCTGCTAATATGACATGACTGAGGACAATACAGAGTGACATGACCCGAGGTGATAGGGAGAACACGTATGGTTTCCAAACCACCCCTGCCCCCCTCCCTGCCCCATGTCTTTTAAGCATATTATCACATCCCTGCCTTGGCAGTCTCAGGCAGAAAAGACAAAAGATATTTATGAAGCTGCATTCATCAACAGCTCCAATGGCTCACCAGAAATGCCGTCACCTTACAGCCTGATTTGGACCTGCTGTCCTTTATACCACACTCCCACACCTTTAGTTCTCCCTCTAGTTCCAGGGACCAGCAAGGCATCTCCCCAGACCCCATGTGCCTTTCACAAAGACCCACTAGGATGCAGGGCAAGAAGTAAGACACTCATCTGAGCTGGTATTTGCTATATTAAGAGGGAAAGAAAGCAAAAAGAGGAACAAATTGGATTTCAACCTGGGACCAGGATATAGAGGAAATAAACATTAAAAATAAACAGCATGGGAGTGGATGTGGCTCAGTGGTTGGGCACCTGCTTCACACATGGAAGGTCCCAGGTTTTATTCCTGGTACCTCCTGGAAAAACAAAAAACAAACAAACAACAAGCAAAACAAATTAGAAAACCGATTCAGGGAAGCCTATGTGGCTCAGTGGTTGAGCGCCAGCTTCCTACATGTGAATTACCAGGTTCAATCCCCAGTACCTCAAAAAAAAGTACATATATATATATGGAGAGTGGATGTAGTTTTGTGGTTGAGTGCCTGCTTCTCATGTGCGAGGTCCTGGGTTCAATCCCTAGTACCTCCTTAAAAAAATAAATATAAATATAAAAAAACAAATTGTGCACATTTGTGGTTGCTGGAACAATCTGCCACCGCAACTGGCATTCGGCCCCACACCACAATGGTTCAGAAGCTCACTTTTAAGGAGATACTTTTATTGTTAGTTTTATATCACAATGGTAGCTCATCCTTTATCCTATGCCTGCATTTGTGGGAAATACATGGCACCTATCGCTACACTAGTGACCTAAATGTAAAGAATTTGTACTCTATGCTATTGTATTGTACCATAAAGCAATCCCATAATTTCCTATATAACTTCTGTTTGACCTAAATGGTAGTGAAATATCTTACAATTTCTAAAAATATTTTCTCCCTCTTCACTAAATAGGAATCACTGTCTATCACCTTCAGAGAGCATCTTGTATGTACTAATTTAAAATTTTCACCCAAACTTATAGACAAAATTGCAGATTCAACACTAAAGCCAACCTGAACAGAATTGGATCTTTCTTTGAGAATTAGGAACCTCATTTTGAGGTCTCCCTGAAACTCAGGTGTTTCATTATGGTGTCAATTTGTATTGCATTAAAGCAATTTAAACATAGTAGTTAAGTGACTTGATAATGACGCACCTGTTAGCAGTGTCTGTTCTGGCAGTTTGGGAAGATAGTCCCCAAGCAGTCTTCTCACTTTAGGAGAGAGGCGGAAAAAAAAAAGAGCACAATATGAACTCTTCTCAATTTAGGTGGTCAAGCTTAAAACAAGGAGAGTTTATCTCTCGTCACATATCAGTACTCACCTCATATACACTATAAAAATATACTCAGAAAACCAAGATCAAGGCCAACCTGAATTTTAATCCCATGGTGGCAATCTGGGATAAGACAGGGTTTCTCTTGAGGCTGATGAGTGAGAATTTTTTCTCCTTAAAAAGAAAATCATTATTGTCTTTTAGGAGAGAGATAAAGGCAAAAGACACATAAAGTAATGAGCTTAAAATGGATTTTCATTTCTTAAAAAAATGTGCTGGGTCAACAGAATTACTGTAGAGCTAGTTACATGAAATTTGGTTATAAATGAGTAAAGAAGCCAGTAAGATAAGCATATCACATTAATGAAAAAATTATTAAATCCATGGCCTTTTTTATGTTTCCTCTGGCAATTAATGTTTCCTTCCTCATTAAATGATACAAACTCTAGGCAAATTTCCAAAGGAATTAAGGAATAAAATATGTTTTGAGGGGAAGGAAGTAGGAGAAAGGAGAAGAAAAAGAGAGAGAAGAGAGACTGAGTCAGAATAGAGCAAGAAAAGAAGAAAGTAAGAAAAAGGCATTTTTAGAAGAGCTTCCAGGACTTGAATTAAGTATGGCATTAATTTTTTTCCACCAAGTCTTAGTCTTGGCAGGTCTCTGCTAAAATATAGGAATTTCATGGATGTGGGAACTGGTGATGGAAAATGCATTATTATACACAACAATTGTTGTACTTGAGAGAAACTATATGGGGAAAAAATAACATCCTAGAATAAATACAAATGAAATTCATGTATCAAAACCAATACTGTGAAAATAGTTTAAATGTTTCTTGAATTTATATCTAGTCATTAACCTAAATGCAGATTTTAGTTCAAGCCACCCTTCTGCCTCATGGTCAGAAGGCCTGAAAACCTGTGGCGTGGAAAATTGGCAGGATAAAGAATATTGAATCGGTCTCCATGGAAAAGCAGATTTTTGGCAGCCATAACCTCCTCCCAGAACAGGTCTCTCTACCCACCCCCCTCTCTTGACAAAGTCCTTTCCCTGTTTCACCCTTGTCCCAGGAAAGAGGCCTAGGGAAGGCCAGGCATGAGCTAAAACTGTTAGATGTCTTCGTGACCATTCACCAAAATGCCCTTCTCATTGGCCTTAAATCCCATCGTCAGGGTGAGCCCCCAAAACACCCCAACCCTAAACTCATCCTCTGAGAGCACAGAGGATGGAGGTTTCATTTCTACCGATTTGGGTCTCCCCCTTCCCTCAAAGAAGGAAGTGTAGCGCGACATCCACCTTCCCTGATGACCTTAAAAGAAACTGCTGTTCACAGAAGGAAATGAAAAACTCCTGTGCAGAAATCCTTAAAATCTATCCGGTGCTTCTTCTCCCCACCTCCATCCTGTTTTAATCCCACGTTCTGTCTGGTTAGTTCGAGGAAAATAGATATTTCCTCGTTGTTTGATTTAGTCTCAAGAACAAAATTCAGTGACTTGCCTGAAATATCTGTCCACCTGGGAAGGCCCCAAACAGCCGCCTGAACTCTTAAAATTCAGGCCCACGCCTATCTGGGGAGAGTCCTATACCCAGGCTCCATCAATCAGCAGGTTGGTGGGGAGTATTTTCCTTCCAGCTTTGTTTCCATCCTCCCCCCAGACCTTCAGAGGGAATGTTCCCAGGCCCCATCCAGTGGGTTTCGGGGGCCCTTTGCATGAGCATGTCGGTGCAAGAACTACCAGCCCCAAGGGAATGTTATATCCATGTGCTGTGCCTGTGCCTCTTGGTGGTTTTCACCCTGATCTTTTCTCTCTTTGCAGCTGGTTAATAATCCACTAGCAAGTCAGGCTGCAGCGGCTGCAGCAGTAGCCATGGGCTCCATAGCAAGCTCACAGGCCTTTGGCAATGCCCTCTCCAGTCTTCAGGGGGTCACAGGTCAACTAGTTACTAATGCACAAGGACAGGTGAGTGGGGGATGGAAACAAGAGTGAATTTTTATGGCAGATTGAACTCGGAAAGGAAATGAATTTCTTTTGCATGACAGTGATATGTAACTGCATCCGTTGGAGGCAAATAAATAATGTTTACTAGTAATGTCAAGAATAGGAGAAGGTTTGGGAGGTGTTTCTATATTTTAGAAGCGAGATTTTTTTTTTCCCTTCCCCTAGAATGTCAAAGTTTTATTTTGCTTTTATTTCTATATGATGACTCATATTATGACCTTAGTTGAAGAAGTTACTTTTCATTACCAGGGCATTCTTTTATTTTTTTCTTCACATAGTTAAACTTTAAAAATAAAATTTCAGTTTTGCCTTTTTTTACCCCACTTTTTTTTTAAACTTGGATAACGGGGAACACTGGTAAGTTTCCTTCCCAATTTGCTGTAAGATTTTTTAATTAGCCTTGATAAAGCCAGTTTCTGAGTGTATAAATAAAATCTAGGAAGGGAAGGTGATGGGAGATGATTGATGAAGTCCTACAAAAGCGACAACGGAAAAGGACAAGTTAAAGTGAAGCCAATTGCAAAGTCAGCCACACCTCCCCAGCCTCTTACTCATTCTCAGAAAGCTAGTTCTTGCAGCCTCTTGTGGATTTACTTCAGTCTGTCAGGACCAGTAAAAGTCACTCATTGCATAAGTAGTGCTGTCCATACCCTGCTAATGTGTCCGTGTCCAGGTCACCAAGGAACTAAGGAGGCTTCAGACAAGGGTAGTTCCCTCTTTGAACCCCCAGTTAACCTCAAAGCTGTATGCAAAGCAAATAAGAGTTCAAGGTGATGGTGTTAGGGACTCTCTCCTTTCAAGGCCATACACAGAGCTCAGCCTTGGGTATCAGGTACTCAGTTCTCAAATGCTGCTGTTTATTATGATGTAACACAAGGTGAAAAATACCTTGCATCCTCACTGTGGTTTTTCCTCCTAGAGTTATTTACCCAGCAGTGTGCTTACATAATCCCTGCCTGCATTGCTCTGTGCAGAAATGGAATTGTGATGCCTTGAACCCCGTTTACATTTTACATAAAGAGTAAACAAAGATGCATTATAAGCTAAACTGTCTCCATCTATGTCCCAGGGGAGAAAAAAGCTGACCTTGTTATATTTACTAGGTGGGTGCAGGATTGTCCCGTCAGAACCCCGAGGGCTGAACGATGGAGCTTGTCAGAGAGAGGCCCTATGTAATGAATCATCTTATCACAGGTGCACACCACACATATTAAAGGAGGGTGGTACGAACACTGTGCCCTCTACAGTAACCTTTCAATGTCTGCTTTAACCCTTGTTCCAATCCCGTTTCATCAAAGGATCATTTTATGCAGCCAGCTCTAAATGGAAGCTCTCAAAAGCCTATTAAGATTTCTGGAGGGATGGGGTATCTGTGCAAAGGAAAAGTTGGTTATATCTATAACTCATACTCAGATCAGGTCAGTCCAGAAAGCTGTTTCAGAGAGCTGTACCCAGAAATAGAACACCCCACTTCACTCCTGCCAGGCCATTGGCCATCAAGATATAAATTTAAGGGTGCAGAATAGAAACAATATTCACTGATTGGTATTTCCCTCTGATTTTCCTGTTTCAACATCCAAGTAAAATGTACCACTATGTCCCACCACATATTTATGATAGAGAAGATGCTTTATTATTTAGAAGGAATTATTAGAAGTTTATTCTTCTGATGATTTAATGGCTAATCATCTTGCCAGCTATAAATCCATCCCCCTTCACACGGGATAGAGTTACACCCTTTGCTTTGTTGACCTTTGCCAAAGTCACCAATCCTAATGAGAGCTCTCCAACCCATAAACACCCGTCAGAAAATCAGCTTCCAAGTAGAAGCTTGATTAGGACTGTGCATAATTAAGAGTTGATTTTTACTTTAAAAACTTTTATCTTGAAAACTGTGTTATTATAGTTTATTTGATACTATACATAAACTTCCTAAAGTGGAAAAATTTGCATTTATAGGGAAATCAATAATGCCCACTCATGAAGTCATGTCAGAGAGGTTATTGTATGCCTAGTTTTAAGCCATGTGTCTAGTGGCATCCGATCCTCCCTTGCACAGGAAGAGTCCAAGATTTAAAATACTCACATTTTCAGTAAAAAATAATTCTACGTTCATGGTAGAATTATTTTTTTAAATACTTGGAAAGTAAACATAATCATCTTCCCAGAAAATGGTACAGGCCATGCTTCTGTCAGCACAAAGATACTCATATTTGTGGTGAGCACAGATGGTCAAATTACAGCAGAAAAGAAAGGCGAAAGTAATTTGCTTTATATGTTTGTTTTATATGTATGGGTATGTGTGCGTGCGTATGTGTGTGCTTTTACCTTGTGTTAATGCTGTTCAAAGGGTAAGAATAATACATTAATTAGCTTTGCTCAAAATACTGTGTGAGCTAGGATTACCATACCCAGCCCATTTTCAGTTCCTTAAAGAAGACACATAGCACTCTCCCAGAAAAAGGTATCAAGAGAATATTCTTAATATATTTAGAGTGTCTTTCATTTGAGTTCTTGACACCATTTATCACATTTGAAACTTCACCTTACCCAGAGCCCAGCAATAACAACATTAAAATCTAAACTTAAGTTTGAAAAGCCTATTTTACTCCACTGTGCATTTGGTGAGGTTGGGTCTGTTGGGAAGGCATCAGGCAGGGGCTTTCTGTTATCAGAATGCCCTGATCTTTGCTCCCAGCTGCTGAAACTCTTTTGGTTACCTGGAAACAAGAGTGGAATTGCTCCCATCTAAGAGCTCTGACTTGGAATTCATACCTTTCTGGGAGTGGGTTTAGGCCCCGTCTCTTTCTAGATTTATAATGTTGGACAACAATTTAGCTTGCCTAGCCTGAAAACTCAGCCTTAAAGTTCTAGTGGAACCTATACAAGAAGACCAGTCAACAGTTTGCTTCAGCAGTCTAAGCAACCTGCTGCCAGGGCCCTCCTTCTGCAGACAGGGGTGCCAAGGTTGCCTCTTCTGCTGGGCTCATGTGCTCCCCATCAACAGAGGCCTGTCGTACCCTTCCTCCCGCCTCTGGGCCTTCAGTTCTCAATAGGAAGAAATCCCACCACTGGAGACTTGCAGTTTTCTGTCCCTGTCTTGGAATCTGTGTTTCCACTGATCGGATCTCAATAAATTTAAAGAGATGGGGCTCTCAACATATTTAAGGATTTTTTTTTTTTCAATTCCCTTTTTTTCCCAACCAGTGGTAAGGAGCAAATATGAAAGAAAAGCTTCAATCGTGTTTATACCTTTCTGACCCTGTCCATTCACTTGCAGTTAATTCAGAGGACAGACGCTGTTCAGAGAGGCCCCGTGATTAATTCTGACAGTATTCTCATACCCAAAGCACATATCTTTCCCAGGGATGTTAAAGTGTTTTAAAATTATATCAAACCCAACTTAGCTCTGAAAGTGAAGTAAGTGTCCTAGTGGTAATTAGTGATCATGGTTTGCCAAACTGACTGAAAAACAATCTGTTTTCTTTTAAGAATTGTCTAGAAATTGCTAATGGCTATGGCCACTAGTTTTTCTAATCTGGTCAGGGGCTCATACATCTCTGGAAGGTAGGCTGTGCAACAAGCACTAGCTAAGGATTTGTTTGAATCCCAGGTCTGCCAATAACAAGCTCTGTAACCTTAAGCAAATTACTGGAGCTCTCGGGGCCTCAGTTCTGCTAGCTGTAAAATAAGGGTAACAAAATCTAAGCCCCAAGATTATGAAGATTATTAGTTTGCTAGGGCTGCCAAGACAAATACCACAAACCTGGTCAACTTAAACAATAGGAATTTATTGTCTCGCTGTTTTGGAGGCTAGAAGAGCTTCATCAGGGTATCGCCAGGCCGTGCCTTCTGCTGGAGTCTGTAACGTTCTGCCGATGGCGCGAACTCTGCTTCCATCACATGGCCATCTGTCTTCTTGGTCTCCTTCTGTGGCTTTCTACTGATGTCTTCAATTTCCTTTGCTTGCAAGGACTTCAGACACATTGGATTAAGGCCAGCCCTATTCAGCGTGGCCACACCCTAGCTAATAATGTATTCAAAGATCCTATTTACAAATGGGTTCACACCCATAGGACCACTAATTAGGACTTGAACATGTCTTTGTGGCAGACATGATTCAATCTCCAACAAACATTAAATGAGATAATGTATGGGGGAAAAAAGCCTACCCTAGTGCCTGAGTATAGATAAAAATATAAAAATGGTTGCTATAATTATCATCGTATCATCATCATTGTTAACAGCTTTGTCTGGCATTTGCTAGAAACCTATATTTGATTTGGATATACAGAAAGAGGTAGTAGAGTGAACAAGCAAAATGATCAGGGTCTGGAGCCAAACTGCCACTCATCAGCAATTTACTTACCTTCTAGGCACCTCAATTTCCTCATCTGAAAAATAGGGATGATAATAGCACCTACCTTAAAGGAGTAAATGAATTAGTATATGTAAAGTGCTTGGAACTGGGTCAGGCACATAGTTATCACTCAGCAAAGCTGTTTTTTACTACGAATCAAGATGATACATGTTTTGAGTTCCTGACGGTACACACAAGCCCACAGTTAGATCTGTGAATATGTGAGGAGTTTGCAAATGGGAGAATCTTAGTAGTTGGACATTAAGTTATTTTAGGAAAAACTCTTCCTTATCCTGGAGAGTAGGAGCGTGTAGGTGTGTAGGGAGGTATGTGTTGTGTGCTTGTATGTGTGTTGTATGTTTTGTGTACCTGTGTATTTGTGCATGTGTGTGTTTGTGTGTATTCCTAACACTCATTCAGTGGGTATGTTCAGGATTTGGCAAGTAGATTTACCATCGATTTGTTCAGCAATAGAATTGGCTTCCCTTGTGCCCCCGGCAATATCTCCTTATTGGCATTATTGCAGAAAAGTAAAAGCAAATGAAATTTTATTTTCTCCTGGGGCCACAGAAAGCATTTTACATTTTAACTGAAGCTCAGAATGTTTCCTGATGAAATAAGTCCTTGACCACTGTGAAATTTTCTTAAGTGGCAGCAAGTAAAGTCAAAGTCTCTCCCTTTGTTCTTTAAAGAGCCAGTCAAGTAAAAAAAAAAAAAAAAATCAACTAAACAACATTGATTTCTTAATGTAGAAAAATTAAGCCCATTCAGTTGTCCAAGAATATACACATACATATGACCAAATGTTGGCAGGGTCGAGCTGATTTGGTGAGACAAAAGGATTTGCTGTAGCAGTATGGGATAGGGGCTGCCTCCTGGACCAATCACAAGGCCATGACACTAAGGGGAGCCAACACATGATGGCTTAGAGGATACACCCTTGAGTGCAGAGACGCCAATCACGACTTGCCTCTGCTGACAGCTCTGGGCTGGGGACAGAGGGATGGAGAGGCAGGCACATCACAACCACGATGTACACACCAACTGGAAGGCCATTCCAGTGGCATAAACTCTTAAATGTGGTTAAAAATGCATGGGTTAGCAATAAAGAAACATGATGCTCATACAGGAATGTTCCCCTGAGTTGTAATAATAAGGAAAATACCAACACTCGAAGGCAACAGAGTGGCTAAATGCATGGGCTTTGAAGGAAACACATCTGATTGGAACACAAACGCTGTCATTTACTAGTTATGTGGCCTTGGGAAACTTATAGAACTTTTCTGGGCCTCGTAATAAGACTTCTCCCATACATTTCTTGTGGGGTTAAATGTGATCATTACAGGAAAAGTGCTTAGGACAGTGCCTGAGAGATCTTAGGCAGTTAATAAATTACAGCTATTCTTTTCAGGATGATAAACCAGCAATTGACCCTAAACTCTGGGTTGCTAAAAGAATGTAAAATGTAATTTAAATAGAAAGATGAGAATCTTCTATAGCAAATCACTACAAGGTGAACCAAGATAATATTACAATAAACCTTAATCTCAGCCAAAGAACTGAGTTGTAATGAATTTATTCCATAAACATTTATCAAGCCCTTTGGTGGGTTTTATTAGGTGTGCTTAGGTGAAGTAACAAAGTTAGAGGTGCCCATATTTGTAAACTATTTCCAAACCCTGTACAAAAGAGAGAATCAGTATGTAACTCTGACAATGTCACTAAAGCAAATGGGAGGCATTAGAAATACCCAGATAACCCTGTTGACTGGGAATTCAAGAAGCTTCACATAAAATCTTTTATTTCACATCAAATGAATAGAAAGTTACAAAAAAAATAATATAAAAGACACCTATGTTCCCACCACCTAGATGTAACAGATAATTAACATTTCTCCATATTAGCTTCAGTTCTCTTATTTTGAAAAGAAATAAAACATTACAGATATGATTAACTCCTTGACACTCTCCTCTCTGATTTCTTCTCCCTCCTTTCCCACAAATACTGTGATACAATTGGGATTCCTTTCCATGTAAGTTTTGCACTTTTTCTACAAAGATTGATTGAAAAAGCAAGTTACAAAATTATGTGTAAAGAATTACACCATTCTTCAAATATTTTTTTAAAACCTATAGAATATACTGTTTGGGCATTTTGCATAAATAAGAATTAAACATGTTTTGTTGAAAATTCAGACAGTGTTGAAGTCTTGACGTTTTCTCCCAAATATTCTGAAGGGAGTAGTGTATGTAATATACCTAATTAATGGGTTTTGGCTTCTGAGCCATGCTTTCTAAACCAAAATTGAGGACAGCCTGACAAAAATTTTTATTTTCTCATTTACAAATGGCATTATAGGATGTCTTTAAAGGCATGAAATTAAATCCCATTTCCTGAAATATATATCAAAGAAGAAGAACATTTTTTAAATCAGCTCTTTCTAAAGACTAGGAATACATATTCATGGGGTTAGTGACATTACAAGAATTTTACCCTGGCTTCAGCTGAGTTGTAAAGATAAAACAATAACAACAATAAACAACCTCATTCTTTCTACTTACATATCAAATTTCCCCTTTGAGCCTAGTTGAGGACTTTATTTTCTCATTTCAGAAGAGGTTAGTGCATTCAAGCAGTTTTTCCCTAAGTGTGCACTTCGAAAAACGAGCCCCTCAAGATGCTCCACAAACAAGGGTTTCCTGGTCACTCTTTGCACGCGCTGAGTGTCCGTCTCGCGTGGGCGTTCCCGGGGTACGAGGGCACACGAGGGTTTACTGTCCTGGAGAGAAGTGACTCTTGTGGTTAATAAGTATGAATGGAGCCAGGCCATGTTCTAGGCGGCGGGACTGGGCTGTAAGGCAGACACAGAGCTTCCATGCCAGCAAACCCTTTTTAACTTGTTTAACCCTGCTTTTCCCAAACTTACTGCCCACGGAGAATTCCATAGAACTTATGTTTGCAGAGCACGCTTTAGGAAATGCTGAGCTGAAGTCATTCGCCTTCCTTCCGATCCACGTTTTTTAAGTATGAAATGATCTATATCAGAAAAAGAGCCACATCCCTGGGGCTTCTACTTGACAACCGAGGGTTTTGTGGGGGGTGTCTGTACTACTGTTTTCAGTACCCACATCTCCATTTCATGTTTCCAGAAATAGGGGATTTATTCTGAAAAACTCTCGGGGAATCGTAATGTGAAAACCGAGGGCAAATAAATGCGTGGCATTCCCTAGGCCCCTCACTGAATAGGCGCAATCTTTGGAGCTTTTTAATCTACAATTACTGGTCCAAGAGACAGAGGGGAGTGGGCCGGGTGGTGGAGTCAGACGCTGGGCAGGGCGCTCTGGTCCCGGTTTTTCTGGGGATGCGCCCACGTGCGCTCTTGGCCTCTCGGTGGTAAATGGTGCTAACGAGGCCTGATGGCTCCCCGCTCCTCTTTGGCCTCTTGGCGGCCACGCGGTGATTGCGGTGGAGATGGATTTGATGGGATGCTTTGCTTCTGCAGCGGCTCAGCTGCTGACACTCAGGGAGGTAATCAGGTCACACGGCCGGCCAGCGCCATCAGCAGCCGCCAGGCGCTGTCCCTCATTATTACCGCAGATTGTTCAGCCCAGACCGTCGCTGCCCTGCCAGAGGTCGCCCCTCCCTTCCTCTCCCGCTCTCCCTCTACTCTCGCTCCCACTCTCCAAACGAAAGGGTTAATCGCATTAGGGTCAACAGCCCAAAGAGCTAATCGATTTAAAGAATTGAAAATAAAGCACTCTCCGACATCTTCCTTTCTACCCTCCCCCCGCCCCCCAGCAAAGCTCAGCGCCACCTGTCACGTGACATAAAGATGGGGGGGGGAGCAGAAGTTTACAATAAAATCTAAATTTGGGGATTCCCCCCTGAAGATTGAATCAGAGGGGACCAAGATCGCTCTCACCAAAAAAAAAGAACTGTCTTGCTGTCATATTTTTTTTCCTTTGGCTGCTGCAGCTATTAGTTTGTTTTTTAATTTATTCCTCATCCCAGGGTATGTCACCTTCCTGGGAATGAGGAAATGCTTTCTTGAGTAGGCTACTGCATCAAGACTGCTGGGCCATCCCTTTCTGAGAGGGTAGGAAAGGGGTCACTTAAACTAATGCTAGGAGAACCTAATTAACAGCTATCATTCTAAACAGGTGATACATTCCAAAACACCATTTCCAAATGGACAGCACCTCTGGGGTTATTCTGACTTCTAGCTTCTTTGTTTCATGAGTATAGTTTATCTTCCGATTTGCACACATTTATGACAAAATAATATCACTAATGCTCGTGGCTCGTTTCAGCATGCAAAGTTCTTTAACCATTTTATTTCTTAGAGGAGCACTAGGTTTTAGCTGAATATTCCTTCAGACGGAGTGATTTCTAGGAAAGAGTAATAAAAACGATACCTCCCATACACTGAGCCTTCACCATGGGGCTGAAGTGGGAACTTGACCAGTATCACCCAAGATCCTGGTAGGAGCACTACATGGTAGGTTTGACTTTCTCAGTTACACCAATGAGCAAACAGCCAAGCCAAAAATTAAGGTACTGTCTGAGATGATTCCTCTAGCAAGTAGCAGAACTGAGATTTAGGCCCAAAAATCTATGCCCCTCCTCCCATACCACCCTGATTATCAACTTTTCAAAGACCTAGGTTCATTTCCCGGATGCTCCATAGACATGTCACAAACTCTGGAACCTTTATTTCTCTACCTACAAATGGGAACTGTAATTCTTGCCGTATCAGTCACACAGAATTCTTGTGAAGGTATATATATGCCCAGACTTGAAAACTATAAAGAGCTATAAACTTTGCCAAATAAATATAGGATATTTTTATTTATATAGTCATCATTATTATTTTTGCTGATCAGAGGAATTGCAGAGGTAGGCTCAGGGGAGTCCCTGAAGCAATGAGATAGTCTTGAAAAGCCCACCTCAGATCTCCACTTCATCCTGCCAGAGAGAATCAACTTCAAGGCATCCCAGAAACAAGAAAGAAGTGCATTCTGGGAACTTCATGCCTTCAGGGAGCCTTTCCACAATACATAAGAAACTCTATCTCAGTGAGTCTTCTGTTGGGTTTTGTAGTAGTTCCTCACAGCAAAATGAGTGTAGAATTGACTGAGCTCCCAAAGTAACAAGGCCATGTACATTTCTAGTTTCTGCCCTTTGGGAGTTGCCCTTCTAATGAGGTAAGCCCTTCCAAAAAAAAAGCAATATATTTTAAGTCAAAGGAACCACTGCTTTTAAATTATGCCATCAATTTAACAATTGATTAATTATTGAATAATAATTGAAACTTTTTTAGGAGGGGAGAAAATGCTTCCATATTAAACAAATATATCAATCTTTAGAGGCAGCCTAATATTCAAATGTTAAAATGGGGGAAAAATCCTGGGAATTTTGTAATTGAGGATATATGTCATCTCTTTAATAAATAGCCTTAACCAAACCCAATATCAGAAAGACTATTCACTCGACTGTTGAGGATGGCCCTCGTTTTAGTATTTAACATTTACTCAAAAGGCAGGGTTGGAGATGGAAGTTATTGTTTTGTTTTTAAAGAAGCTTTAGTTTACATAAATGTTACATAAAAAATTTAGGGAATTCCCATTTGCCCCCCTCCAGTCCCCTCCCACACTTTCTCACATTAACAACATCCTTCATTAGTGTGGTACATTTGTTACAATTGATGAACACATATTGAAGCATTGCCACTAACCATGGATTATAGTTTACATTATAGTTTACAGTCTGCCCCACACAATTTTATAGGTTATGACAAAATGTATGGTGGCTTGTATCCATCGTTGCAATGTCATGTAGGACAATTCCAATGTCCCAAAAATGCCCCCGTGTTACACCTATTCTTTCCTCTCCCTCCCCTTAGAACCTCTGGTGGCCACTGCCTTTATATCAATATTAAAATTTCTTCCATTGCTAGAATAATAATAAGACTATAATAGAATAGTAATAAGTCTACATTAGTCCATTGTTGATTCCCCATTCTTGAGGATTGGGGATGGTGATGCCCACTGTGTTTCTAATTGAGAAGGGTCTTAGATCCCATGGGGCAGATGGATGGAACTATCTTGCTTGCAGTTGCAGGCACTCTCTGTTCCTTGGGATGGATGTTGTCCATCATCATCTCCATGTTAGTTGTCCTGGCTGAGTCCAATGAACTAGAGAGTAGATGTTGCAAACTCTGCTGAGATTCAGGGCTCAAATGGCACATGAACAGACCTAAGATTTAAGCCTCTGGGACATATAATAAGAAGTATAGTGCTAATTACAGGTTCAGATAAAGGGGGCAGAAGAACCACATGTAAGGAAACTATAAATGAGTCTAAAAATGAGCCTAACTCTGTTACACTGGGGAGCATAAATTCCAGAATAAGGCCCACTGACAGGGTGCCAAATTCCTGAGCTTCTCTGCCCTGCTTATAGTGTCTGGATGTTTCTAGAGCCCTCAGGAGCCTGCTATTTGAGGCACTGTTTACTGTGGCAGCCAATGAGATCCTGCTGAGACATGCATAAGTATAACCTCTGGAATGACCTCCCAACTCACTGTGAAATCTCTTAGCCATAAAAACTCATTTGTATTTAATATTTCCCCATTTTGGTCAAGGTCTTTTTCCAGATGCATTGCGAGTTGGCGCTTGGTTGGGCAGACTCACAAAGCTAGAGTCTGGAAGAAAGGTTAACAGGAGACAGAAAGGGAGTTAAGGGTGTTGAGCCAATGCCCATATGAGCAAAATCTATGATAAGTTGGAAGAGTGTGGTTGGGCAGTGGATGGGTGTGAGAGTGGTACAGTGATGTTATTGGGTTCAGTGGTGCTGGTCTGTGAGGGTGAATAGGGTGGGGATGTTGGGTTGGACTATCCTTGGAACTGGAGGGATGGTTGGAGGAAAAAGCAGGTGAACTCTGGGGATTTTCAGGTCTGTGGTTAAAACTACAATGGTGGAGATGGAGGTTATTTATGTGTCAGTTTTTCCAACTGGAGAATGAAAATTAAACTTAACTGAGTTTGGGGGCAAGAAAAGGGAGGAAGTGGTGAATTTTTACTTAATATCTCTAGCATCAGCTCTTTCAAGCAAACTGTTTTCATGACTAAGTAAAGCACCGTTGGGGAGGGGAAACACAAAATTCACATGTGAGATAGACTCAATATCCAAATAAACATTCATTGTACCATTTACTATACCATGTGCCCAAAAAATGCACCCAACTTTTTCTTGGCACCCTTTTTGAAGATGTATGCATCATGTCATCAACTCACAGACCAGTAAGAAAGAAAGGGAAAATATATCAGAGATAGATAGGAATGGAAAAGTCACAACTCAGAACAGAAAGAGAAACCAGGTTCAAGTTCAAACATAAACAAGTAGGCCTTTGTGTGACCCAATTAAAGTTAATTCAATAGCCATAGGACATTGTCACAACTTGCTATTCATCCCATCAACTAACGATTTCCACCTTGTAAAAATAACAATACAAGTAGATTCTGAGAAAATGTCATAAAGGTGGAGAGTTCAGAATATTAAAGTATAATGTTATACAGCTTTATACTTAGAAGTAAATACCAATCAAACAATACACAGCCACATAAACAGAAAAAACTTGCACAATCCCTAGATCTGACATTTGCCAATAAATATTCACATAATCCAGTCTCATCAGAATAACAGAAGTGGACAGTGAAAATGTCCATGTGCTCACATGGAAAACCCTCCCATATTATAAATTTTTTAAAAAATTTTTTAAAAACACAGGCTTTAAAATCAGACAGGGCGTCTCAATCCTGTCTCCATCCCCAAGCAACTCTGTGACCCTGGGGAAGGCACATAATCTCACTTGGTTATAGTTTTCTCATCTGTTAAAATGAAACGATATCTTCCTCTCAGGGTGGTTAGGAGAATTAGTATTAACAGTAATAAAATCAATCAATTGCTGCCATCTATTGAGTACTTTCTATGTGTCAAACACTGTGCTTAGCCCTTGCCACGGATTATTTCATTCCATCTTTCCCATAACCATAAAATAGATGTTTATCCCCATTTTACAGAGTTAGAAACTTTCCAAGGTCACCCAGCTGGAAATGGCAGGATGAAAACTCAATTTTGCATGAAATCAGAGTGTGCTTCTGACTGACTGTGCCCCAGTCATAATTTAAAATGATTTGTGTTGTTCACCGATGAGTCCCAAGTGCTTAGAACAGCACCCGAGACCAAGGAAGCACTTAACATTTGAAGACTAAAGGAATACACTGGGAGTTTCATATGAGCTAATATGCAATTTGATAAGAATTTGCATTAATTCATCATTCCATCTCATTCTCACAGTGATCTTACATGGTGGGCACTATTATCTCTAATTTTCAGCTGAGGAAACAGTGGCTAGAAAAGGTAACCATCTTTCTAGAGCCACAAAGTTAGTAAGAGATGTGAGCCCATATCTTGCTGCTTCAAAGCCCAGCTTTCCATCGAGTGAAGCTGTTTTCAGAAGTACATGGGCAAGAGCCTCATACGGTGCCTGCCATATAGCAGACATTCCATAAATACTCCTACCCATATATTTTTTAATCCACTTAGGGCAGCTGATCTAAAATAGGGTCTATTTAATATATTAACCTTTTATCTGGAAATATTTTTAAGTGGTCCATCCAGCATTATTGTATTTGATGAAAATGGCCATTGTCTATTTATGCAACTTTTTTCACCTTCCTAACTACTGACATTTCAGGATTGCTGTAAGGAGTAAAAGTAATACAGCATTTTATATGCTTGGCACATTGTGAGATACACAGTGTGTACTAAGAAAGTTCTGTCTTTCCCACCTGCTGCCCTGACCGCATCTGTCTTGAAATCCATGGTCCCTCCAGCGCGTAGAAGGGACAGGTGTGATGACTTTGAACCTGCAGCCCACACCATGGATCCTAGACGACCCTGTTTCTCCAGCGGCTGAGCATATCTAGCTTGCCTCTCGAATACATGACTGTGCAGCTCCCGGACACAATAGCTTCCACTTTTCTCCATAACAAAACATTGTGCCTTAATAAAAAGGCAGGGCCACAGAGGTCTTACCTGCAAGGCTTATTTAACTACTGTTGGTTTCCTCTACTGCTCTAGAATAAAAACGTTTCCATCTGCAAGTGATGTTAACCAGCTATCCCAGGTGACCAAAAGGAAGACATAAGACACATGTACAGCTAGAAAAACAAATGTCTGTTTTCAATTCACACTGAATTTGAGCATTTGATTGCAAGTTAAAAATGGAAGCCTGTGAAGGTCTCCTCCGTATCACTGGGTTATTAAAAAAAAACTATTTTGTTATTTTTTTTTAACACAGAGGGGAACACCCTTAAGAAAAAGGGTATTTTCGTTATGTTTACATTTAAAAGGCTGATACACACATTTTATAGAGGGGCACAAAAGGGAGTGACAAAGCATGCTACTCAGGGTTCTGAGAACTCATTTTGATTTTTTTGAAACCACCAAAATGCTTACATTTTAAATATTTTAAAAAGTAGAGTTTCTGCCCCTCTCAGCTCACATGGAAGTAAGAAAGTAGAAATGGGGCAATATCTATGGTTTTTTCATACCAGGTTTGTTCCTACAATCTGGAACCTGGATGAATTGGAAAGTACTAAAAATGTATCCTTTTCACAAACCAAATCTAATACCACAAACATTGCTAGAAATGGCCCAGAGTGTTTAGGGAAGATAAACAGATTAATTTTCAACTCTGAGTTACAGAGGAATTGAATGGTTTTGTGACTAAATATCTCAATTGTTCTTCAATATAAGTATCACTATGCTAGCTTCTCCATTATTTAATAACATGGTTTTTTGTTTACTAATATGTGGTCTGTGAATGGATTAATCTGGTAAAACAGTGAAAAGTGTCCCTGATAAGGCTGTACTTCAAAAATAACCTTTGAAATTAAAAATGCCAAAAGTCGTGCTACTGATAGAGATTATAAATTATTCAGCTTAGAACAGGACCAACCGTCAGAAAATCATTACATTAGTGATTTATTAGCAGTGATAAATTACATTTCCTAAGGACCAAATCTGGAGGAGAGTAGGCAAGCATATTTTGTTTTGAGGGACATTTAAAGAAAGAACCAGAAAATTATGAAAAACCACAACTAGAAGTCTGCATCTGGTCCTCTTAGATCTATCAAAAACACCTGATGGTTCTAGAAAACAGTGCAGATTGGTCACCTATGAAAATGTTGATGCAATTTTATGGGAAAAACTCATCAGCATAATTCTAGTGAGTTATGGTTTTTGTTGTGAGAAATGAGAAACTCTGTGGTCTCACCCTAAAGAACATTAAAAAAACATCACTAGGAGGAAATTGAAAAAGTAATATATGTTGGAGTGATGAGGACAACTTTTTTCTGATTGAACAGATAGATAAATATCACATGCAAGTATCAAAATACATTTAATTTTGCCACAACAATGGCTATTCTCTTCATAAAATGCATATGAATCATCTTGGACTTGTGAAACTGGATGGTGATAAACAGATGCATCTTTAATGACATTTAGAGTGACTTTGTTCTCTGCCCTTTTTTTCCTTAGAGGTTTGTTTTGTTGTTTATACTAATTTAAATTCAGCTTTACAGCCTGAATATGCTCGCTGAGTACAAACGCAGCACTAGGTGATGCCAAATGTGTCCAGAACTTTCTTGAGAAATTGCCAAACATTTTCTTTACCAATTCCCGTTGCTCCAAAGAATTTAGAATATTGCAGATCTTTTGTAGCCAACTTAAGGTTTTTTGCTATCATTGTTTTTTTTTCTCTTGTCTGGGAAGAAAAACAAAATCAACAGTTCATAAGCCCAGGGTTTCCATTTAAGAATATTTACTAAAGCTCCTAAGGACCAAAGATGAGTCAAACTAAAAAGTGTTCTCCCAAGCAACAAATAACTTTAATCTGATTTAGTCACTTAATCTGGCATCAACAGGCAGAAGCAAAAAAAAAAAAAAATGTTCCCCCAAATTTAAGATTTTTTTTTTTTTTTTTTTTTTTTTTTTTTTTTTTTGCCCCTATTAAAACTTAAAACCTTAGGTAAAGCCATATAAAAGGCTTACAGAGGGAAGCGGCTGTGGCTCAATCAGTGGGGCTCCCGTTTACCATATGGGAGGCCCCGGGTTCGGTTCCCGGGGCCTCCTGGTGGAGGCAGACCCGCCCGCACGGTGTGGTTAGCTGACCCAGCGAGCACAATCAGCAAGGGGGGGATAAATGAATAAATAAAAATAAAAATAATCTTAAAAAAAAAAATTAAAAAAAAAAAGGCTTACAGAGTTGGTCTGTCTGCAAAAATGATGACTTCACCACAGTTATGATTCTCTTTTGAAGGAAAAAAAAAATGTTTTAACAACTCCACAGAGTTGGCAGCTGCAGAGAAAATGAAAAGTACTCCTAGTTTAATTTGTAGTCATTGGGGAAGGAGTTACATGAATTCAGTCACTCTTAAGAATTTTTATTTGTTTTCTGATACATGGAACATCCTTAAACTTTCTTTTTGACAAATATAATGAAAATATAAAACCACTGAAGAGAACTGAAAATGGAAGCATTCGATCTTATTTACAAATATTTTCATTTCCTCCCACTGAAAATAAAGTGAGAAGCTACAAATTGAAACCAAGCCCACAATAGCTTGAAGGAACTTGCTTCTACGTAAGACATTGTACTTGCCCTTCTTACAGATAACTATGGACTGAAATACCCATTTGTTTTTATTCCAATTAGGATTCTACAGATAGAAAAATTAAAATAGATGTCTAGATGAAGGGAGGGAAAGTTTTGAGAGAGCATGGTGGAACTGAGCCAGCGTTTACCAGCAAACCCAGATGGATCTTCGTGGTGGAGTCAAGATGTACCCAGGTTACCACTGTGGCATGGTCCCTGAGGAGGGACGCTGTTCTGTGGATAGTTAAGCGCATTCTCCACAAAGGTGCCTGTCATTTCTACTCTCCAGTGGGAAACCAGGCAGTCTCAAGTTATGTTCTTGGGGACTCAGAGGTCCCGATGGATCTACTTCCCACCTACCCCCATAAAGCAAGCCAGTTCTAACGGCTATGTGACTTCTGCTGACATTTTAGCCGCCATCTTTTTTACAACCAGAGTGATCTAAAAACAAATGTTAGGGTAGTCAGATATTTCCCAGACTCCCTAAATCGACAATAGTTCCTGATACATAGTGGTGGGCACTCCATAAATATGTGGGACGCAGAAATCAGTTTTAATAGTATTGGCCTTCTTCAAAGATTTGAAAAATAGTAACCACCACTCTTGAGGAGCAAAGCAGAACCTATTTTCATAAAGGGTGAGCTCAGCTGTCCATTGTCACATCTGAAAAAGCATACAGTCCGTCCTCAACAGGAGAGACCGCAGAAGGCATCTGAGTCATTGCCAAGCGCAGCAGTTTCCCAAGAAGAGAAAGGAGACTGCAGACCTCTTGTAAACTGCAGGGGTTTTACGTAATGTAAATGGTTGCCCTCTTGACTGCCCTGACTACCTACCAGGGACTCTAGCCTTTCTTCTTCATTGACAGGTTGCCGGGGCCATGTGACAGCAAGATTTATAGAATACTCCTATTAAACGCCTCCCTCACCACCTCCACCAAAAAAAAAAAAAGTGGGGGGGGGGGGAGAATTCAGATAGCTGGGTAATTTCCCAGTCTTCTACAAAGGGACTGAGTGCAATCTGGCATGGCCAGACCCCAGCACAGTGCTGGGTACACAACAGGCCCTCAGAAAGCATTGCCAAGTGAGTGCATGCGTGCATGGATGAGTATATGTGAGTGTGTATGTGAGCAATCAACTTGTACATGAATAAAACAACACTCTTAGTTTGGAAACCATTACTGAATAAAGCAGAGGGGTTCAGCTAATCGCCTGGATCTTCCAGACAAAGTGAAAGGGGTTTTTATTTCCTTTCGCTAGAATTACCTACACAGTTACCTCAATCCTCCATTCCTTCTGCTAATATATCTGTTAGATATCCATGAGGAACGTACTTTTAATATGTAAAGTATTAATAATTTGTACAAAGATAGCCAAACTCATATACTCAAAGCTAACACATATATGCTAACCATAAACAATAAATTTCCAAGGAGAAGGCTGTCATAGAACAAAATGGCAAATTATCCCTCCACTTCTAAAACAATCCCTCCAAATTCCACCTCCCTTGGCCAAGTAGAATTACAAATTCTGAGTCTTGCTTTTTTGGCCCTTGCTGGGAAAGTCTACTTTACTTAGGAAAGCTGGGGTTAATACCTGCAAAATTTACTCTCCCTTTTTTTTTTTTTTTTTTTTTTGTCTTCCTCATCCCCCCCACCCCTTCTAGTTGGGTAAAAGATAAGCAGAGCAGTGGCGGGAAAGCAGCACCACAGAGAAGTCAAGAACCTTTAAATAATCCAGAATTCGACAGCATAGTAGAGACATAATTCAGATATAATTTTAAAACTTGTGTTGACTGCAGGTACCTAGACTAGTCTTCAAGGAGAGGATGCATTTCCCGGGCAATGTTCCCTGCCCACCAGTAACTCTGCAATTGCAGGCAGTTGTCATGTTGCCTCACTTCATTCAAATCTCAATGAAATATATTCTTGTGTAAATTGAATTTAATCTTTTGATTATACTCTGGATCAACATTTTTTCCTATCAATGTTTCTTAATCCTTAAAGTGGGAACCCAAATGAAAGAGAAAATAGCAAACCTCACAAGTACAGTAAAATATGGAAGAACAGCCTACAGTGCATCTTAAAAATAAAACAAAATAAAATAATAACCCCAGCCTCCAGAGTGCAGCACATGCCAGACTCAGTTGCAGTGTGATTGTAGTGGAAACTGTCAACAGCTCAGAACAGGGCTGTCACTGCTAACTTCATTTTGCCAATGGACTTGAGAAAGATTCAGGTCCAATAAGAATATCATGGTATCAGTTGAGCTGACTCTTACCTGGGAGGCCTGTCAGTTCTCTGGGAGCTTCTGCAGAGAGGTTTGCTGCTAATGGGCTACATAAGTAGTTTCCGGTCGTGCTCTCTAAACAAGTTGTTCTTGTAAAGCACCTTTGGGAATGGCATTATCCATCCTGTTTTACATCATTAAGTTCCAGTAGGATCCTCTCACCCCAGTCTCATCATTTGTAACCGGAAAACAAAGGCACACACATCAGATCTCTTCCTTTCTGACAATTAAACAGACCAACAAACAAAAGACTGCTTTCAATCATGTGTTTGGGAGTTTGGCGTAGTCTTGATTTTAACTCATGATAAGAGAGGAAATGGAGGCCCACGCAAGCACATTTTACTATACCTTATAAATATTGCTGATTAGTAATGAGAATAATCTGGCTAACATTAACTGTCAAACTCGCCCAGGTCAAAATTTTTCTGGATTCTTCTGACTTTTCCTCCGGTGTTGTCACCCTTTTCTCCCTGGGTGGGTGCCAGCTTTCCCTGTTACCATTTAAACGTTTTCAAAAGTTTCAGAGGAGCTTCAGCAACTAGCCCATTTGAAAAATATCCGTATTTAGGTCAGCCAGAACGGCAACAATCAGTATTATAAATAACAGCAAATACCTCTCAGAAATAAACCCAATTCATAGTTTATAGGAAGATGTCTATTCTGCTCACAATTTTAAATTGTCTGACTCTGGTAGGTTATTAAATTCTCTCTTTTCTCCCATGCCCCCTTCTTGTCTTGCCTTTCTTTTCTATTTCTCAAGCATTCTTAGTTGACAAAGTCCTGGCCTTGTGACACTCAAAATCTCCCTTTTTAGTGTTATTGACCTTAATATTTGAGGGAAGGTCAGATGCTAACATGGTCTTTTTTTTTTTTTTTTTTTTTTCTAATTTATTTATTTTAAAGAAACTTTACATTACATAAATGTTACATAAAAAATATAGGGGATTCCCATATGCCCCACTCCCTCCCCCTCCCACACTTTCCCATATTAACAACATCCCTCATTACTGTGGTACATTTGTTACAATTGATGAACACATATTGGAGCATTGCCACTAAGTGTGGATCATAGTTTACAGTACAGTTTAAACTCTCTCCCACACAATTTTGTAGGTTATGACAAGATATATAATGGCCTGTATCTGTCATTGCAACATCATTCAGGACAATTCCAATGTCCTGAAAATGGCCTCATATCACACCTATTTTTCCCTCATGGTCTGTTTTTAAAAGTACAGATAGGGAGTGGATGTGGCTCAAGCAGTTGAGCCCCCGCCTCCTACGTGGAAGGTCCCAGTTCAGATCTCAGTGCATCCTAAAAAAACAAAAACAACTAGCAGAAAAACAAGAAAAATCAACTCAGGGAAGCCCATGTGGCTCGTGGTTGAGCACCGGCTTCCCACATGCAAAGTCCCGGGGTCAATCCGTGGCCCCCGGTACCTCAAAAAAAAAAAAACAGTACAGATAACACGGACTTAGAAAATACACATTTGCTAATAGGGAATGTTACATTTATGCAAATTATATAATTATAGACCCCAATGGTAAATTTAAATCTAAAAATGAAAAGATAGTAAATTACTCTCACACCTAACCCCCCCCCCCAACACACACACATACATACTATGGTAAGACAGCCTAGAATGGGGAGACTAGGGAAGAATTACAAGTTCAAAGCTACATGTCTGGTAATTTATGATTTTCAGCCTACTGGTTCCCTCCCCCAAACTCTCCCCATGTAAGTGGGGAAATAGGACATCACTGGCACTGAGGGGCCATAAATCATCAAGGCAACTTTATTTTTGTCTCCTACAGCTCCTTCTCAGTGTCAGTGGTCCCTGGATAAAAGCTCAGGCTCTTCCCAGGTGACTTTTCTGGGCACTCTTAGGTAATACAGTCTTCTGTAGTCACTTTAAATTGCAAGTGTGATGCTCGGGTCCCCGGCAATAATCAAAACTGTGAATCTGAGCTAACGGTAGAACCACCGCCACCAGCACCGCCATCCCCCAGCTGGGGCCTCCTTCCTCCTGCTTGCTACTGTGAGAGAGAGTAGCCTGGTCCCTCTCTCTCTCTCCCTGTCTGAATGATTCTCCCCTTTCCCCACCTTGCAAACCTGTTTCAAACCAGGTCAGGTTGAAGTAGGGGTAAGACGGCCCCACTTTACAAAGCGGTAAGGAGGCCTCACACTCTCTGGGCCAGCAGGCAGTCAAGTCAGTTCTTGGGGCACTTCTGTGAGTTCTTTCAAGGCCCAGCTGGGACATTCCAATGGCACTTCCTATGCTATGGGCAGTGTGTTTTCTTCCAGCTGCCCACACCCCTATTGGAGTTTGGTTTTCTCACTGTCCACCCCTCAAAGCTCTCTCTGTGTGTTTGTCACAGTGCTTACTCCTCAGGGAGTCCTCTGGAACAAGATGTTAAATGGCTCATACCCATCATGTTGAGTCCAGAGAAACACTCACTGCACTTACCCCTGCTATTGCTGGAAGTGGTGTGGCTGGTGCTAATGGAGTGAATTCACAATCTCTTTCTCCCTCCCTCTTCTTTTTCTTTATCCTGCCTTTCTCTCCCTTCCACCCTCAGCTCAAAATCCACAGCCTCTCACCTTCAAATTCCTTGGTATATGTTCCCCCAAATTTAAGGGCGCATTATTTATTCAGCCACTTGCATTAAGCATGAGATGAGGAGAAAGTTTCCCATGCCCAACCCTGGGGGTAAGGAAGGCTCACAGGTTTTTTTTAATTCCCTCTCTGTGCTCCCCCTCATTGTAGATGACTTCTGGAATTGTCTAACTGGTTTTCAGAAACCTCCTTTGTAAATTCTGCATCTAATGTAGTATCTTCTTTAGAATGAAGCACTTATCGAATCTTCATGCCTCCATGGAAACTTCCAACTTAGCGTTCCATTACAGAACAAATAAAACTTCCGGTTAGTGTTTTCCATGGAAAACTGTTTTCATGGTGAGATCATTAACATTCAGAAGAATTCAAAAGAGTTTTTACAACGTAGTGCAAATGCCTCGAAGTTAGCACACCAGCATGTGAGCAAAATGAAATTATGAACGAACATTTATTGAACACCTACTGGGTTGGCAAATTACAGCACTGGGTGCTTTGCCTACATTATCTTATTCAGGCCTCACAATAACCTTATGAAATGGGCATTAATATTTCCATTTTACAGATGAGCAGACTGAGGTTCTAAGAGGTGAAATAATTTACCCACTCCCTCCCACTTGTAAATAGCAAAACATGGGCTGGAACCCTGTCCTTTGATTCCAAGACAGTGGGAGAATTTCTTTCCTCTATATACATCTTAAACTCTATTAAGGAGAATTATCTTTAATGGCTTCCCAGAAGCTTTTATGGGTAAGGATTGCTTTTATTGTTTTTATTGCTGTTTTTACAGCCTCAGTTTTCATGCAAATTATTTTTCTCATAATGTGACAGAGTTCCATTTTAAGGATCCTGGCACCTCCAATTCTGTATTCCGTCTGTGTGAGTGTGTTTCCAAAGTGGAAATCAAACAGCAGAGCACCCGACAGGGATCCTAATTCTAACTGACAAGTGATAAACATTGAGTAGGTGGGTTCTCCCAGGGGTGGAATAGAGATACCCATAACATAAGCGTTAAAAGGTGCACTTTTAAAAATTCTTTCTCATGGTTGATCATTAAGGAAATGTGTGTCATCCATTTCTTGCAAGTAATCTGCCTCATGTCCTAAGTTTCAATAATGCCATCTATGGGCATACTGCCATCCCCTCTCCCATGCCCACGCCAGTTAATCAATATTCAATATTAGTTGATGATGGTACAGTTTCTTCCTGAAGCCTGGAAGCTCCAGACTTCCAGGAAGCTACAGTGTTGCCTGCAAGATGAAATCTATTTGTCCTTAGTTTCATGTTTACCTCTAACTGAACCCCTTCATCTGCTTATCTTCATGCCTTTGTCATTCTCTGATTTGCAGTCTTTGCTGCAGCCCCTCCCAACAATCACACTTCTCTTGCTCCCCATCTTGGACGTAGAAAAATGCTTGCCAGTCTGACATCTGCAACCACTTTCTCTGTAGCAGAGTTGAACAGCATGTCATAGGCTATTACGGCATGTGACCCATCAGACAACTTGTCTGGATGCCTAGGGCTTCTGTGATACCACCCTCAGACTACTGCGGATGACATCTATGTGTTGGCAATGAATAAATTCAGGGCACTTTACCCTCCATCAGTCATAATTCATCCCTATTGAATATCTCAACTAGACTGAGGTCCATAAGGGCTTTGTAATGATAACCTGGTGACTCAAACGAGTTCCATGGCCCATTGCTGGAATTTGTTAAAATCACAAGAGAATTTTTTTAATGACTTAAATTATACTTATGCTAAATTAATGGTTATCACATTTATGTAAAAGCCACCCAGATTCTTAAAAGCATAAAGATCTTTTAAATATGTGTGCTAATGAAGACAAGTCATCATTTTAATGATATCTTTTTTTTTTTTTTTTTTAGTTGCTCTTACAACATGGACTGTATTCCTCAGCTGTGGTTTATATTCTTAACTCATCTAAAGAAAGAGAGGGGTGGACATGAAAAGCAACAACCAAATAAGTCCCCGTCAGGCCCAGAATGCTTTTAGGTCACAAATTATCATTGCAATACCAGTATGGGCCTCAGCCGGGTTAAAGCATTCATCAGAGATGAATCGTGACTGTTAGAGAATCAGGGCAAAGACATAGAGGATCACTGTAAATGATGTCTGGGCTATTTGCTAGGGGATTGATGGGGCAATAACTTCACTCAAAATTCTCTAATGTTGCAACCTAAGCATGTAGTAGGCAGTGCTTTTTGAATTGAAGTGGAAGTCAACAAATCAAGCAACCTTATGCCCAGGATTCATTGAGGCATTTGTTTCGTACTTGAATGACTACAATAGCATTCTAGCTACTGATCTCCTGGTCTCTCACCACTTCGGTCCATTCTATCCACCACGGTCATATCCACACTGGAATCGCTTCATTCCAGCAGCACACACACTTCCCTTCAAAAAGCATTCAGCGAAACCCCTTGGGCTGGATGGAATTGATCTTCCCAGGCTGACCTGCCGCTACTGTCTCAAACCTCACTTGCATCTAATCTAGTCAGCTCCCCATCCCCCATATTTCTCACCTCTAAGCTAGACTCTTACTTGGAAGGGTTGATCTGCTCCCAAACCCCCAAAAAACCTCCAAGTTCTTGTTCAGCCCCCATTTCTTATGTGAAATCTTCCCTGGCCTTTCCCACATTTCTTCCTTTGAAATCGATCATTCATTCCCAATATTCTTTGGAGCACCCATCACATGGGTATAGAGATTTTTATCAGACAGTCGTTGCCATTCATTTGGTGCTTATCATTTCCTCCCACAGCTTGTTAAAAAGCTTTACATGGGATGTGCCTGTCCTATGGCCCCCTCCCTTCTCCAACTGTGCCTTCTTGGTGCCCTCCACATCTCATGATGCAATGCCTTATATAAGAAGGGTCTCCAGGTATTTAACTGCTCTGCCTGAGTCGAGAGTACTTGTATTTGTGTTGTGAACTCAATGGCTTGTGCAGAAGTCATAGCCAGTTGACGTGTTTGCTCAGCAACATGTCCTGCCATCAGAACTTGCCTGGCAGTAAATCCTTAGTTTCGTGAGCCAAGAAATCAAGTTCCAAAGGCTAGTTTTAGGACTACAATGGTCTCGGAAGCATCCTCCTTCTACTTTTCTCTCAAATCAGAGATCCCCTAAAGCCCTGTCAAACCTCAGTTTTAATTTCCCTATTCAGTTGAGATATGTATAGATGCAAATATTTTCCTTTGACTATCAGAAGGCCTTTAATTTGAAGTATGACTCCCACAGGTTTTGCCAACTTTTCATGAGTACCAAGAGTCTCAGTCCTTTCCTACCTTATCCCCTCTCTTATACTTGTTGCAATCTTTTTGAAGTCAAAGTCCATGGAGGAGTCTGGATGAGATCTACAGAAGTTCCAAGGGGACTAAGAGCCAGCCTCAATACAATTGGCACATCATAGACTTTTTAGACAACACAGTGAGTGATCATCTCCACCCTCCAATGAATGGAAGTAAAATTAAGATTAGCCTATTGGAGTCCATTAGGGAATAATTCAAAGTCCCCCGCAATGCACCGCCAAGTTCTTGACATGCTGAGATAGTGATAACAACTCACCTGAAAGTGGAACCAAAATGAGAAGTACATAATTTCACAGAGGCTTCCTTACTTCAGAATCTCTCCTGACCCCACCCCCACCTCATACTCACAAGCTCTCCTCATTGAAGGAATCTTCGGCAATGCCATTACTGATTTATCAGGCCCTGGCATTAGGGTTGTCCTGTTCTCAACAAGTGAGGCAAAGGTCTATAAGGAAGAGAGGAGAAGTTGGGAAGGGAGAGAAGTAGCACCATGTTTTAGTAATGTCAGGGCACAGTTAGGGAAAAGACTGGTGATTCTTCTGCCACTGCCTTACTTCTTTCCTTCCAGAAAGCAAGCAGAGCATCTTATTACCCAGGAGGCTAGCACTGACTCCTCCCAATCTCCGAGCACAATGCATATCTCTCTTCATCATAAATGTGTTCTGTGTCTGTCGTGTGCCATGTCCCAATTTTGAAGCATCCTTTCAGGCTACTTACTCACTCGGGCTCCTGAACACACTGAAATCCTGCCCAAAATAGAACCAGCATCCCTGCGGCATAAATGAATCCAGCTTCCGTGGCTTTCAACTCAAGTCATTCAAGTGGGACTTGGTTTCCTAGGCCTAAGAAACTAGGGAAGCCAGAATGGGAGGGTTGATGGTCAAACTTGCACAGGGCATGTGTGGAAAGAGGAGTTATCCAGTAGGCATAAGACAGGAAGCCTGCTCCCCAAGTCTTTCTCACCACCCTCTGCGGTCAGAGTAACCAGCTTTGGAATCCTGAGCTATTTAACACAAGACCCCTCATCAGTAAGGTACTTTGAGCCATAATCCATTGGTGTGGACTCCTCCTGACCTCATGAGCTGATGGGACACATTCCTTGTTGATGAGGCTGTACCGACATTTCATGCTCTCTCTCTCTGAAAGACTGCAGGGCTGCCAACCCTCAGAGGGACTGTTGACCAGTAATTATTTGACCTTTATCAGCAGCCATTGACAACTGCCATTGATACTTGATATTCACACCGCTCCTCCATTACCACCATCCCACAGGGGCATTTGTGCAAGCAACTGCCAAATAAGGAGGGGGTGGTTTCTCTGGCATGATCTTTGTCACTGGTTAGTGTGCCCTTGCAGTTCTCCTGGGGTCCCAATTGCATCTGATAGCTGAGTGATGACTGAGCCTAGAAAACATTTGATTCATTCGTTCATTCATTCATTCATTCATCTGAAAGACATTTTCTGAGAAATTATGTTCTAGGTCCTGTCTGGGTTACAGTGAGGACAGGAAATGCAATCATTTAGAAACTCAATCTAGTGGGAGATTGCAAAGAGGATTGCAGTGCGTTTTCAAAGAGCTGGCTACCTCCATTGTCCTCCATGCAATGGGAGACAGGTGACAAATGGAAAAGGAAGCATTTAGGGGCATTTAGAGCCCCAGACTCTAGTTCCAGTTCTGCCACTCAGAAACTGAACAACCTCTGCCGAGCCTCTTAACCTCCCTGAGCCTCCATTTTCTTATCTATTAAGTGGAAGTTTGACTAATACCTACTTCATAGAGCTCCTGTAGGAATACAGAAAGAAATGAAATCGTACCTGAACTATTATTATTAAATGCCTCAGTGATCCCTGGAATTCATTACCTCACTGTGCGTCTGGGAAGTCAAGACAAGCAGAGCTGCTCTCCCATCCTGTGGGGTGTACAGGAGAATAAGCAGCCATACAGCAGGCTCCATGACTCCCAATCAGGGGAGTCCATGGCGTCTGGAAACATAGATCACTTGTAGTTTCTTACAGATGCAATTTGTCCCTGATGATGTATGTATGTTGGTCTATGTTTCCAGGCTTTGTAGACACCCTGGACATTTGCTGTCATTATGGTTAGCACCATCATTGGGTCCAGCCAGGACTTGGTGCTGACATACCATGTGATCCATTCCTTGAGGCCAGAGGCTCCTGGAGAGCAAAGAAGAGCCCTCACTGCCACCTGCCAGGGGCACAGGAGCCCTGAACCTCTAACCTATAGGCCCCCATTTTAAAACACACCATTTAAAATACTTTTTTTCTGATTTCAGTCTTCAGTTGTCACTTCACCTCTATTTTAAGTGTTTCGGATATTTGTTTATAATCTCAGTTCTCCCTCTCGGTTCCTTGCCCAATGCTACACCATGAGTAGCTGCCATAGCTGGGATTGGAATCCCATGTCTCCTAGTGAAGAGTCTGGGTTCTCAACCCCCAGGGGGACAAGGGTGTTATGAGACCCCTAATCCTGCTGGGGTGTTGGGGTGATGCATCCTAGGGGAGTTGACCCTGACCCTTGAGAGAGGAGCAGGATGCCAGAGAAGGGATGGATGGATGGAAAGAGCAGAGGAGAATCCATGGGAAACAGGTGCACAGGAGCTGGTTGGGTTCCAGTAGACCCCTCAGGGTGGACAGAACTCCCCTTAAGGAAGCAGTGAGGCTCCCATGCAGACGAGGGCCTTGATGCCACGAGGAGCCGTCTCTGTCTGCTTCCAAGAGAAAGTAGGTATCTGTGCTCCCCATAAAAATCGCACGTCTCTGCCATCCCCAATGGCTTTATTTTCTTTTTTAAGATGTGTCCCCTTCCCTCGCATGAGCTCGGGCCACAAGGCCTGCTCTTCTCCCTGTACACTCATTTCCTGCCGCTTTCCTCTACACTCACATGCCCTGGCCGGCTCGCAGAGGCTGCGTCAGCATCGGGGCAGCCTTCTACAGAGTCCGGGGCGAGGAGCTGTCCGCGGACGCACGCGCAGGCTGAAAGCAGAGCCTGCGCCTCACCTTTGGGCCGTCTCTTGCAGATCATTGGGGCCATCCCGCTGATGCCTAATGCGGGGCCCTCCAGCCAGGCAGCGAGCAGCGGTCAGGGCCTTCAAGTGCAGCCCATCACGCCCCAGCTCCTGACCAACGCCCAGGGCCAGATCATTGCTACGGTCATCGGGAACCAGGTCCTGCCAGTGATCAACACGCAGGGCATCACGCTCTCACCGCTCAAGCCCGGCCAGCAGGTAAACGCTCCGCGTCCGGGTGGCGCCTCGCCCTCTCCCTTCTTCTGTTTGATCTCAAGCGATGAAAAGTAATTTTTAAATTTCCAAATATTTAATCCCGGGAATCCTAACCTATCGATGCTTAGAAAAAGGCAAGTAGCTTTATTTCTCATTCTTAGTGAATATGGGTGATAACTAAATGGTTCTCTGATCTAAAAATATGAACACTTTAGATTATAAACAGAGGCAGTGACCCAAAATTCTATAGGGATATGTTCTTATTTAACTGCTTTCCTGACACTTAATTTTCAGGCTATTTTTTCAGTGAGGTCAGGAAAAAACCAAGACCACTTAAATTTTACCTTTAAATGAAATATATATATATATTAAATCAGAGATCCCAAGTTGATGTTGCTGAGACTTCTGCCTACAAATGAGGAAACGAAAAATAGGAAGTTCTGCTGGGTTAGATTTCACCAATTCCATGAAGATCCAGTTCATTTTTTTTTTCCATTCAAGTATCAATTGAGTGCTTCCTATGTGTTATGCTAAAGGCTGGGTGCACTGCACTGAAAAAGAAAGACGGGGGCTCTGAACTCATGGAGCATCAGGTTAATTGGGTCATTCAACAAATATTTTTTGATAATCCACTGTATACCAGGCCCCTGCTAAATGCTAAGACACAGGGATGAAAAGGAAATGCTTCCTGATTTTAAGGAGCCCATAGTCTTATGGGGACACAAATACATGAACAAATACATGAACAAATACATGAACATTGTGTGAACAGAGTCTTGTATGAGCACAGAGATGGGATTGACTAACTCGGCTCTGAGGTGTGTGTGTATGTGTGTGTGTGTGTGCGTGTGTGTGTTTAGAGAAATTGTACGTTTGCAGAAAAATCATGCAGAAAACACAGTTGTCATATTCCCCCACCCCATTATAATCACCTAACATTAGTGTGTTACATTTGTTACAGTTGATTAAACAATATTGTTATATTTGTACTGTTCACTGTAGTCCATGAGTCACATTAAGGTTCACCGTTTGTGTTGTACTCTTACAGTTTTGTTTTTGCTTCATCTTTGTTCTAGTAATATATATACAAAAAGTTCCTCTGTTAGCCATATTGAAATATATAATTCAGTGCTGTTAATTATGTTCACAATGTTGTGCTACCATCACCACCATCCATTACCAAAACTCTTCCATTACCCCAAATAAAAACTCTGTACAATTTAAGCATTAATTTTGTATTCCCTACTCTTACTCTGGCCTGGCTCAGAGGGTTCTGAGTCTTCACAGAGAAGATGGCTTGGGAGCCAAGTTGTGATGGATGAGTAAGGGTTAACCAGGTAAAGAATGGGTTAACAATATTCCAGGCAATGGGAAGAGCAGGTACAAAGGCAGGGAAATGTGAAAAAGGATGGAGTCTTGAGAAACAGGAAAAAGTTTCATATGATTGGAGCACAGAGGGAGGCTGAGGACAGTCATGGAAGTCTCCATCCTCAAGCTAAGAGGAATGGGCTTTGGCTCTTGGGGCGTGTTCCTTGGCATCTTTGTGCCCAAATTTCCTCATCTGTGAAATGAGAGTATGCCAGTACCTATCTTACAGACAACTTGTGAGAATTAAATGAGTTAATACATATGGCATGGTTAGAATAGTGTCTCAATTGTCCAATATTGACAACTATACTTGTGAGCCTTTGCTCTTGAAATTGAAACTTAGCCTAGTGTTGTGGGGCACCTAAAAGTTACCTCCTGAGGGCCTCTTCGTTGCTCAAATATGGCCTTTCTTTGAGCCAAACTCAGCATATAAATGCATTACCTTCTCCCCAGTGTGGGACATGACTCCAACGGATGAGCTTCCCTGGCACCATGGGAGCCAACTAGCAATGCAACTGGAAAAAGACCTTGAATAAAAGGGGGGAAAGGTAAAGACAAATGAGTTTATATGGCTAAGAGACTTAAAACTCTGGGAGGTCATCCCAGAGGTAACACTTATACATATCTCAGCAGGATCTCATAGACTGACAAAGTGGATACTACCCCAAATAGTGGGGCTCCTGAGGGCTCTAGAGACACCCAGGTCCTATGGTCAGGGCAGATAGCTACAGAATTTGGTTCCTTGCCAGTAGGCCCTACTTGAGTTTGTGCTCCTGAAAGTGACAGAGTTGGATTCAGTTATGGCTTCCCTACACGTGGCTCATCTGTCCCTTCTATTTGAACCTATACTTGGTGCCGGAGTTGGTAGGTGTACATCCAAGAGACTTGAATCTTTGGGCTGTGCATGTGCCAGTTGGACCCTGAGCCTCAGCAGAGTTGCAAAACCTACTCTCCAGTTCATTGGACTCACCCAGGACAACTAGCAAGCAAGTAAGATTGACAACCACCATACCAAGGAAACAAGAGAGCCTACAACTGCAAGCAAGAGAGTCCCATCCATCAGCTGTATGGGATCAAAGTCCCCTCTCAATTAGAGGTAGAGTGGACATCACCATCCCAGAATCCTCAGGATTAGGGAATGAACTATGGACTAGAGTGTACTTACTGGGATTCTACAATAGACTTGTGATTCTAGAAATGGAAGAAATTACAGCATTGATGTGGAGGCAGTGGCCCACTGGAGGTTCTGGGGGTAGGGGAAGGGAAAGACAGGCATAATGTGGGGACTTTTTCGGGACTTAGAAATTGTACTGAATGGCATTGCAATGACAGATATGTGCCATTATATATCTTCCCATAGCCTGCAGAATTGTGTGGGAAAGAGTGTAAACTACAATGTGAACTATGGTCCATGCTCAGTGGCAATGCCCCAGGATGTGTTTATCAATTGCAATGAATGTGCCACACTAATGAAGGATGTTGTTTATGTGGGAGGGTGTAGGAGGTGTGAGGAGTGGGGCATATGGGAATCTTTATATTTTTTGTGTAACATTTGTATAATATAAGTATCTCTTAAAAAATAAATAAATAAATATATATATATATATATATAAGAATAGTGCCTCACACACAAGAAACACATATAGTAGTGGTAATGATGATGGCGATGGCAATGATGGTGATTTCCTGTGCAGCCCTGGGAATCTAAAAGAGGTATTTAAAGAGGGGAATGACATGCTCAGCTTCATTTTCCAAGAAAACAGTTCTGGTAGAAGTACAGAGGTTAAACTGAAATGACGAAGCATCTATTATAAACAAACCATTTAGGAGACCATAGCAAAATACAAACAAGAATTAACAAGAGTGTGTCCTAGATCCTTGAAAATAAAGGTCTAGGTTTGAGTAAAACTCCAACAGGAGAGCTAGGACTGGAAGTCCTGGGCACACACGTGGAAGCTGAAGACTGAGCAAAAACAAAACATCCAGAGAAAGCATGAGAGGCCAGGGAAGGAAGGAAGACCACAGAGTGATCTTGGGAAACACCAGGTTTTACAGGATGAAAGGGGAAGGGAGAGAGAGAAGAAATGGTCAGCCAAGGAGGAGAAGAACCGAGATAATGTGATGATGTAGCATCTGAGGGAAGAAAGAGTTTCAAAAAAAGTAGAAAGTGGACAACCTTGTCAACTGTTGCAGAGATGCAGTCAGATACAGCAAAGGCAAAACATCAATCCCTCTATTTCTTTGTTGTCATGTTTTAAAGTCTGGCTCATCTCTGATTGAAAGACTTTGAAACAAGTAGTTTCAATAACTGCGTGATTAAGAAACAAGAGGTGGACAAGTCTAACACCCAGAAATAAGTTGTAGGTTGCTCTAATAAAGGAAAGATGGTGAAACAGAAAGATGATGACAAGCATGTGTCCAAACATGTGGCTTTAGGTATTGTTGGAGAAGCATATAAAGAAAAAGGGAAGGGAAGCGGCTGTGGCTCAATCAGTAGGGCTCCCGTTTACCATATGGGAGGCCCTGGGTTTGGTTCCCGGGGCCTCCTGGTGAAGGCAAGCCCGCCCGCACGGCGTGGTTAGCTGACCCAGCGAGCACAAGCAGCAAGGGGGGCATAAATGAATAAATAAATAAAATCTTTAAAAAAAAAAAAAGAAAAGAAAAAGGGAAAAAGAAAGCACCAGTATCATCATTCATGGGCCGCAAAGCAAAAGTATCCTCCAGCAACCTCAGCCATAGTTTCCATATGGCTTCTAAGCCAACATCCCGTTCTTGATAATACTCCGAGGCTATACTTGGAAAATGCATTCACTTGTTCAATAAATATACAAATCCATCTAATAGAAATATTTATTGACCACTAGCCATGTCGTCAGGAACTTAGGCTGTGATGGTAGGCAAGACAATTGCCATGAGCCATGCTTTCAAGGAGTTTGCAGGCTACTGAGGGAGATGGATATTCATCAAGGACTCAAACAAATACACAATATCTGCAGTAAGTGCTTGATGAAGAAGTGAGGGGAACCATGAGCGTGTCCAGCAAGGGAACTTCATTCAGCAAGGGGGCAGCACCAGGAAATACAGAGCCAGGTCTGAATATACCGGAGGTGAATCAGAGGCCTTGGCTTCCAAATCTAATTACCCAAGGCTGCCTTCAAGCCAAGATTCCCAGGCAGGTACCCTCTTACTCCTCAGCTTTATCTCAAGCTGTGGGGCAGTTCCTGACAAACATCGCATCAAGGATTTTCCCTTCCAGTCTCTCAGCTGGTTTGTTTCTTTTATTATCTACAGGTTTCCATTGGATTCTCCGTTTTTTAACTTGTTTCCAAAATAAGGCAAGATTCTCTTTCATTGGCTTTGTAAACCCTAGTTCCATCTGTTCAAACTATGTTCTAAATTATCTTGAGGGTAAAAAAAATGGGGAGATCAGGCTTTTTTAGTACAATCTGCTAAAAAAAAAAAAAAAAAAAAAAAAAAACTATTTCTATCTGCAAACCAAGTTGGAAATTGCTATTTTTAAAAAGTGATGAATTGATTAGATATTATTAACATTTAATACAAATTAACTCTCACTCATCTTCAATTTCAAAGGAGGGAGTATGGGTGACAGATTGTTACTGTTATATAAAAGTACAGCTTTCGATTTGAGGTAATACAGTTTTTAACCAGGAGAAGGACCTAACTAGGAAATGGCAAACAAGAGGTGCCTGGGGCCACTTTTCAGGTCCTTGCCAAAAAAAAAAAAAAAAAAAAAAGACATCACTAATTCGTTTCCACCTTCTCTCCCATGAGCCCAGAGGCACTTCAGAAGCACCTGTTGGCCCTGGAATGAAACCTTGTTACCACTGTGGGAGGATATGAAGCTCTGCCATTTAGGCCTAACTGCTGCCACTCACCTCTTCACTGCAGAATTGGAGAGCTAGCGACCTGAGAGAAACAGACAGCCTCTTGGGGGTATAACTTGCAATTCCAGCTCATGTCTGCTACCACCAATATCCTAGAGAGTGGCACTCCCTTCACCTACATGAGCAAGCACCTCTCATGTGCATGCATGCTTAGAGAGCACATGAGGATGGAGAAGGATGGAACCTTCTCGCCATTGGGTCCATCCCTCTTGTTTGAAGCACATGCCAGTGGTCTATCATAGTCCCAGAAAATTCAAGGGAACTGATGGCAAACCTGGTCAGAAATATCAGGGAAATAGTGGAGATCAATGAATGCCTTTATTTCTTGGCATCATCTCTGTTTGAGACACCTTAGAGCACGTAATAAAGTTAACAAGTTGGGTGAAATCGACAGAAGACTTGCAAGTTCTGAGTCTCTGAGATAAAAGCTGCAATTCTAAGGATAGCAGATGATAAAATCCCCAGAGTCAAAAAGTAAAATCTCAGAGTTAGAGGTATAATTCAATTTCTCCTTTACATTGAATAAAAGAATATGGGCAACCTCTAAAAAATAAAGGATTTCTATTGTATAGAGAAGTTTCTCAATTTATTTCTTCATATGATTTATGATAAATCCTTGATTTCACAAGAGCATAGTTCCAACCATGAAATGCTTCATAAATTACAGGGCAAAGAGGTCCCTAATTTAACATCACAGAATGAAGTACAGGTCTCTCTGACCAGATGAGCAGGGGTGATTGATTTTAATTTTGCAAAAATAGTTAACCTTTAATTTAACTTTGACTTCTGCCTTCCATTAATTAGAAAATCCTTAATAAAATCCAAGAGTGTTAACCAAACTTGATGCTGATTTATCCCAATGATGAAAGATTGAGAAGAACCTACAAAGTTATCATCTGAGATGCAAACTATAGCTTAGAGACAGCATCCATGGTATCATATCAGGGATCCTTGGTGAGAGAAGCAAGACAATAAAAGTCAGAAAAGGACCAGATAAAGAGAGAGAAGGCTCTCCCTATGTATCAAAAACAAAAACAAAAACAAAAATATTAGGTGGAGCTCAAGAGTAACCTAGCTCCCTCCATGGGATTCTGCATTACTGGAGTTTATAGTGAACTTACCCTTGCTTTTCCCTTATTATCCTTTGATGTGAATTAGTGGTTCCTTCATAAAGTACATTAATGTGCTAGTCTTTTTTTTTTTTTTTTTTTTTTCTTAACAAGGGAGTCCCAGGGATTGAACCCAGGTCCCTCCATATGGGAGACGCATAAAGCACATTAAGCCATCACTTTTGTGTATATTTATTCTTTCTTTGAATAAATCCCCACCAAATTAACTGGAAAAAAAAGATGCATATGAAGTATTTGAAGAAAGTTATCACATAAATATCTTGAGAGTGGAAACAAGGAATATGGCTATATTAATGAATTATTTTATATAATGTGATTTAAATATGTATGTATAATTATATTAATAAACTATTTTTAAAAGTTAACTGGAGTTTTAGCATCATAAAGGGGGTAGAGACATTTGAAAGGAAAAATTTTGCAACTTTTAAAATTAAAGCATTAAATTTTTCAAAAATTAAAATACCATAGCTACAATACTTGGAGACTACCATCCATGAAGGCACTTAATTTTCCTTCAGAACATAATCTCGGTGCTAACAGAAAGCCAAGGGAAGGTAGTCTGCTTATATTAGCTCTGTAAATAGCATGTAGTTATCCAAATCCATCAACTTTTTTTATGTAAATACAAAAATTTCCTACCTTACCTATTTTTAAAAACCAACTTCCCTCCCCAGCCCCAGCCTGAATCAAAAGTTCCCAGTTTTTTCTTGGAGGAACCCAGAATGAGGCATAAAATAGACATTTCCACCACAAGGGATCTAAAATAATATGAGAGTTTTTCTAAAGTGATGATCTATCAGTGATCCTAATACAGTCTCTCAGAGATCCCAAAACAAAACCTTCAAATCCCAATACAAAAACCTACAAAGCTCTTTATCCTTCCAGCCATGACTCTAAAGTTATCTCACTTCTCTGATCTTGCCTCTCACTTGCAACCAAGTTCAGCCCACACAGTGCAAGCTTCTGCAAGTTCCATGAACTTGGCTACAATGCGTTTTCCTACCTTCTCTGTCTGGCAAACTCCTGCTCACCCATCCTTCAGGATCCAGACCCACTGTCACCTCCTTTGAGAAGCCCTCCTGTATTGCTCGCTCATCTCTAGTTCACACACTCCCTCCCCCATGCACCATTCATTTTTGTCAAATTGTATTGTCACCATGAGTCTGCATATCTACCTGGATCACTAGGCAGGGAGCACCTGAAGGGCAGGGATCAGACTGATTCAACTTAGCCACACAGCTGAGTACCTAGCCAGTGGGTACTCAGTAAATTTTATTTAATTTAATTGCTGCTGAATTGTAGTATTTCTTTGTCTAGGTCACCAGCATCCTAAAGCCACTGCTTCAGAGAAGCCCAGCACAGGCCCATCTGTGTCTTTCCAATTCCGTGTCTTCTGTCATTTGCCAGTGTGTTCTGAATTAGTGTCTGCCGTCAGTTTAGAAGACCTTCCATGTGGCACATCTTCTCTATTTATCTTTTTCCTGAATGTCAACCCCCTCCTCTCGGTGCACTTTCCCACCTCGTTATTTCAACTATATTTAATCCTTCGTTTTCCACTCAGCACTAAAATCTACCTCCTGTTCCATCATTTGTTCCTGCTGAGCTCTTGTTGTATGATGCAAGCTTGTTTTATGAGCCCATGACCTTCTTTTCCTGGGTTTGGGCATCTCCATGAAATCCTTCTCTTGTTCTAACTCTCCTCACTTCCTCACATCTCATATGAGCCAGACACCAAGGACACATTTTTGTCTCCCTTCCCTGAGGCCACTGACATTTCTGCCCCGCCAAGTAAGCAAGAGATGTCTACAGTGGAGACTTCAATTTGGGGCGCTTCTTCCTACTTAGGTTAAGATATCCCCAAGTCATGGAATAGATGTGGAAGAAAAGACCAATAAGACTTCTAAACCTTGTCACAAGGATAAATCCCTCCTCACTTTTTCAGACTTTCCACAAAGAAATCTAAAATCTCCGAGAACCTCAAAATTGTCCTAATTGTTAAAGGTTCTTATTAAATCTGGGCCCCAGCTTCTCTTATCAAGGAATAATAAATCCACTTTCTTTAACCTTTATCTGAGAAGCTCCTTCCAAAATCTTGTGTGATCCTCCAACCAGGAACTTCAACATCACCTAGGAACTTGATAGAAATACAAATTCATTCTCAAACCTTACCCTAGAACTACTGAATTAGAAACTCCCAGAGTGGAGCCCAGGAATCTGTATTTTAACAGCTCACCAGGTGATTCAGATGCCTGCTAAATCTTGAGAAACATTGATTTCATTTCTCTTTGAGCTATTATAAAGCCTCCAACAAAATATAGTACTCAGAAACATGTCAGCCCATTCAGGGAGGAAGTGAAGTCATGATGCTTTCCCTGGAAGCTCTTGCTTCTTCTAGACTTTAGAATTATGTTCACTTTCTCCATAGCACTACATGGGAGATTGAGCCTGTGCTTCCTCTTGGTTCCTAATCTCTTTGTAAAAGACCAGATCTCCTCCATTTTGTCTTTGTGGATTTGGAGGTTTGTTCCTCCTCGAATGAATTTCTGTTTAATCTCATCTGAATTTTACTGTTTGTATGCATTCACTTTTCCAACATGCCTAGCAAGTTCTGCATTTTATTGTGTTTTCCAAGACATTTGCCACCCCCACTTATTTTTTATACCAATCGTGAATTTAATTAGAAGGTTTTTTACTCCAGAAACTAAAACATTATTAAATATATACTGTGTTTCACATGGAAGATGTGTGGGAGCAGTGGCACAGAAAATCTAGAAAGTCTTTAAAGTGTGCTTTTATTTGAAGCTACTTTTGTTGCATATATTGGCTGGCAGTACCACCAATACAAACAAACCAGTGAAGCCAGCCTGTGAAAGCATACAGAAGTAAAAAGTGTTTCAGACATTGAATCCTTTTCCTCCATATGTCTCAATCCATGTCATTCCCTCCTCTGGATAATGCAAAATCCCAGGCTAACATGAGCTGCCCCTTCCCTCTCCTCCTCTCTTGAATGACTTTCATCTTCTCAGCCTATTTACATCTGACTCACAGTTCAAAACAGGGCAAGAAAGCAATTAGTTATCTGGACTGAGAAGGAGATATTCTCCAGCTCCTATAAGCAGTCTAGTGGGCATGTAGTGAGTAAATAGGAAGTATGCTCATATAAATAGGAAATAAGAGTGATAAAAATAACTTTGGGGTACTACCGAGTTAATTATACCAAGCAAAGGACAATCTGCACACCACTCCATCTGAGATGTATCCCAAGATCACGTTAAAATCATAGTAATATTTTTGGATAATCCTCTAGCCAACTGAGAGTACCATGTTTTCTTAGAATTATGACATTTTTAAACTTTGGAAACTGTAGAGAATGATGCCTAAGCTAGGAATTAAAATATTTAAAATCTCCTTTTAAAAGAGAGAAAGAGGTGTTCAGATTGATAGACTATATGATTTGCACTAGTACTGATCAAATCTAAAGTGTTAGCTTAGTTTGCCAGGCTACTATGAAAAATACCACACAGTGGGTTGGTTTATATAAGAAGCATTTATTAGCTCACAGTTTCAGAGGCTAAAGAAGTCCAAAACCAAGGCATTAGCAAGACCATACTTTCTCCCCCAAAGTCTGTGAAATTCTGGTGCTAGCTTGGGGCAATCCTTAGGATACCTTCTTTTGCAACATGGCGATCTCTCTCTCTTTGTGTCTGCTCTTTCAGTTTCCCCTGTCCTCCAGCTTCTGGCTCCTCTAGTAGTATGGATTAAGACCCACTCTGATTCGGTTGGCCACAACTTAACCAGTAATAACATCTTCAAAACGTCCTAATCACAGATTAAATTCACACCCACAAGAACACTCATTAAGGTTAAGAACATGTCTTCCATTGGGGTACATAATTCAACCTACCACCACTATAGGTCATTGTCAAGTGTTCTATCAATTTGAACATTTCTCATTTGTTCCCACACTTTCCAACTAGAGCTTCCTGTGTTTCTCTGACTGCTAACCAGAGGTGAGAGGTAGTATGGCTCCTGGAAGGAGCGCTGGCTCATGAGTCAGACTCACCTGGATTCAGTGCTCACACTAGCTGTGCCATCCCGGTAGGTCATTTAGTCTTTTTAAGTCTCTGATTTCTCTTCTGTACCAGTATCACCAATACCTAACAAAGAGAGCTGTTGATAGGATTAAAACCAATGTATGTAAAAACACATCGGAGGAGTCCAATAAATGGTATCCATGTAGTTGGTCTTTCAAGATTAAGGTAATGTAATAAAACACCTGCCTTTATAGAAGCTTCTAAATTTCCCTTTCTCTCTGTTTAAGGAATAAGCTTTTCTTTCATGCTTTTAGTTATTCTCTAACTTCCTGTATGTCTTTTAGTAAACTATTCCAAATTTGTGGCCAGTTATGTTTTATGTACTTATACATCTATTTCTTTAGCCTATAATTGTGTAATGTAAATAGATATGATTTTCACAGTTGATTCAGTATCTGAATTTTTAATTTAAACATAATCAAATAAAATTAAACTCATTTTTAATGCTGTTTGTTTAAAGTCAATTAAAATTTTACATTGAACCTCAGAGTTGTTTCATGAAGTAGACTTACATCCCTCTTTGCCTTTTCTTAATTGAAAAATATAAATTTTTAACCATAAATATTCTAAAGATTAATGCACCAAAATTATAAAACTAAGAATATAAAAAAGCACAGTGCTATTTTTCATATTTTACCTGGAAGAGCTACAATTTTAGGGATAGAAGGTAACAAAAGCAGTACTTCTTTTCCTGAAGAAAGGAGTTATGACAGATGTGCTGATGTACAAAATCTGGGCTGATTTTGAGATGTGCAACAGGCTATTCTATCAGGATGTACAAGTAATTCTAGAATTAACAAATACATATCTACATTGGCCATTGGCATGAGACATATGGGCTCCATTAGAATACTGTTAGTTATATAATCTTCTCGGTTCTTGACAAGTAAGAACCTTTAAGAATTTTTATCAGTTTTTCTGAACTGTCTGGTTGAACTCTGGAGGTAAGCAGGACCCAAATATCAAAAAAAAAAAAAAAAAAAAAGTGCTTATTTATATTGGAAGAAAATTTTTTCCTTAGATTCTTAGAAATCTTAGGTTCATCTCTCTCTTTGACTGTGTAGACATAGAACAAGTATCTCAAGAATTATTTTATTTTCCTCTTAAATTTCTTCTCCTGTATAGCTTAATGCATAAGCACTATCTTGCTTTAAGTGAGATTGCAGCCTACTAATTTTTTTTTCTTTACTGAGTTGTGTCTGAGGAAGAAATATTTACATTGATTATTGTCTTCTCCAGTTCTTTGATGGAATTTCACCATACCTAGTGCCAATAAAATATTGATGGAATGGTAAAACTGAAGAGACTATCTCATGACTCAGTAACTCAAAACTGTAAAAAGCTTTTGTCAAGTAACAGAATTTAGAAGGACAGCTCAATAGGTTAGAGGGGTTAGACTGACATGCAAATATACATCACATTTTATTAAGCAAATTAAAAATAGATTCAATCTTTAATGTGTGTCCCTACAGAATAAAATTTACAGGATTCTGTTGTTGAATATGTGCTCAGCAGATTGGCTAATTACCTTGGACAGATGCTTGATGCATATTAATGTGTTTCCGTGTTGATTATAACTATCTTTGTTTCATAATCTAGCCTCCACTCCACTTCACACAGTTGAGTAGCAATAAGAGTATTCACTGGAAATCTAACTGCAGGCAATTCTGTGGGAGGGACAGCATGGCATCCTGGGAAGAACCCTAAACTAAGGGCTGAGAGACTGGGCTGTGATATTCAGCAGACCACATACCTTGAGCCACTCATTTACTTGGTGTCTTCAAATTTTAAATTCTTATAATTGAACCAGGCATATTTAGCTCTGAGGGATATGGTGGGGATGAGGCAAATGAAATCAGTACTTTACAGAAGCAGAGGGACAGATAGCTCTTCAAGCACTGGCTCCAAAGTACCACCTCAATGATAATTATTTTAAGGTAAAGTAAAAACACTTTAGGGAATTAAAAAGATTAACAATCCCAATGTTGATGAGGATGTAGAGCAACTGGAATTCTCATACATTGCTGGTGGAAATGCAAAATGGTACAACCACTTGGAAATCTGTTTGGTAGTTTCCTTAAAAATTAACATGCATTCATAGTACCAGCCAATAATTCCACTCCTAGGTATTGACATAAGGGAAATAAAAACACAGGTACAAACAAAAGCTTGTACTTACATGTTTATAACAACTTTATTCATAATATCCCTATAATTGCCCCCAACTGAAAACAACTCAAATGTCCCTCAACAGATGGAATAGATGAACAATTTGTGGTATATCTATAGTGGAGTACTATTCAGCAATAAAAAGGAATAAGCTACTAATACAGGTACCAAAATGAATGAATCTCAAAAACGATATGCTGAGCGAAAGAATGCAGATGCAACAAGAGTATATACCGTATGGCTCCATTTCTAGAATCATGCTAAGCAAATCCATAGTGACAGAAAGCAGAGCAGTGGTTACCTGGCACTGGAGATTGGGTGGAATTGATTGCAGAGGGGATGAGGGAACTTCACAGGCTCATGAAAGGCTCTGTAGCAGTGGTTTCACCAGTATATATGATCAACAAAACTCATAGAACTGTATGCTTAAAATGGGTATATTTTATTATGTGTCAATTACATCTCAGTAAAGCTCCTTGAAAAAAGTGAACACACACATTGTGAGAGCAGTGACAAATGTGAAGCTGAAATGTCCCAAGTTGACCTTTAGAATTCTAGGTGACCAAAGAGTGGCCCCTGTTTTATGGCTGTCTCTCCCACCAACCAGCACCCAGCTCTACTCCCTTCTATAAAAACCTCACCCCAGTGTGAGGATGGTTAGGAAGGCACTTTGCAAGCCAAAAAGCGCTATGCCTGGGGCGGGGTTGGACAAAGATGGCAAGGCTGACGGTAATCATGCACCTGCTTGGGGTCCTGGGCTGCTGCTTGTGGCTACTTTCTAGGAAGGTAGCAACTCAGATCCAGTGAGATCGGCTTCCTGGCCTCCTAGTGGACCTGGTATCTGGAACCATTTTCCTTCCTTTTCTCCTTCCTCTCCTCAGCTGGGCTCCTCTTCGCCAATCAGAGCACATTCCTTTGATATCCTGTTAAAAAGAATAATGAGTAAATGTACATAAAGACAGCCTTTTTTAATGCACACAAATTTTTTTTAATTAAGTTAATTCTTACTTGTGGCTTTCTGACTCAGGCTCCAGAGTCAGCTTTCATGTTTGCAGAGACCAACTCCACCACACCAATTGATGAACCTATAAAGTCATTTAACCTTTCTGTGCCTCAGCTTCCTCTTCTATAAAACAGGGTTCAAAATAGTGCCCACACCCCAGGGTTATGTGAGAATTAAATGAGGTAGGACCTGACCATCCTTAACACAATGACTGGCACAGAGTGAGAAAGCAAGAACATTACTGAATATTTTTGTCCTGGCTCCCCCAACTTCCCCTTAATTTTTTATAGGATATCAGAGAGCATGTTTCCCAACTCCTCAATAATCCACCCAGAAAGTTCCCTCATACACTCAGCCTTAATATGAACTTCCCCCGAAATCCCAGTTATGTAAGATACAGTGGTTCAGTACCATCACACTTTCAAGTTTAGGTTTTGCATTCCAAGTTGATCGTAGGAGTTATATTTTATCTAGACATGTTTGAGAAGCCTGTCAAGTCTGCTATAATTGTATGAACAGGCAGAAAGGGTCCAGCCACACGCCATGGTCGAGAAATGTAGAAAATTGGGTGCTCCAGCAAGCCAAGTGGGGCAATTAATATTATATTTAGAATTACTAATAAAATGCCTGTCAAGCAACGGCAACATATTTTTTAAAAATTCCTTGCCTGTCGTGTATGGTATGCACTCTTCCTGAGAAGGATGTATCCTTGCATATAAAATGATTCAACCCCATAAGAAACTTCTGTTTCTGGGATTTTTTCCCCTAATTTTTTATTCATTTGTGTATTTTTTGCATCCCCCTCTCCACCCCACCCCCATGTAGCTCCACCAACCCTCCCAGACGTCAGTGGGTCAAGCAGCCTCCCAAAGCAGCCTCCTGCACCTGGCTCACAGCCAAGCTTCCATATCTCAAAGTCCCGTCCGGCAGGCTTCCTCTTCTTCCTCCTCATCCTCCTCTTCTTCAGCTTTGAGCGTGGGCCAGTTAGTCAGCAGTAAGTATCCTTTCTGGCTTGGTTTAAATCATGGTGGCCTTCTTGTTATCTATTTGCAATCCCTTCTTTCTCTCTCTCTCTCTCTCTCTCTCTCTCTCTCTCTCTCTCTCTCTCTCTTTCAACACTGCCAAGGGATTTCCTGGCCCTTCTACAAAGAACTAAGCCAATATTGGGATGAAGTCTGTGCCCAGGTGGTTCCTTGGGGAAGCAGCCCCACCCCCACTCCAGCTCATCCCCTTGATTAGTGCCTATGGGGGGGGAGGGGCTGGTTTCCATGATGAGTGGTTCCTGATGGGCTGAGTTAGTCCCACCACTTCAGAAGGTAGAGACTGATCAGCTGCAGGGCGTGAGCCACATAGTTCAGAACTGAAATGACCAACAACAGGCACTCTGCCAGCAGGTCAAGCTGCTTTTCTATGTGTTTGAAGTTCCCTGCCATTCTATTTGTAGGTGTCAGAGCGAGCCTGTGGGCGGGTGGGTGTGTGTGCCCAATGAGCCACCTCCAGTGGTGTGTCTGGGAAGCTGCATGGGCTGGAATCAGATGGGAAATCTCTGAACAACCATTCAGAAAATAAAATAAGCCTGCAAGCCTGCCTCCCTGAGTAGGCTATATATACACACATATAATTTTAGAAAAGATATTTGGCCCTAGGTAAAGACAATATTTGTCACATGCAAATAGAAGCACACTAGGATGAATGGGACAAGGGTCTAATTTAGTCAGATATTCTCCTTTAGTTCAATTTTTACTTACATATAAAATTGTAGTACATATTTATAGGTTCTTTTTCATCAGGGACCTATAATCCAGTAGCTATGGGTCTAAAGGACTATAGCATTACCTAGGCATCTGAGCCATGAGATGAGGATCCTTGATGGTTGGTTTTGGGCCACACATCGTGAATGACCTGTTATGACAGGAACAGTAGGGATCCTCCCATATTGTGGGGCAAGCCTGATAATGCAAAGCAAAATGGAGGACAAAATGGAGGTTGTCATGTTCTCCCTGCACAAGCATACCCCTCCCCCCAAAGATGTTTAGATATGTGCAATTATTTGGATAATTCAGGCAAGAAAGGTATGAATTAGCCTGGATACTCTTGATCTTAAAGTCAACACCAAACAGAGTTTCAGGATATATAAGGAGTTAGTCATCAACCTGTTACTGTAGGTTGTTTAGCTATACAAACCCTCTCATTTAGAGATTCTAGTCCTACTTGAATAAAATTATGGATAAAATGAATTTAATTATAACCAGGTTTTCCCTGATAGGACCTACCTCATAGAGTTGTTGGGAAAATTAAATGACGTAATGGATGCAAAGTACAGTGTCTGGTACATGGCAATCACTCTATAAATTTAGCCATTAATAATTATTATCTCTTCATCATATACTATGCACAGTATAGACTTTGTAGTCAAACAGGCCTGGTTTAAATCCCTTCTCTAGCTCACTAGTATTATCTTCAGCAAATATATTCCTGAGGTTCGCTGAATATGTTTCCTCATCTCTAAAACTGATTAATAGTATCACCTACATCAAAGGATTGAAAAAATTAAATGGGAAAACTCATGTAAGCACTTAATATAGTATCTGGCAAGTAATAAGTACTCAATAAATGTTAATAGCCATTATTCTGAAAGAGCCTATTTAAATGGAGTCCGTATTCTGGGAAAAGATTCAAACTTGGTTCCAATTCAATAGCCAACATACAGTCCTGCAGAATACTCTGTTTCTAACTGGCAGCAAAATCATTGGATAGGATGCTAAGCTTTGGTCCTGAATGAAAAGGGGCCCAGGCCAAACATTTCTAGAGAAGAAATAAGTTAAATGTAAAATAAAAGTACAAACCACCCATCCAAAACAGTTTTTTACATGAGGTAAATAAATTAGGTAGATGGACAAATGGATGAGTGGACAAATGGAGAGACAGATGGGTGGGACTGGAGACTTTCTAGTCACTTATTTCAAGCTGGTCAGGGAAGGATTCACCCTTTTCAGAAATCAAGAACCTGCCTAATTACAGGAGTACTTGATGGGCCAGATGGAATTTCAATTGCATGGTCATCAATGGAGCATCAAAGTTCTAGGTTTATAAAAAGGGAATCATATTGCAGTCCTTGATGTGAAATATAAAGAACAGGGGAGGAAGAAGCCTTTACCACATGCACTTGAAGCAGAAAATTCATATGCAGAGGTTGAATGAGGAACCCCCGCTAGCTCTACACTGCCTTCTCTGGCTGTTCTGAGAGTGTCTAGCAGTACCACCAAGGGTCAGAGCTTGCAGCAAATCCATTGCTGAAATTACAATAATTGCTAAGATTTTGAGCATGCTGTTTGGTTGATTCCCTTATATCCCAAAACCCAACTGTAGAGATAACACCTGGATCATTTTCTGATACCAGTTAGTCCAAACAAATCACTATTAGAGCCTTAATTTGTAAAGTAGCATTTCCAAAGCACTTGCAATATTTTACTCACTAATACTCTCAACAAGGTAATATAAAACCTCATTTTCAGATATTGAAACTGGTACCAGCTAGATCCTAAAATGTTAAACCCATCTTGGCCATAGTATGTCAAGGTTCAGCTTCAGGGTCAGTTTCAGTCTTCCCTGAGAGACCGCGACACCCTGTGTGACAAATCTAATGGGTGACAGAGCCAGGATGAGACCCCACGTGTTCTAATCCAAAGGATAGTACACATTCTACACCCTTCAAGTACCCTGAAAGACAGGATGCTTACATGCGGACTTAATCCGATGAAATTTGAATGACCTAAAATATATCAACCTAAATATTTTTTCACATAATTTTTTAAAAGCCTGAGCTCATGCCTTATAATTAAAGCACAGGATTTTCTGTGAGTCCCTATGAAGAGAAAACCCAGACATTTTGCATATTTTGAAAGTTATACTCAAGAATGAACTATGCATTTAAAATTCCTTTTCTCTGAGGTTAAATTTCACATCTGCAGCTAGGCTAATGTGGGGAGACGGAACTACATACTTCAGATGTAGTTGCTAAAAAGGTTAAATTACAGGGAAAAAGAAGGCTGTTTTAGTCAAAGATTGTCGATTTAAAAGAAAAATTAACACCTATTGAACACCATGTATATGCCAGGCAAAGAGATAGAAATGAAGACAGCAGAAACAAGCAAGTTGTGGACCTGGGAAGTTCATGAACTGATAGCAAAGAAACACAGTTACAATAAAGGGAAGATATGCTATGATTGACACATGTACAGGGGCTAAAGCAATGGAGTAGATAGTGATCTCCGTTTTAGAGGCAGAGACAGAACAGAAAGACTTCCCAGAATAGCTGATCCTTGAATTGAGTTGTGTGGTTAATTGACCAACAAATCCTGCCAATAGGCCAAGGGCATTAAGTTTGACCCAGGTCAAATTGGATTTGAACCTTTGTTCGAAGCCATGGTCAATGAATCTTCCACATCATGGTCATAGACTCTGACCCTAGTTCCGGCCAACCTGCCATTGTTCCAGGTAATCTATAGTGGATGGATCTTCCAAAAATCTTCCAGACTCCAGGGAAACAAGTGCAGAGTTAATGCCTTTGTAATGATAAGAAGATTTCATACACAAAGAACGCCACACCTGGGCTCAGAATTATCAAATATGCATCCACACTTATTAGAACATCTGCATGGTACCTGTTCATTGCAAATACACAGCTTGCCCTGTGTTAAACCTTGCCCAGTCCCCATAGTCATCAGATACAAACAGTTTCAATAAGCAAGGCTTTTGGAACATCTAGAAGAAAAGTCAAACAAATGACTTGTCAGGTGTCCCGATTTGGTCTAAGATTTACAATGTACTAGTTATAAACAGATAGATTTGGAGATTTTGATTGTTTACTGGGTTTTGCTTCACTTTGTTTTTTCAGTTTGACCCAGTCAGTTTGACTTTTCGTTTTAAAACTCTTGGCTTGTAAGCTTGATCTTAGACCGCAAAAGACTGATAGTTAGTCCCAGGAAAGCCAAAACTATTAAGTAAACACAAAAGTGCATGGCTATAGCTTGGAGCACAGTAGAGCCCCGATTCACATGATCACAATTCACACCATTTCCACAACCCAGAGAAGTCGCCACGTTGCAAGTACGCTGTTCTCCCAAATTGCATTACACATTCCCAAATGGTTTCTTATTTCTCAAAAATGTTTGGTAAATATGCCCATTAGTTGCTATGAGAACAGCACTAAAAAGCAGATGGATGTTTACATGAGGCAGTTAATTCATACATGTAGCTTCTTTAAGTTGCATATTTCTCCTATAACAATCCCACAACTAGGGAGTCATAAAAAGATGATGCTGACAGATGGTGACTGCTCAGCCACTTAGCGACCCCTTACACTGATGTCCAGGCTTACAGATGGAGCTAAACTAAAAAAAATAAATAAATCTGGTCTTCTCCATTCTGAGCACTTGATTCGGAATGAGCCCAGTGAACATACAACCAGATTCCACAGAACAGGTGTGTTTTCATGGAATTTGCATCTAGCTCCCCACCAAAAATCCTTTTATTTTTCAGTCCATGCATTCCAGATTTGATTTGGGAAACGTCATTGTACCCATGAGTCGCTGCCAATTTACAACATCAGATTATCTTAAATTCCCAGGCCAGTTAATCCCCATGTAGGCTGAAATCTTTCAGCTGCTTTAGCAGGCATCAGATTCAGGGTGGACTCTGGCAGTCACTGTATTTAATAGATTGGGCTGACAATCTGGAACAAACTTTTGTGAAAGGTGCCACTTCCTCCTTCTTCCAGAGAAACCCACACTGGGTAGCCCTTGGAGTTAAAGTATTAGATCCCCCTTCTGGGGAGTCTGAGGAATCCCCCTGAGGTCCCCATTAAGGTGGCCTCAAATCCATCCTTATAATTAACCCAGCCTTCCCAGACCTAGAGAATGGATGGCTGAAAGCCAGATTGATCTATCCCTTGGTGGAGCCTCAAACTCTGAGCTAGATTTAGAGGCCAAGAGACATTCCAAGGAAGCCTTCATTTACCACATTCACCTCTTGCTTCCCCTCCTCAACCAGAAAAACATATATCCCTTAAGGAAGGGGAACTTTTCCAACAGTAGGCAAAACCTAAGGATTTGAGGCAGAAACTTTTTAGGGGGAAATAGCATTAATCTTGTGATAAATTCAAAACATCTTACAATCACCATCTAATGAATTATGTTAATATGTAAAGTCCAGAAGATGGCAATCAGGGCAAAACTAAAATTTTCCAGGGCTGGGCCCCCTATTTGGATGGGGAGACCTTTTATAGACTTAAAACCCATGGAGCAAAATCATAATAATACATTTTGCCATCTGACTTTTATGGATGAGAACACTAATATAAAGAAACCTAAGCAGCTCACCTCCAGCAATCAACAAATTGCAGTAAAAAAGATGCTGAGTTCCCCTTCCTGAGCCTTTGTCCAATAGACCATCACCCTGTTTAAATTTCACAAGAATTCCTATTCTATCCCCTCTGTAAGTGGAACCAGAAAGAAGACAAGAATGAGAAATGTGTGAGAGGAGGAAGAAGGAATCCAGCTTCCTGCTGTAATGAATATTCACTGGGGAGAGGGCAGGGGGGGCTCATGGAAGACAGTGGCCCAGGCTCCCAAATCTCTGAGGTTTAGCTTGAAATTACTGCTACTCCACATAACACTTCTCAATACAATGGGGCTGAAGTCCACAGTTTGCTTTTCAACTCTCAGGGTTCTGGCAAAAAGCAGCCTGCACAATCACACATAAAGATTTAATTCCTAGTCTCAAAGAACTAACAAGGAGAGATAGACAATGAAGGCTGCAGGGGAAGGGAAGAAACAGGATATAACTAACTAATTTACAAAGACTCACACCCAAGTCATAAACTTGCCCATCACTGCACCACAAAATCTGGTGGCAGCACCAGCCCTGGGACTGGCACCTGATATGCTGGTTAACTGAACTAATTCTAGACATGGGGTTAATAGAAGCCAAGATCTCACATTTGATTCCCACAAGAGCTACTTAGTTTTGCTCAGAGAAATACTCTCCCAGCAACCCCAGACCACACTGGCAACCCCAGTCTGCTGCTCTCAAGATGTTTGCCACTTGCTGTATCGGGTGGGAGTGGGTGTGGGGAAAGGGCTAGGAAGGGGTGTGCCCATGCAGGGGCCCCTCCTAAAAGGGTCTGTCTGGTCCCATCAATCTTCTACAGGTGGGACAGCAGCTGTGCAGTGAACCTGGTGAATAACAATATGAAAGGGTCAAAAGAAGACAATGCCCCACAGAAAATGTCATGCCCAGTCCCGGTCAGACCAGAGCCGCCCTGGAGAAGGATTTCAGAATGGAAAGCCTGGGGTTCCCTGCATCAGGATTGCTTGTGATCCTTATTAAAAAGGCATCTTCCTGGACCCCACTAGGTGATTCTCACACCCACCAAAGTAAGAAACCACAGTCCTAAAAGGAGGAACGACTCCCTCTTCTATCTACTAATCCACTGTTTTGAAGTTCCACTGCCCACCCTATAAGGTTGTCAGCCCCTTCTTCCCTCTCTCTTGGAGAGAGGCCAGGCCCCTGTCTCACTATACCATTCTGTACCCCCATGTCCCTCACTCCTCAAAACCAATGTTTCCCAACTAGTTTTTTATGATCACCCCTCTCCCCGCCAGGAGCCATTTTAGACTATTTTTGCCTAATTGTCCCCTCACCCCTATGAAATGTTAATGCCACCAATACACTGTATATCTGTTTATGCACTGTGGCCCTTTCTGGAACCACAAGCCATTGGAATATCTGAAACTTCCCTCCCATACACACACAAGAACCAATTTTTGCACCCCGTGGAGGTTATATCAACCTCTCAAGGGTGCATGAGCTAAATGCAGGGGTCCCACACTTAAAACCCTACAGGCTCAGCAGGCAGCAGGCTGTCGGCCATCTGCAGGAAGTCTGGAGATGGGAAGAAGGAGTTCCCTCCTCTGTCCCAGTCCACTAGTTGTTCCTGAGTGCAAATGCAGGCCATGTACTGACAAATCTTGTAGAATTTCAAAAGGAGGTGAAAAAAATGTAGATTTTCTTTATAAATCCCTCAATGTTTAAATATCAGCAAATAATTTAAAAAAAAAAAAAAAACTTTTTAACACTAGGAAAGCTGGGTATCATTTGCAGCCTGTTCATTAGCAACTTCTGCTGGAGGAATGTTAAAATCAAGAGATGCAAGAAGGGGCTCCAGGCTGCTGTGTGAGTGAATGTGAATGACCTCTTAGGATTTTCAGGGAGCACTTGAAGCTGGGCCAGGCTAACGTCCTGGGGAATGTAAGACCCAGAGAACAGGCTCCAGCAGGGAGCCAAAATGTTGCCAGGCTTCTAGGGGAAATTTGGGGTGCAAAAGCAGGATTTTAATTAATCATATCACCCAAACCAGTTTTATAGTCGTCCACCCACATGCAGATTGTCAGTGTGATAAACAGAAATAGTCACCTTTCCTAGCCAAGCTACCCACTCTGCCCTGCTGGCAGCCTTCCAAGCCCCCACAATGCTTTGCTCCTCCTTGCCTCTCTGCACGCTGCTCCCACGGACTGCAACATGACCCCTCATTCTCCAAAAGCTGCCCACTGAGGGAGCCTCTGACCAAGCCTTCCCTCCTCACCTCTCCCTTCTCTGCACATTCTGGTATGGGCATCACACCATTACTTCTTGATTATACTCAGCCTGGTATTTTTCTGTAATGTTCCTTACATATCTGAATTGATCCCCTTGACCCCCATGGGCTGTAAACCCCTTAGAGATTGGGCCTGCTTCATATATTTCTTGTGCCACCTCCCTCCATGCAATTTAAGGGTCCCAGTAGTCATTAAAACAAATACTTATAGACTGATGGCAGTGGTTGTACTGCTTTTTAATCCTTCCACAAATGAAATTATGACCAATGGCATAAAAAAACTCGACAGGACTTTTTAAAAACCTGAAGATAAAGGTACAGTGCGTACCCTATATTGATGATTCTATTGGTGGAGTCCATTTTCCTTAGGCAGGAGGGGACCCCTCTCCTATAATGAAAATCTATACAGGAGGCTACAAGCACCCCATAAATATTAACATCCTTATGTGAAAAGTCCTTGAAAAATTGGCACTTGGGATGCAGATGTTTATTTATTTTTTTTTATAATCACAGGGGTTTCTATAGTCCTGAGTCCAGAAAAGCAATGCAGTTGGCCCTTGGACAAGTACTTGAATTTACTGAAATGGATGAGTTATTGTGCAGAAAGAGGAAAAGAAAAACTTTTCACCAAAGTGCAAGGAATGTGGGGGAGAACAATAGAGGCGGCTTGCAGGAAGACTAGCTTTGCGACAGGCAGGACTGAGCAGCACTTTGAAATCTTCTGCCATTCCCATCCCATGCTGTCTCCAGCTTGGTGGATGCTTTCATTTATCCACGGATCACTAGCTTGGGGGGGGCGGTGGAAGGGAGGGGAGTTTCATTCTCCAGCTGTTGTGTCATTTCCCTTGGTAAGTCCTAAATTGACCGCGTTATCCAGCACCAAAGGAGCCTTCCTGCGGTAGGCATTCTTTATTCTGTGCCCTTTCAGGGGACAAAAGCGTCAGTGTCAGTAAACGGCTATGGAGGAAAAAAGACAGTATTATTCCCCCAGCTTCATAAGCGTGCTTTTCTGAGGGGCTCATGTAAACACAAGAAATTAGGCAACATTATCGTCAATTAGCCTGGCTAACTGGGGATCCAGGGAAAGGAAAAATGCAAAGTATTTTTTCTTCAGGGCATTTTTTAGCACTAAAAATTCCAGTTAAGACATTTCAAATCAAAACCATCCCGTCTTCAAATTTTTGCACAATATTTGCACATATTTACGGGCCAAAGGGCATTGGCACCCCCATAGCAAGACCTTCCCCACACTGGCTGTGAAAGGCTAAGCCCTAAGAAGCACACTCCTAGGTTGTGAAAGCGGCAGTGTGAGTTGAGCTGTGGTTCGGTTTGGATTGGAACATCTCAAAGGATGATTTGTGGAGGTGTAAAAAGTTGAGGATAGTGGTTGGGGTGCCTCCCCCTGGGAAGTAAAGAGAACATTCTGCCACGCTGGTCTCCTAATGCTCTGCTATTAAAGAGAGCCACTTTCTTATAAACCATAATAAACAGGTGTGACTCGGATGTGTGTTGCCATGTTGATCCTATTTTTAAAAACGTCTCCACAGATCCTCAAACGGCAGCGGGTGAGGTGGATGGGGTTAATCTGGAGGAGATCCGAGAATTTGCCAAAGCTTTTAAAATCCGGCGCCTGTCGCTTGGCCTGACCCAGACTCAGGTGGGGCAGGCTCTCAGTGCCACAGAGGGCCCCGCGTACAGCCAGTCGGCCATCTGCAGGTAACCCGCGCCCGCATGCTGTCTCCTCTCCTGGCCGGCCTGGGCCTCGTTTGTCCTCGTGGCTCAGCTTTTCTTCTCCGGGTGGGCAAAGCTGGAGGGGCAGAGTGTGGGAACTGAGTGTGGGGTAGCCGTGTGTTGGAACTGATGCTATACAATGCAAATCAAGGTGCTAAAACTGATCTGGGGTCCTTGCCTGATGACTCCTGTCAACTCACAAAGAACTTCCAAGGTGGTCTCATTGGAAACTCCCTGCCTGAGGCTGGGGGGTGGGGGGTGGGCTTCCTCCTAGACCCCCACTGCCATGTGGCCAAGAGCCAGTTTCCTATTTGCAGATATCCTGAGCGGATGCCATAAAGCTGCTGGCCCTAATTTGTGTTAACTCTCCCCCCCATTTCTGCCTAGAGATGGCTATGGTGATTTGCCAAAGAAGAAACATATTAAAAAGAAAATTAACCGCCTCGTTACCTTGAAGGAATTTTTTTAACTTGCCTTCCCAGGCTCAGCTTTAAAAGCATATTTTACAGAGAAGCAGTGGCTTTAAATGGCTCAGGAAACGGGAGTGAGAATCTGGCCTAACCTTAACCTCCCCTCACCTACCCCCCAAATTAAATAAATAAATGACAGAATCCCGCCTTGGTTGTGTTCAAGTTGACCTGGGTTAAGGCCTCAGCAGCAGACCCCATGCATGTGTGTGTGTGTGTATATGTTGCACTAATCCCATGTTTATGCATGAAGTAACAAGGCACTCGGTGAGAGCTTTTTCCTCTTGGGCAATGCCTTCTGAGTCCTTTTCCATCAGGAAAAGCCAAGAAACCAACTCTAAACTCATTTAAGTGGATTTTGTTCTTGGTGATCCATGAAATGCTGTCTTTTTATCTCCTCTTTATACTTTTAATGTATTCCCCAAAGGACGGAAGTGTACTTTTCCTGCAGTTTAAGACTAAGGTTATAAATAACATCAGTATGGGGTAGTAGCTTGCAGCTCACATTTTGCTCAATGATTTTCCATAAAACCCATTGATTGTTGTTAAATACAAAAAGCACCATAGGATCCTCTCACTTCTATGGCCTCCCCTACTGTTTTTTCTTATAAGATACCTCCCTGTAGAAAATAACCTTTATTCAGCCTATACAAGGATACCACTGCTGGGAAATTTGTTTCAAAGCTTGTATATGTTATTCCAAACAACATGTACCAAAGCATCAACACTAACAAGCAGCATCAACGATATGAATACTGTTGCTCCCTGTTGGGAAGCACTAATTTTGTTTCATCTTGATAGCCTTGGGGTAAAGGCAGCCACAGGTTTTTATGCTGTTGCCAATTTGCTATTGTTGCTCAATTCCTCTTTGGCTTATTTTTAGTCCTAAAATGTGATGGCCCTTTATTGGTTTGAGTGCTAATGTTTCAGCTAATTTGTGTAGTTTTTCTTGGGCATTCCCAATAAAATATGTTGATTTCTAAGACCTTCCCTAGGGGGGCAGAGCCAAAAAAAATTAACAACAACAATAACAACAAAAAAAAAACCTATAGCTGAAATGAAAAGAGACCTTGGGAATTCATTATATAATAGAGTATGCCAGATGCCTTGCCTTTTTGGCCTTTTTCTACCTTCCAGTGTTTCCATGAGGTACCCTTACAAGCTATCCAACAAGAAATGGAAAGTCTTGAAAAAGACCTAGGTCTGACATTAGAACAATTTCAGCTAAAGGGTGGGAAGGACTTTGCGTTTGAGCCCACACATCCCTGTTTCGCTTCTCCCTTGTTCTCTGTGGTGACTCTTGGGTACTCCTTTGAGGAGTCTCTCTGTGTCAGAGACACAAAGGAAAAAACACTTACAAAACCCCAGACATCCCTTTCACAAGCTCTGTCCCTCAGTGCTATGGAATTATAAAGCTTGTTGTGTTATCAAGAGTTTAAGCTTTGGGGCTCTTATAGTGAATGATGACAAAATGTGGTACATAGCAAATTGGCATGGCAATGAGAACCTCTGGGGAGCTTGCCAGCAGTGCCAAGCTCATTAAATGACATTAAATGATTCGTTCCATTTGTACTGAAAGCAAAATGTACTTCTTCCCTGCTTGGTTGGTAGTAGATGTTGTTGTTGTTGTTTTCTAAAATAAATAACTCCTTGAACTACACATAGAAGGAAATGCTAAGGGAATCACATTAGAAATTGATATTATTTGTGCTGCTCACCACAACAAAAGGTATCTAAAATATGGTGCCAAAAATAAGGTTATGGCACATAATGGAAGCCTATTCTTTTCTGTCCTTTTGCAAGCATCCTTATAAAACATTCTGACTGACTAAAGCAGGTTCACGTTAGTTCTATGAGAACAGACCATTGTAATAAGATGCAATCTGCAGTCTGATGGCTGCTTTTCTCAACAGCATTGAACACTTTAACAGAGAGAGGGGAATTCTTCGTATCCAAACTTGTCATACTGGATGGTTGTGAATTTGGGTTTAGAACGAACAAACAGACAAACGAAAAGAAATAGGTGCCATTTTGTATTTCATTGAGTTTGAATTAGGTTCCAGGATGACCTCTTAAAACACTCTATATAATTTTGTCCAAGATGCTTCATATTTTTTAAGTCAATGTAGCAAAGAATGGCTGATGGCAATTGATATCTAGAAGACCTCATTTACAGAAAATGGTATCATTCAGGAACAGTTTGCAGATATCTCACATTAAACACAGCTTGATGCCCTGGTGCAAAAGTAGACCATTATGCTGGGCGGTGTTTGGAAAGCGTGAGGTGCCCTTAGTATAGCCAGGGATGGAGAGTTCTTAGCAGAAAAGTAAAGTAGCAATGGGTTGTTTTATCTGGAAAGGGGGCATGTTGCTCACCTATGGTGAAAATTGTGATCAAAAGAGAGAGATGAGCAAAAGGTCAAACTGAGTCACAAAAAAGATAGAGTTTTAAAAGAAACACCCCACTTGCCATCCCTGACTATGTAAGAGTTATAACATTTCCTTCAACAAGTCAATATCGGGGTGGGGCGGATTTAAAGAAAGCCAAATGTAAAGCATTATAAGAATGATTTTTAAATGGAAAAAAAAAGTGGGGGACAGTTTTTGACATCACTTCCATGTGTTAACTTTTGCCTTAAGGATTCTGAGGATTGGGGAAATGGTGCTCGTACAATTCAAATGAAAGCTTCCAACTCAGAGCTTGCAGGTTGAAATCTGAGTTGAGCTTGTTTTTCTTCCACCGCTATCTCCCACTCGTCTCGCTGTTCTCTCTGTGTCTCCTCACTCTCTCATCTGTGTGTCTGTGTGTCCGTGTGTTGGCAGTGGGGTGCATTGCATGTTCTGGCACGAGGCATGCTGGAGGAGGGTGGTTTATAAGCTCAGAGATGGCTACCGTGCAGCTGGCTGTTAATCTGGAGTGAATTCGCTCTGCCAGTCAGTCAGGCAGGCAGGCAGGAGGCCCACCCTGGCAGAGGACTCAGTGTAAGACTGTTCTTTCTCAATTCTCCCCCCAGACACACCATCCTGAGAAGCCACTTTTTCCTACCACAGGAAGCCCAAGAGAACACTATAGCTAGCAGTCTGACAGCCAAACTGAACCCTGGCCTTTTGTATCCTGCCAGGTTTGAAAAGCTGGACATCACTCCTAAAAGTGCCCAGAAGATCAAGCCGGTGCTTGAGCGGTGGATGGCTGAGGCTGAGGCCCGCCATCGAGCAGGTATGCAGAACCTGACCGAGTTTATCGGAAGTGAACCATCCAAAAAGCGCAAGCGGCGCACCTCCTTCACACCCCAGGCCCTTGAGATCCTCAATGCCCACTTTGAGAAGAACACACACCCCTCGGGGCAGGAAATGACCGAAATTGCCGAGAAGCTGAACTATGACCGGGAAGTAGTTAGAGTTTGGTTCTGCAATAAGAGGCAAGCCCTGAAGAACACAATTAAACGCTTAAAACAGCATGAGCCAGCCACGGCAGTCCCTCTGGAGCCCTTAACAGACTCTCTGGAAGAAAACTCCTAAAGAGATGCCCACCCTGTAATCAAAAGCGAAATTCACAGAAACTAAATTCCATCCTCGGGACTCCACAAAAAAAAAATAAAAAATAAAAAATAAAAATTAAAAAAAAAATTAAAATTAAAAAAAATCCCGTCATCATCCTTGTATGTAAGAAACTAAGAAAACTACCAAGTGGACAGAATGGCTTAATAGTCCGTTGGTTTTCCACAAAAAAAAAAAAAAAAATTTTTTTTCTTGAAAATTTTTAAACAAGGAACACACTGCCCTGAAGGTGTATGTGTGGCAGGACAGATTCCTCCCCTCACCTGTTTCCCCAAAGCCAGTTTTTTAATGGACTTAAAGCAAACCAAATAAATAACCACATACTTTTTGCTGTATATTATGAAAATGTGAACTCATTTTGAGGAAAAAGAAAAAAAACAAAACAAAGCCAAAAAAAAACAAAAACAAAAAAACCACAAAACAACAAAAAACAAAAACTTTTCTCTGTTAAAAGCGAATACAAGCCTGCCACCTGGAGGAGGGACCGCATCCCTCCAGGTACTAAGTGCTGATTCACTCTGAAACCTATTAACCAAAGTCAGAAACATGGCATTGCAAACACGATGGTTAGTCTACTCTTCTCTGCGTGTTAAGTTGTGTTACAAATTTTTACATTTGTACTTATTGGAACAATAGGACACCTGATTTCTCCCGTCTTTCCCATCTATTGTCGCCACCTATGGGGTGTGTGCCATTGTGAAAGCCATTCTGTGAGGCTCACTATTGCTTTTTTTTTCTTTGAGAAAAGGTTCTTTTTTTCTGTTTTCTCTTTGGGGGTGGAGGTGGGGCATCCTGGATCGTGTGCCAAAGCATTTGTTGCTTCCTTCTCACTATGATTTGTTGGTTTGGAAAAAAAGAGGGAGGAGGGTAGGGGAACAGAACTCGCATTTCTTTTTCCCTCCGTTTCTCCATCTCCCTTGCACGTGGCCTCCAAGGTCTGCAGAAAGGCCACCGAAGTGAGGAGGAACAAAGTGTCTTTTCCACTCAGATCTAGTGAAATGCAGTAGAGACTCCAGAATAATTAGGGCTTTGCTCGATGAACTGTCAACACTGGCATAAGCCGTAATTGTGCTCACTGTCCACACCAGAGCTTGGGATTTTTCTCAGTCTGTTGGCCACGTACATGGAGAGCTGACCAAAACTAATTTTGTAATATAAATATAAGCTGCACATTTGGTTCAATACTTACATCTATTTTATGCTTCTGTGCAAAGCAATTTCTCTCAGAAGTCTGATAGCCAAAGAAATGTCTCAAGATTTCAGTCAAAATACACACACAGCATGCACACACCCATACACACACACAAAGAATCAGGCCCAAAAAGAAAATAAGGTGACAAGATCATTAAAGACCATCACAGATCCTGCTAATCTCTTCTTTTCTGCTACTCCTTTCATTCCAATTGTGATGGCAGACTTTTTTCAGGGGCGGGGGAGGGGAAGTAAACTGCTGTTGGGATATACAAATGGAGCAGAAAGTTGGCAGACAAATTTAAGCATTTAGAATTGGGGGCTGGTTTCTTGGGGGGGGGGAGGAAGTTTGAAGAGTGAAGTGTCTCCGCTAAAAGAAAAAAAATAGAGAAGTGGCTTATCTAACACATCAGAATAGCCTTCACTATTAGACCTACAGGATGATTTCTTTTAAAAAAAATAAATAAATAAATAACAACTCACTCAAAAGATCTGTGGGCCAAAATAATCCTCATAAGCCAGAAGGAAATGTTGAGATGTGGGGATAGCTATGCAAGTTAGCCCTCAGATCCTGTGGTTGATGGGTTGATGTTTGGTTAAAAGGGCAAGCAAAAAAGAACCATCAATTTGCCTGCTAATGAAATGTAAATATTTCTGAATAGTTCATTAACAATCATGCTCATGTCCTATCTAAAAGAAATTTATGAAAGAAAAAAAGAGAAACCTCACCTCAAGTTGTCTAACTGATTACAATCGCCATTTTCTTCCCCTAACAAGCTCCCTCCCCAGTGGGGATTGAGCGTTTTCTTCTTTTGGCTCCTTGCTGGTGATATAAATGCTACAGTATAATTTCCCCCCAGATGACTACCAGCAAGGAACCTCTAAAAGAAATCCTGAACATGGAACCAGTCGCTTGTAAAGAAGTTTCCATTTTGCCAGTCTGATGCTAATTGGATCACAGCTAGCCTGACCTTCATTGCCAACATCATGATACACATTTGCCAACTTAAAAACTACACAAATACCAATAACCCAGAAACCCAACAATCTATTGATTAAAACAGATTTTGTATTCTCCTAGGACCTGCTCCAAATTCCATCAAGCAAAGTTCCCAAGAAGAAAAGTTAACAAAATAACATATGACAGGTGTTCAATGTTTAAATATATACCAGCAGCGGTTACATGAGGCCTGCTCAGTTCTGAGATCTATAATTGGGAGGGTATAACTAGGACAGTGGATATATAAAATAAATGTGATCTTCCAGAGCAGAAAAAAAAAAAAGGAATATATTCATCCCACAGTCATAAAAGCATTCATGTGCAGTGCTTTTTTTATAGTTTTATAATTTTGTATTGTTTTATAAATTATTTATAAGCTGTTGTAATGCTTCTTACATTAATTTTTTACAGATAAATTTTTTGCTACAAGGCATAAAAAGGTGCCTGAACAGATTCTTATGAATATAAATTATAATGTATAACTCATAAGTCTTTGGGACCACACCTATTGCTTAACTTTATTATGACATTTCTTATTTCCACTTGTAAACAAGTTCATATACCAATAGTATTTAAGTGTCTCTTATGTTTCCATGAACTGAAGGTTGAGGTTGCCACCAAGAACAAAATAAAGGCCACTTCAGGCATATGTGACTGTATTTCAAACTTCGATATTTTTCTCAGATATTCTTAAATTATTGCCATCTTCATTTTCTTCATTACTTGACAAAAAAAAGACAACTGGTGTTACATTTTGCACTTGTATGTGGGGATTTTTTTTATTCTTTTCAACCAAAAACATTTCAACAGTTGAGAGTTTTAATTACACTGTGAGGTTTTGGTTTTTTCTGTTGTAACCACACAGATACACATACACACAAAGACAAAAACACAAAAGAGAGAATAAGAAAGCAAAAGGAGAAAGGAAAAACACACACACACAAGTAGAGGCGTATCAAAGAACTCAAGCTATAACCAAAAAGAAATCGTAAAATGCCTTTGCTCATCTTCTCTACGCTGGACCAAAGCTCAATGTTTGTAGGTATATGCACATTGTATAGATATGGCTAAATGTTGCTGACAATCTTGCAATACTAAACTGTTCCTATTTAAAGAAAAAAAAAAAAAAAAAAGAAATACAAACTGTTCGTCAATGTTTTACCTCAGCACTCTACTTGTACCCAGTTAATGACCAAGCTTAAAAAGATGGCGACAAAGGAAATTGATTTTCATTTCAATGTTTGACTATAAAATCTGTTTGGATAACATTTTGTAATAAGCTTTTTGTCACGTGATTTGCTTGTCTTCAACTTGAAATTATGTGAGGCACTTTTGTTTATTTGTTGTTAAGAAAGTGATTTTTTTTGTCCTCTGTGCTATGATCTAGACTGGTCACCAGGGTCACCGAGGAGCCACCGCAAAGGGCTTTTCTTCTCCATGCCTGGAGCAGGAAGCAGGAAGGAGGGCAGGAAAATAGACTGGGTTGTTTTGAAAAAATTGTCATGACAAGAAGTTGATATGATGGACTTGTGACCAAGAAGCCAAACTGGATATTTAAACGCTCCTTTCTTGCTCTGATATTGAAACCAAAGCTGATTTACCTGCACAGATTGCTTAACGTTAAAAAAAAAAAAAAAACTGACAAAACTGTACTTAATCTAGAGCAATATCTGTATGGTCAGTAAAGCTGCACTTTGTGTATTTCTTAACAGCTTCAGATCTGTCACTTTTAATTTGTACCATAAAAATAAAAAATTGTTTGACATGAGCTTCCAAGTGTGTCTTGAACTCAGGTATGTCATTTAAATTGTAAGCATTTGAATAAGCATACATTGCAACTTCAAATGTTTATTAAAGAAGGGGTTCAAGCAGACTGTTAATATTGTGATGATTTTAACTTTTCAAATGAAATACTATATTAATTAGGACTCTTTTGGTTGCAAGTGACAGAAATCCAACTTAAGCTTGTTTAAAAAGAGAGAGAGAGAGAGAGAAACTATGCTGTTTTACTTAACTGGGAAGTTCTATTGTGGAGCTCAAGCACAGCTGGATCCAGTGGTTCCAATGATGTCATCAGAGCCCTGCCTGGCCTGCCTGACTTCCTCCTCAGACATATTTGTTAACCATCAGCCCCAGGACACTGACTCAAGTGCCTGTCTATGGACTAACCACTGTTAACCTGGGAATGGTGTACTTGACATGTCCATTCTGGGTCACAAACTCATCCCTCTCTGTGGTGGAGGAATGGGGCCTTGTGGTGACCAATCCCCAGGACCACATGGAATGAAAGAGGAAGTCTGCATAGACGCAGAAGGCTGAAGATGAGAAATGATATCGAGCAGGCAATACTCAGAGGCACCACCATCTACTCCTAACACTCAGCTGTGTGCCAGGTGTTGTATAGAGTTTTGCTGGGAATGAGTTTTGTTCCTCTTAAGTAAAGTCTTTAATTGCATGTTCTGGAAAATTTAGGCATTCACATTATCCTGCTTGATGTTCAATGGGAGAGGATGGATGCATCAATGTTGTTATATAATTTGCTAATTCAGAAGGAAGATAGGAGCTTGCTAAAGATAGCAGAAAAAAAAATCACAATATTTAGAACCATGATTGCCATATTTTCAGTGACCCTTAGCAAACATTTCTTACACCACATGATGATCCAAATTCCAACTTCATGTTATGATTGATAAGAAGTGCTTTGGAGCAAGCAATAGAACCAAACCTCTGAGTGACCATGCCTTTATAAATGGGCAAGGAAAGTGGCCAGGAATCTGACTATAAGAGAAGCAAAAAATTGCTGATGCTTCTGCCCCAGTGGATAGGGAGAGGCAAAATAAAGTCATTTTTCCAGCTTTCTTCCTATCTGAAATTCTCTAAAAATATTCTGGGCAAAAGTCCTGCTCATGATTACGCTTGTTATTATGAAATACATTTGACTTAGGAGACTCTAAAATATCTTCTTTTAAAAATAGTCAAGGACCCATCATTTAAATTCAATCATTTATATTCCACAAATATCTGCTAAGCACTTCATATGTGCCAGAAACTTCTGTATGCTGAGAACTCAGAAATAAATGAAAATAATGCTTGACTTCAAGAAATTCATATTAATTGTGACAAAAGTACTGTTTCTCCAGAAACTGAAATCATCACATGCTTCTTGTTATAACATTTCATAAATAAAATGAATTTCAAAATTCAAATAATGAAAAGCAGTTACGAGGCTGACTTTCAAACAAAAAATGAATGGGTAAGAATAGCCTAGACTTAGAAGACAATCACCAGTATCTGTTTTAAATTATTCCCAAAGCTGTTCCAATAATAATTTTCCACTAAACCAACCATATACACATAATCTATTCAGTGGCAAATGTTGCAGGACAATAGTTGATGAGTTTAATAAAAAATCTATGGTTGGACAGAGTTCAGAACCAGTCAGTTGCTAAAAAACAGTTCTAGGCTCCTCATTCATTTTTCTACCTTCAGAAAGGAATCCAAGCAGGCAGCAGTTCTGATCCATTTGACTTATCTCCCATACCACGAGTTAAACCATGGTCAGAAGAAGAAGATAACAGCTGAGAAGGTTTTCAGTGTGTTGAAAAATCGAAAATCTTTCTAAAATACATGAAATATTTCTGTGTTTCCTTAAAGTAGAAGATTATGAAAGTGACTTGCCCTCCTCTCAATGGACTTTCTCCTTCTGTTTGCTCTATCCTTGTTAATGGCTCCAACTATCAGCCATCCACAGCAGAAATCCAGGGATCATCTTAACCCCCCTATACACACACACACATCAAGCCACCAAAAGTCCTGGCACTTCTGCCCATAAATTCCTTTTATTTATTTTTTTTTATTTTTTTTTTTTTTATTATGGGTAAAAATCAAAATTCTCACAATACATACAAACATTTGTAAAATGATATATAAATATATATGCATATATGTGTATTTGCTTACAAAAATGTTATTTTATATATATATATATACATATATTTTAAGAGGTGCTTAGATTACCTAAAATATTATACGGAACCCACTCGGATTCCCATGTTGCCCACCTCCCACACCTCCCACCACATCCAACACAAACATCTCCCATAGTGTGGCCCACCAACCTCAATGAACTTACACCTCCTGGAGCCTTGCCACCAACCATAGACCACAGTTCACACTGTAGACCACACTCTCTCCCACTCAGTTCTGAGTGGTGTGTGCTGATTTAAAATGGCCTACATCCATTGCCACAACAGTACTCAGGACAACCTCCAACTCCCAAAGAAGCCCCTGTATTTCAACTGCTCATCCCCTCCCTACCCAAAAAACTGTCAAGTGGCCACTGGCTCCACCTCATTGTTATAATTTCTTGCATTGCAAGAATCACCATATGTGAGCAAGAGAATACCATCAAGTCCACTCTAGTCCATAGTCATAAATTCCTTTTAAATCTGTGTCCTGGTCTCTGCCCCAACTGCCACTACTTAGTTCAGCTTCTTCTGACTCTCATCTACATCACTATAACATTCTCCTACGTCTCCACCCATCTTATACTTGCCACCAGAGCAATCATTCTAAAAAGCCGATATGAACGTATTTCTCTTTTATTTAAAACCTTTCTGATGCTTCCGATTGCCTTCAGAATGAAAAAGTGACTCCTGCATAGCTCACAGTGCCTTTCATGACCTGGTCCTTGTTTCCTTCTTCAGTCTCACCTCTCATCAATTCCCAGTTCACACAGTTGTATCCTCGCCTCTCCAAACTTCCTAAAGTTTCCTTGATGCCCAAAGCACCATCTGCATGGAAAGTGAATCCATTGCACTATTAAGCTACCTAATGTCTACTCATTCTTTAAGATTCAATTCTGCTCACTTCCACAGACAGTTCTGTTGTTCTCGTTATGTGCCAGGTATTGTGCTTCCTTCACCATGGCATTCACCAAGTTTGCACATGTATTAGCCACCACTTATATGTTACAACATCTCTCATAAAGATCTCTGAATGACCTGTGGACTTTGCTTGCAGATGAGTGTATTTGGGCGATATATTCTTTTAACTCATTGTCATTTTTTTGTGACAGATCTTTCCTTGTCTAGTAATAATAACAATAATCTCTTTTATTTGTATAATCTTCAAAGTTCTTTCATGTACACTGTTCTATTTGCTCCTAACAAAATCCCTTGGAAGTATGATTGTTCCTAGTTTATAGATGAGAACTAAAAGTCATGAAAGTTAAGAGGCTTGACCAAGGTCACAGAATTCACAGGTAGACCTGGCACTTGAGTACATTAGGAATTAGAGTGATCACCAAGGGGAACTGGTATGTGATTCCACCATGTCTTTAAATCACCAATGTAAAGTGTGGTGTCAGGTACAGGATAGGAGTTCAGTGGATGCTTACTGTTGCCGATGATAAATCACAATTATCTAATTACCCAGCCCACCATGATGTGGGTGAACTTATCCTGAATGATTAGTGTTTATCAGAAAGAGTAAAAGATATATATACATATAGAGAACTGTCTCTATATGTTGAGTTGTTTCATTATCACTCAGAGCTAAAGGCTCCAGATAAGAGCACAGAGAGATCCAGTTATTCTAAACACAAATCAGTTGAAACCAAAGAAAGAGTCAGTAAATCCTAGAGGTTGTTTGACTAATCCCACCACCAAGTGAAGAACATGCAATGTGTGAGGAAACAGGAATCTACCTGGGATCCCTGTCTGTTGGCAGAGCCACTCCAGAGCTTCCTTTGATACTCCTATTCTATTTTTGAGAATTTTAGGTGTGCTCCTGACTGTTTAAGGGCATCTTGCTTCACCAGATCTGCTGAAATGGCCATGTGAGACCAAATCACTCTCTTCATACTGCCTTATTTGTAGCACCAATGCCTGGATTCCATGTGACAGCCTCTCTCTTGTGTTAATGGACTTCATCATTGAGATCATTAAGGCATCATATCTGAAAGAGGGGGAATTTGTAGGGTGTTTGGTTATTTGTACATATGTAATAGTGGGAGAGCCAAAATAACCAAACAATTCCAGAACCGGACCAGCTCCAAATCCTAAACCTCAGTCCAAGTTCAAGGGACCCTGATGCAATAACAATATTCATGGTGAACTGTAATATTGAAGCTCCTTCACAGATGCTCTTAATATTAAGATAGCAGCCAGCTCAATAAAAGCTGAAAAGATACTGACATGTCTTGGAAATCTCCCATATGTAGGTATTACTGCCCTCATTTCCAAATCTTGGACTACTCTGAAATTCAAGACCTGCTTAGATGTACTTAAGATACTAATAAATGTTTTCATAAAGCAAGAATCATTAAGACCCACAAGGATTACTTACCTCTAGACTGATTCCATTCTTTTACTAATGTATCATTGGAGTGGATCACTGGGCCTCAGACCGGTCCACTTTGGATCCCTTGAATCTAGTCACAACGTGGGCCACCTCTATGGCAGCAAATAAAGTAGGGATTTCAGAGGGAAAATGTTTTTGCTTGTTTTTCCACCCAATTTTTGTTGTTGTTCTCTTGTATTATGCAAGTTATCTATGTTTATTGTTGAAAAATTAGAAAGCATAAAGAAACAAAAATATTTCCATTGTAGGAGTATCACAGTTCAATAGTTTCTTCTCTCTATCACTCTATTTTAACCTTAATGGGTTGTTTAAAATGATAGTCTTGAACTGTACAGACAGAGGATAAAATGGGAAATCAAAATTGGAGCTCATGCATCTTGAAATCCCCATCTCTGCATCCCACAGCTGCATCGGTGGCAAAAACACAACAATCATAACTACATCCATCACACAGTTCCTCTTGGAGGAAAATCCAACAGACCCTGATTGTCTGGGAAAAGATATGATGCATGGGAGTGCTTCAACACAAGCTTTGCCCATCCATCAAGAAGCACTAGTGAAGGAAAGGAGGTTTTGCTCATAGAGACATGCAACACCAGGTAACTGGTGGGACTGTAGTGGCTGATATCATGAACTCTTTCTTAAGGTGAGACCCTCCACCCTACAGTCAGAGAATGGTTTTGTCTTCAATGACCATATCATTCACACACTAAACATTATACACATGGCCAGTCTATGATATCATGGCATGGAAAATAGTTTAAAACCATTAAAAAACATTCTCTGTCATCTAACTTGACAACACACACACATCAAACCATTCTATTGCTTCTTTCCAATAACAAAAGCTTCGTGCTTTCTCACACATGCTCACTTTGCCATGGGTTTTCATCTGCTTCTGCTTTTGAGTTTCATGTTGCTCTAAGTAAAAGGGAAAAGTCTCTGCGGGCTTGTGGTTCTGCTCCTGGAAGGTGACAGTACAACCCATCTTTCCACAAAATAATGTGGGCACAAGCATTTGCCAGGTATATATTTTTTATTTCTGCTCCTAGAACTATCTGACTCCTCAGGAGGAACACAAAGAGGAAAAATGGATATACCTGGAGACTCCAAAGAATATAAGAAGTCTTCTGTATTATTCCCCTTTGGTGGAAACACTGACCCTGAAGGGGAATATTTATATTTCTGGAAGAGAGAGCAAAATCCTGGGGAAGATATCAACATCTCCTGCTCCCTGTCCCTCCTCTGACAGAAGGACCATCCTTCCATGCTTCTTTTCCTCTTCCCAATTCTTTATTTTCTGCTTCTTTCCTTTAAACTTATTTTGTCCTTACTTTCCCCAAAGCTGGAAGGGTAAGGTGCATCATCAATTTAGCCAGACTTGCTGTTTCTTGGACACACCCCTCAATTGTCTCAACCAGTGGGATCTGCTTACATTTTTATTCTCTTGGCCCATTGCCCCTTCCCTGTCCTCATGTTCAAACACTGCTCATCTCCAAAGTCCACCTGAAAGGCTAAGACTTGAAAATAGAGCAGCAGTCTAACTGAGTATTTGGACTTAACATCAAGATGAGGATCTATTCCAGGTGTGGGAAAATTTTTTCTGTAAAAGATCAGAAATAGTAAATATTTTCAGTTTTGAAAACTATACAGTCACTGTCACAGCTACTCAGCTCGGCCATTGCAGCACAAAAGCAGCCATGGACAATAGGTAAACAAATGGGCATGGTTGTGTTCCAATAAAACTTTATTTAAAAAAAAAAACAGGCAGTTGGCTGGATTTGGTCCATAGGCCACAATTTGCCAATTCCCAATCTATTAGGCTAGGTTGGTATTGGGGCACACAGCTCTTCTACGTTTTCTACCTTCTGGCCATCGGTGGTGACACCATCAGCCTTCCACCTAGACTCCCCAAGCTTCCTTTTACCATTTTCTATGTATCCCTCCAACAGTTTCAAAGACCTTTGACTCCAAAATTATGCACCTGTGATTCTTTTCTGGAGGACTTCCCCAGGTTTCTGGAGACACTGTTATTTGCAGATGCTTAGCCCAAAGTACCCAGGACGGCCCTTAACCAATGACTGGGTATGGACAGATGACTGCTCTGCCTCAGGTCTGGACACCTGTGAGGTTCATTCACATTCCAGATTTATCCAGATTGAGGGGTCAGGCTGCAGCCACCCTCCCAGGGAATCTGCCTGAAATCACATCCTTGCTTGTCCTGCTCCTCGACTCCCTTACCAGTTTTCCTTGGAAGTAATTCCTTAATAAATCTTTTCTATCCAACTCCTCATCTTTGGGGAATCTGACCCCAGGAACCATCTCAGAATGTTCTAGTGACTTCTTGCCTTTATGAAATATTTGCAGACCCTGGACCAGATAGCCAGACCCAACTCTAGATGTGCGTGTAGCCCAGGAAGTCTACTGAAAAGACCTTAAACCCAGCCCACAACTGAGGTTCAAACACATGCAGAACATCTGAAAGACCAGGACCCCCCAGGAATTGAAGAGAGTGGGATCTTGAGAGACGATGACCATGAGTTTAGAAGGAGCCCAGCAGAGATGACCAGCTGGAGCTTCCCAGAGACAGATCTGTGGTTCCAGGGAAAGGGCGAAATGGAGATCCTGTGTATGCTGGGAAGAGAAGAGGCAGGAAAGAACCACAGCATTTGGGATTAAGTAGCTTCCACTAAGGATTAAGGTGAGGCAAGTGAGATGCCTAGGGAGCAAAATTGAAGGAAACACTCGGACATGGACCTGAGAGTGTGTGCCTCCTTAAACTTTAAGGCTTAGCTCCTCACTCACCTGTCCCTCTTCATGGCCCTGCTAGAAGAGGTGGTCCCAGGAAGCTGAAGGAGAGTTCCTGCCAGCTAGCAAAAAGGTGTAGAAGGTCAGCTGCCTGGAGGAGGAGGGAAACTGTAAAAGTAAATGGCTTGGGTAGCAGCTCCTAAGAACACGCTGCTCATCCAGCTAGTTGGGTTTCAGAGCCTCCAGCTTTGTGGTCTTGCTGTAAAAGGGTCACAAATGGATTCAAGCCTCCTCGCTTTTCCTGCTATATGCCAGGAACCCTCCCTGCCTCAGCGACTTTACTTGAACTGTACAAACTGCCCAGAAAGCTCCTAGACCCTCGCCTTCTTCCTGTCTCTGCTTAAATCAACTTTGGGGTGAGGCTTACAATGACCGTGCCAATCAGTATTGTTGCCTGCACCAGTACTCCCTAAATTCTTAACCTCCTCTACTCTTTCTTTTTTCCTTAGCACCTGTAATCTTCTCATATACTATGTAATTTAATTATTTAACATAATTAAATAATTTTCTATCTGTCTTTTCCTGCTAGAATGTAACTTCCTCAAAATTAGCAATCCTTGCTTGATTTACTTTTTGTAAGTCCTGAAAATAGTCCCTGGCATAAAACAGATATTCAATGAATATGTGTAGGCTGAATGAATGAATGAATGAATGAATGAATGAATGAATGAAGGAGGTTAGGGAGCACACTGGTTTAGGGTTGCCAGATTTAGCAAATAAAAATATAGGGATGCCCAGTTAAATTTGAATTTCAGATAATGTTTCTTTAGTATAAGTATGTCTCATATATTTTATGGAATATACTTAAACTAAACAAAATCTCATGGTTTATCTGAAATTCAAATTTAACTGAACATTCCTGTATATTATCTGATAACCCTATGCTGGTTACAACTATAATAGTAATTACCATTTGTTGCTTGAATAGTTGTAATGTATCAGACATTTATATTTACACAACAACCCTATAGGATAAGATTTAGTATCTTCCTTTTGGGAAGAGGAAACTGAAACAGAGGGAGGCTAAGTCTCTGGTTCAAAGTCTCTCAGCTGGTAAGTAGAAGGATGAAGATTAGAGACCGGGTCTACGTTGACTCTAAAACCTGTATTCACTGACTCACAGGCTACACTGCCTTCCCCCAACACCCACCAAACAAAAGGAGTCTCTCACTCACCTAGGAGCCTGCAGCTCTGCTTGAGCTCCCCTTTGTGGTACTTCCCCCCACTGTCTTCCCAGCACGAGTGTGTCCCACCTGACACCACCACAGTGCCTTTGTACCCTTCCAGTCAATCCTGACGGAACCAAGCATGGGTGTCCAAGCTGGAAATGGAAACCCTGATCTGACACTGCACTTCTTCAGCTAGATACTCACCTCCAATCCCCACTCCAGACCTCAAAGAGTAAGGAGGCACGTGGCCAACTTGAGAGATTCCTGAATGCCTTCAGCAAAACTGTGATAAAACATACTGAAATGGTCCAGCCCTCCTATAACAGACCAAAACAGAGAGATGGAAAGGTGAATCCCTAAGCAGTGACTCAGAGGCCCTCTGTTTGATGATAAATGCTGACCCTGCTTATGCACTGTAAAGAGTAACAGGTAGAAATTGAGACTTCCTCTAAATATTCATAATCAAATAAAATGTTATTCATTTGGCTCTTATTTATATATGGCATTTCAAAACAATTAAAGTTTTAATAGAAGCATAAACTCAAATATTTACAGAGCTGGGAGATTGTATATAGGAGTAAAACAGGTCCAGGACAATAGTGTTTGCACAAGAATAAAAAGCAACTGTCACTCGGTCTCAATGTCAGGGACAATAGGGAGTGGTGGAGAGTGTGGTGAACTGGAGAACCCATGCCTTGACTCACCTCAGACCTATTGCTTCTGTGTGGGAAAGCAGGGTCAGTGTTGCCAGATCTTATAGTTTTTTCAAAAAAAATTTTAAATCCATATTTTTATATGACTGCTCCTAATTTACAAATATTGGCAAGAATTTTTTTAATCTAAATATATACTGACCCAAAAAAAAAAATAGTTGTTTACCTCTTGAGTATAAAAACTAAACAATTCAGAAATCATGAAGTCCAGCAAGCTGCTGCTCATCCTTCAAGTAATTGGTTTATATGTCTGTCTGCCCAGCTCTGTGGTTGCAGGGACCATGTCTCATTTATTTTTGAGTGTCCAGCTCTCAATACTGGACAATAAATCCTGACTGAGTTGAAGTGCCACACCTCCTCCAGGGTGGCCCCTGTCGTAGCTGTGGTCCTTAGGAACCCCCTTGATAACACGGAAAATACAGATCAGCCTGGACTACAAAAATATTGGAAGATTTACTGACCTCAAGTGGCCCAGCAGCACCCTGAGAATAGCTTGTGGCATCTCAAGCCCATCTCATTCTCTCCTAATTCAGTCCCTATACTCCCAACTTCTAACACCAGTGTCATCAATGTTGCATAATAACCAGAGACTGTATCAATAGAAGCAGAAAGGAACATCTGGATATTTTATTACTGACACATTAAATACACTTATTATTAAAAGTGGTTAAACATTTCAGATGAATCCAAGACTCTCTTTTGACACATATATATAGCATTTGAAATATATGCACGTCCTTGACAACATTCAGCATTTAAACATCAAAATCCCAAGTTCAATGAATCCCATATAATTGGCACATATACCTTAATTTCCAAACAGGGGATGATGTTGTGAGCTCGTATGGGGTTTGAAGTCAAAAAACTTGAGTTTAAATCCTAGCTCTGTCTTATACTAGCTGTGTTACCTTGAACAAGTAACCTAAACTCTCTGAGCTTATTTTTGTGAAGTAGAGCTAATAAGTAGTAGTTAGGATAAATAGCAGTAGAGGGTTAATTGGAGGCTAAAATTACAAAATTCATACATGCAAAGTTGATTCATAAATGATGATATCCATTTCTGTGGGCATCTAGTTAATACAAATAAGGACTTTTCTTCTTTGTTGTAATCCTCCAAATGATAATGTTTCTTTAATTTCACAAAAGAAAGTTGCACACAACAGTATTGAGTAATTTTAAGGGGTTTGAACACAGTTTGCTTGTTTTTTTTCTTTCAAAATAAACTATTTTTAAAGTTTTGTAAAGATTACTGGAGCTAGAAAAACCATAATAGAAAGGGAGATAGTTGATTGAACTTTATGAATATTAATTTCATAAGGAAAAAACACACAGAACTGAGTAGAAAGCTCCTCAGGCCACCTCATATTCCCTGAGGATAATGATATTTCCTCAAGAGACTTCCCCCATTGAGCTTTAAGTCCAGATGAAAACATACAGCACTGTCACATGAACCACTGCTAAGTCAGATCTCAGCTTATGAAATTGAGTTTTTAATCCAAAAGCAGAACTTTGCATGTATTCATGCTTAATTTCATCTAGTTGGTTTAGATACCAAGGTGTTTCTTGGTTATTGTTCTGTCATGTAATGAAAATATCTTCAAGGTCTAAAATCAGCTCCCAAATAGATGCCTCCAGCTACAAGTTTCTGAAATAATGTCTGACTCTCTTAAATTAAAAGGGGGGATTTATTGAAAGGGTGTTAGGACCTCCAAAAGTCGACGTATACCTGGGTGAACAAGCTAGGGAAAAGGACAGGTACCATCTCTTGAGGACTAATAAGCAGGAAGCACAATTATCTTTGGGGGGGGTGCATGATTCAATGTGCTTTATTGATGGTGCGTGATAAGGAAGGGCTCTCCAAGCCCCTCCCCTTCTTCTAAGTGTCTGGAATAGAACTATTGAGAATGGAGATTCTCAGTGTAAGTGGATTGAGATGAGACAAGGACGCCCCAGCAGCTAATTGGCTTTCTCTCCTCCTGTGCTACTGCTGGGGCTCCAGGGGAGATCTTACTCCTTAGAGGCCATGTAGACCATGAAGCCTACCATCCTGTTGCTATAGCCAAATCCATCATCATACCAGGACCACTTGACAAAGTGGTCATTGAGGGCTCCAGCATCAAAGGTGAGTGCCTCTGGCACTAGCTTCTTGATGTCATCATATTTGGTCGCTTTCTCCAAATGGCAGGTCAGATCCACAACTGATACATTGGGGATGGGGACACTGAAGGCCATGGCATTGAGCTTCCCATTCAGCTTAAGATGGCTTTGCCCACCACCTTGGCAGTGCCAGTAAATGCAGGATTGATGTCCTGGGCAGCCCCACGGCCATCACACCCATTTCCCTCAGAGGCCATTCACAGTCTTCTGGGTGGCAGTGGTGGCGTGGACTGTGATCATGAGTCTCTCCACAATGCCAAAGTTGCCATGGATGACCTTGGCAGGGGGGTCCAGGCAGTTGTTGGTGCAGGAAGTGTTGCTGACAATCTTGAGGGAGTTATCCCATATTTCTCATGGTTCATGCCCATCACAAACATGGGGGTGTAGGTAGAAGGGGCAGAGATGATGAATCCTTTGGCTCCACTCTGCAAGTGAACCCTAGCTTTCTCCAAGGTAGTGAAGAATATACAACATATTCAGCACCAGCATTACCCAACTTGATATTGGCAGGATCTCACTCTTCAATAATAGAGGCAGGCCTCCCATTGATGATAAGCTGGCCATTCTCAGCCTTAATGGTGCCTTTGAACTTTCCATGGGTGGAATCATAATGGAACATATAAACTATGTAGTTGAGGTCAGTAAAGGGGTAATTGATGATGACAATCTTCACTTGGCAGAGTTAAAAGCAGCCGTGGTGACCAGGTGTCCAAACAGCCAAATCTGTTTTCTCTGAACTTCACCACCATGTCTCAGGGATGTGGCTGGCATTGCACAAGCAGATGAACAGAGAGAAGCAGAAAGCCAAAAATTATCTTTTAATAGGTGTTATGGAATGAATTCTATCCCCCCCCCCCCAAAAAAAAGAGCTTTTTTCTGGTGCTCACCACTGCATGTGATTCTATTTGGACATAGGATCTTTGAAGTTGTATGTTAGTTAAGATGAGGCCAAACTGGATTAAGATGGTTCTTAATCCAATATGGCTGGTGTCCCTATAGGGAGAGGAAATTTGGACAGAGATAGTCAAAGAGAGAAGATAGACATGTGATGGAGGCAGAGATTGAGTTATGCCATAAGTCAAAGAATGCTGTAGGATGCTGGCAAGCCTCTGCCAGAATCCTACAGACTTCAGGGGAAGCATGGCACTGCTGACACCTTGATTTGTATTGCTAACCTGAAGAAATGTGAGACAATAAATTTCTGTTGTTCCAAACCACACAGTTCATCTTATGACAGCTCTAGGAAACTAAGATAATAAGAATCATCTAAAATACTTCCTCCACCACTCTTGAAAATCCCTGTCACTGTTCCAGGACTCTGACACTGCCACCATTTTGAGTGAACACAAGTTCCTTGTTCAAGAGAGTATTTGATTGGAGTGTGAGAAGGAGCCAATGCCCTGTTGCTAATTTTGAGGTGTAGGAGGGTATGTGCAAGGATCTGAGAGAAGCCTCTAAGAGCTGTGGGCAGCCATCTTTGCCATCCAGCAATAGTCCTACAACTGCATGGAGCCAAATTCTACCAATACCCAAACAGCAAGGAAGTAAATCTTCTCTTAGGCTCTCCAGAAAGAAATGCAACCCTACTGACAACTTGATTTAAACCCTGTGAGAACCATGTCAGATTTCTGACCTACAGAACTGTGTAAACCAAGAGGAAACTGTGTAGGAGAATTCTATATATATCCATGGAATGCTTGAATGAATGAATGGAAGCTTCCACAGTTCACGGGAATATTGCTGAGTATCTCACCATATCATTCTGTGTTGCTTTCAGAGAAGTACATTTAGATCCAGTGAAGCAAGCCTTTTCTTTCTTTTCTTCCTCCTCTGGAGTGTGGAACCAGCTGAACAGATTGCCAGAGTCTGTGCCTGCCAAGATGTTTTCTGTGCATACGTATTCTCAGCCTTATGTGCATCCAGTAAACAAAGAAGTTTCATTCTTCATAGCTCAAGGAACAAAGAAGCACTCTGCTATTTCAGTGGACCTCAAGGCCATGGCCCAAGACTGAGTCCATGGCCGCCATGTAGTCATGTCCATTTCCAGCAAAGGCCTGGGAAAGGCTGGTGATCATCTCTGAATTGTGAAGGCCCACAAGCATGGCTGTTTCCCTACCCATGATGTCTCCCTGGATCCAAGGAGTCAACTTTCAAGAAGCTCATGAGGAGTAGGATTTCTCCACACTCTGGTCAAGTGCTGTGAATTTGGTGACACTTCTAGGTAAAAATTCACAGTGCCTGGGTTGCATGCCACAGTTACACCATTTGGTCATAACCAGCATCTGTTCAGATTGGCCTGTGTTGTCAAATACTCTGAATATCAATCTGTGTATAAAGCCAGGTGAAGTAGATTCAATTCAATAAGGTAAGTGGCAACATTAAGTGGTATAATTTTGGTCAAATAAAAAATGTGATTATAAAGCAATGAAACCAATTTTCTGGTGTGATTTATAATCTCTAAGGGTTATTCCAAAAGAGATATCCAGAAATTTTTTGATCTTTGGTAGTAGCATTGGAATTAGGAGGGTATGGTGAGGGATAATCCTCTTTTTTATGTAAATCCTGGTGTGTTTGTTTAAGAGTCAGTCTTTTTATCTCACACTCCCAGGATAAATGTATTCACAAATAACAAACCACCCTTTATGTACAAGACAATATGATTGACCAATGCTCTTAATCATGAACTTTCCAAAGAGCAGCAATAGGTAACTTTGGGGGTAAGAAAATGAGTAAAAGAAAGATTCTTTTGAAGAGTAGTTATTGTGTTGAAATAGCCTAGCATCCAAGCCAGCAAGACAGAGTTGCAAGGAAAAACATCAGAATGAATAAGATGGGCATGCGTTCAATGGACCAAAAGGATCAGCACAAAGAGGAAAGCAAACTGGACCCACAAGATAACATTTTTAAAAGAGACAACCACAGGCACAGAAGGGCAAAGAAGGGAAGAAATGGAGGAATCAAGATGAGTCAACACAAAATCTACAAAGAAAAACAGAATTATAGATTGTAGGGATGAAAAAAAAACAAACCACTGGGGTCATATAAAACTCCTGTTGAAGGCAGTACTGTTCACTGCACTAAACTCTGTTTTTCATCTTCTTGGCTCTAAAAACCCAGAGAGGGTCCTCTGTCTATAAAGCTCTCCCCACTCCTTGTTAGAAAGTTAGATCCTTATGGCTGAAAAGTTTCCCTGATTCTGGTGAGGCTCATTATTTTTGCTATACTTTTAACCATGGTCGATAACTTGTCCTTCTTCCTTCAATTATTATTCCTCAGTATTTATAGATGCATCAGTGATTTCTTTCCTTCAAAATGTACATATTCAATTTCCTGGATCTCAGCTGCCTTCAAAATCACTGGTTTGATAAGAGTGGGAAGGAGAGAAAGAGAGACAAGGGTCATCTTTATGATCCTTTGCATACCCCCAGTTTATCAATCTCCCAATAATGAGAAAGGCCAAGCTGGGCCAGGCATTTAGTCCTCTAAGTAGGCATGTCTACCCACCCTCCCTACATATTGATCAGCTGATTGATTTTTAAGATTTATAGAAATGTACTCACTGCCAAGGTCTCTGGACACTTCTATGACAGTAACATTAAGAAAAATAAAGAGATGGATGTTCCCTGTCCCAAAGGCTTCCTCTTACCATTCAAGAGTTTCTATTTTTAAATGCACATTAAAAGGTTGACTTTATGTCAGGCATTGAAGGTCACTGAAATGAAGTTTTCTCAGGTATCAAGAGGAAAAATTTGCAATGCCAACAACGTGCCTATACAGAAATCTGTCTCTCCAGCTCTCAGAAATTCAAAGACTCATAATCTTGGAAAAGACCATAAAAATCCAAGACCAAACACAAACCCATAATCCAGTGCTAGTCCTTTATGAAATGTTCACTGGTCCAAGTGAAGATAGGAAAAAGAAAAAAGCCAAGGTAGCAAGTTTTCCTAAAAGCTAACTTAATGTAAAGAACTAATCAGCATCCTGAGATGATGTCTTTCCAAAAGTTTGATATTAATATATATTTCCTTTTATAAAATGCTAGTGATAGTAGTTGGCATTTCTTTTATATAATATCTTATAATATCTTTACTCAGGAAAAAAAAAGATTGGCAAGATCGCTATGTTAATCCCTAAAATTTCCTTTGAAATTTTATTGGTCAGTGAAATTCAAAATCTGGAAAGCATTGATTTTGCAAGTAAGAAAACTGAGAATCACAGTGGGGGAGTAACCGTTAAGGTCCCTAGCCAGTTGGTGGTAAAGCATGGATGAAGAGACAGACTTCCTAACTCCCACAACTCCATGTTGTCTTTTCCAAACTGCCAAGATTCTGAAAAGTCCACACTTGCCCTTCCTGTCTTCCCTAACCAACAGGACTCAGGATGACCCAAAGCAAGTAACAACTGCTTCCTTACCAATAACAATCCTAACCCTACTTTGTGCCTCCCATTTCCTAGATAAAGATTAGTGAGAAACCCAGTTATTGAATTACCCCATTCCTGAAAGCACCCAATCCAGATCAAGCCACACATCCTTAAACTCTCTCCAATATCATCTCACCAAGCCCAAATCCTATAACCACCTATGGTAGTTTGAGTCTTTTGTAGACCCCAGAAAATTATGTTCTTAAGTTGGTCAATTCCTGTGGGTTTGGAACCCTTTGACTATGTTGGATTCTGTTAAGGGTCATTTGATGGGATTGCTTCAGTGGGGCATAGCCCAGGGTGGGTCTTGGTCCTCTTGTTGGAGTCCTTTATAAAATGGAGAGAGGAGGCCTCAGTGACAGAGAAAGCTGTCTAGAAGCTGAAGCTGAGAGAGAAAGCCCTGGGAGCCCAAAGCTGAAATCAATGGAACACAGAAGCTGAGAGAAACCCAGGAGAGAGGAAGCCAGAAGCTGAAAGAGGCCCAGAGGAGAGGGGAGAAACAAGCGGATGCGCCACATGCCTGATTGTCCACAGCTGCAGCTCTGGAAGAAAGCATCTCCTAAGGATGCCTTGATTCGGAAACTTTGATGGCCTCAGAACTTTAAGCTTATTAGCAAATAAATCCCCATTGTAAAAGCCAACCCATTTCTGGTATATTGCCTTGGCAGCCTTTAGCAAACTAAAAGACCATCCTTTCCTGACTCCTCTCAAGACACCCCTTGGTCCCCCAATGTGCAATTTCCCTTGCTGCAGTGAGTTAATAAATCTTATTTTGTTTCACTATTGGTGGCTTTGGATGGATGGGCTTCAGCAGTACCTAGAAGTGAAGTGCCACCAAAACAAATACTAAAAATGTGTGGCTTTGGCTTAATAGGCAATTACTGGGTTTTGAGAAAGTGGTTTTTGAGGCTGGAAAGAAGATATACATCATAAAATTGTAAATCATGGATAAAATTGTCATCTGTGGTTACTTAGAAAGTAAATAATGTACTTAGTTAACTTGCAGTTCTTGGGAAGTTATTGGAAAACAGAGTTATTAGCAGTATGTGTTGATGGCTGTTGGCTACTCTTGGCAAGGTACTACAAGAAAGGGATAAGAAGAGAAGTATCTGCCATTGTACAAGTGAGAATAAAAGGGAAAAGGAAGTCCAGAAATTCAGGAACTTTCAGGTTAAAAGAGGAAACAGCTTCCAACCCCAACTGGAAGAGATAAAACTGAAAAAGAGAAGACCTCTGAGCAAGAAAAGCCAAATAAAACTCAATATTGAAATAAGGGTTAACTCAAGACCACTTCTGTCTACCCATTACACCTTTAAATGGATTAAGTGGCCTCTAAGTAAAGGTTCAACTAAGGATACGGTGTACAGAAAATCCTTTCTATTGAAAGAAATGATGCAGTGAATAGAGATGAATAGATCTTCCACCTAAGCCTGACAAGCTCAATGTACTAGATGGTTAGGGTGAGAGAAAGAAAGCAAAGAATTATAGAAAATCTAAGAAGTAGGTCCCGAAAGGAATTGTGGATGCAACTACATGGAACTAAGAGGCATCGACTAGACCAAGGATCAGCAAGCATTTTCCGTAAAGGAACAGATAGTAAATATTTTAGTTTTGACTGGCTATACAGTCTCTGCCACAGGTACTCAATTCTACCATTATAGTGCCAGAGCAGGCATAAGACATCACATGAGCAAGTGGACATCTCTCCATTCGAATAAAGTTTTTTTTACAAAAAAGTAGGTGGTGATCTGGATGTGATCCAAGTTTGCTAAACCCTGAGCTAGATTTTAAAAACCTATTAAGTCTTGAAGACAGTTAGTTGTACAGCCAAAGAAAGCACAGCCCAGACTAGAAAAGTCTGTGACTGACTATTTGAAACAACTGTACCCATATTGCTGTTCAGCAGAGTTCTGACCTAGACCTTCTCCTAAGTAATGGAAACCCACTTGAGCTAGATTGAGCACAAAAAGGGGCCCAGAATCTAAGTTTGTGTCATGCTAACTATGACAAGGTAGAGCTCCCTCTCTGCATTCCCATAGCTCCCTAGATTACTGCAGCTGTTAGCACTCTATATTATGTTCTTATCAACCTCTCCCACTAGCCTGAAAATTTCTCAAGAGCAGTTTTTTCAGAACCTGTCTTTTTGCCTGTCTAGCCCATTGTCAGTGATCAATAAATACTTGCTAAACAAATGACTCTTATCAACTCCCCAGATTCCCTTTCCTTCTCGGCTCCATCCAGCCAAGCTGCAAAAATAAATCATTCCAGCAACAATTTCTTAAATGTTCTCAATCACCTCACACTCTGTATTACTACACCCTACTAGCCTGGCTCATCCTCAACCCTGATTCAATTCAAACCTCTCTTTTCTTCCTGGACTGCCCAACACTGATGGAAAAATGGTACAGTGGTACCATTTCAATTGAAGGTGTCCAGTCTCCATGGAGCAATGAGTTTAAGTCCAGCAATCTTGTAACTGTTCCTGGTTTGGTACATCTTCCATCCCCCAGACAGCTGTTCCAAAACTTTCCTAGCATGGAGTTTACCTTAAGTATTAGCTTGCTGCTGTCATGCGCTGGCCTGTCTGGATATGTTGGTGAGCTACTAAACGAGGGTCTTCTGATGTCGGCTGATGTAGGGACTTGCTCTGTGTACACACCTTGGGTTTATACAACAGAATTGGTAGAATTGAAGCAGGCTAGATAGAGAATCAATAGATGGATCTGGAACCTGGCAAGAAGTCCACATGGATATCAATACCCCCAAGATGGCTGCTGGAAGACCCTCGTGAGATTCTGCCATACAGAATGAGGTTTCCTCCGGAAGCCAGGAGAAGCTCCAGATATTCTCCAGGGGCTTTATCATTGGGCCTTCCTGGGGGATTGATGGGAGGGGTAACCAATCAAAACAGGAAACAGCTGGAACTCCTCTCATGCCTTTAGCAAAGGGGCAGAATAATTAATGGTTTAAAAAGCAAGTGCAAGGCCAAATCTCTCTCTCTCTCTCTCTCTATAGCCCTTGGACCCCTGTTCTGGCCTTCTTTGCCTCCGCAAGGATCAACACACAAGTAAAACCTGGGCATTTATAATCTATAATGGGAAATTGTAGTCTGTAAATCAGTCCTCTTCAGCCCCTTTCTCTCTACCTGGGACCCACGATCTGTTATTTCCTCCCATTTCTCTTCCCTCCCTACCTTAATAAATTACTGGCCTGATCAACATGGCATGCTCTTGAAATTCATTTTTTGCAGCATAGTCAAGAACCTAGACAAAATCTGGTTACAGAATCTGTAGGTCACTTCAAGACAGAAGTCATATTGACCTAGTAACAGCTTTGCTCATTGGAATTTATACAATGGAATTGGTAGAATCTGCAGGTCCCTTCAAGACAGAAGTCATGTTGACCTAGTAACAGCTTTGATCATTGGAACACATTTGGAATTCTGAGAACAAGGTGGCTGTGATTCAAATGGATGCCCAAGCCAGCCATTGTTTGCTTGTCTGCATTATAGGGAGAAAGAAAGCTCTAAAAAACCTGAAAGAGCTGTTTCTCTTAATTTTGAAACACACCAAGGCCTAGGTAGCACAGCTTTGGAGCATACTAACAGACAGCACACAGAGGGGTCGGCAGCAGGAAACTGCCAGGTCAGAAGAAGCAGTGGGAAGGACCATGGCCCCGGGCAGTTGCCTCTGTGCCCAGCTATACAGCAGCAGCCATCACCAGGGTCTCTGGCAGGAACCCACAGTAGCAGACTGAGCTGCCCTCACACCACAAAGTAGATGTGTCCCTGAGCATGTGAAAGATACCCTCATCGCTCCTGAAATACTTGTAGGGCTCTTTGAGGAGTTAATTGACCTAATGAAAGAGGAGATGCAGAGCTAGAGTGATCTGGGTTACAGTTTACTTAATCTTTACGCTCTGCCTCTGGGCAGTGAATTTTTTCCTACTTCATAGAGAAAATAAAGGCCATGAGGTGTCAACTACCACAATTTCTTAACTTATCTCCTTAATTCTTTTTTAAGCTTTTTATTGTACTAACAAATATGCAGTGCAAAATTTCCCATTTTAACCACATTGAAGTGTACAATTCAGTAGGATTAATTATATCCATAATATTGTGCTACCATCACTGAAATCCATTACTCTTCATTTTCTATCACCTCAAATGGAAATTACTCACCCATTAAGCTACTACTCCTCCTCATCCACACCATCCCACCCTCGGTTCCTGGTAACCTACAAGTTTGCTTCTTCTAGGTATCCCATATACACAAGATCGTATAATATTTTCTTTTTGTGTCTGACTTAATTCACTCAATATGATGTATTTAAGGTTCATCCATGTTGTACTATGCATCAGAATTTTCATTAATTTTTACAGCTGAAATAATATTCCATGGTACGTATATGCTATATTTTTTAATCCATTCATCTATTGATGGACAATTGGGTTGCTTCCACATTTTGGTCTTTTGGCTATTGTGAATAATGCTGCCATAAACATTTTTTTTTTAAGATTTATTTTATTTATTTATTTCTCCCCACCCCTCATTGTTTGCACTTGCTGTGTCTGTCTTCCTTGTTCTTTGGGAGGCACCAGGAACCAAACCCTGGACCTCCAATATGGGAGGGAGGTGCCTAATCACTTGAGCCACCTCCATTCCCTGCTTTGTTGTGCCTCTCATTATGTTTTTCCTCTTGTGTCTCTTGTTGCATCATCTTGTTGTGTCAGCTTGCCATGCCTGCCCACCATTCGCGCCTGCTATCTTTTTTAAGAGGGACGGAGAACTGAACCAGGCACCTCCCATGTGGTAGCCGGGAGCCCAATCACTTGAGCCACATCTGCTTCCTCTGCCATAAACATTTGTGTGCGAATATCTGTTCTAGACACTGCTTTCAGTTCTTTTGGATAGATACCAAGAAGTGGAATTGCCAGGTCATGTGGTTAATTCTATTTTCAATTTTATGAGGAAGCGCCAAACTGATTTCCACAGTAGCTGCACCCTTCTACAGTGCCACCAGCAATGTATAAGGGTTCCAATTTCTCTACATCCTCACCAGCACTTATTATTTTCTGCTTTTGAAAATAATAGCCATCCTACTGGGTATGAAGTGGTTTTAATTTGCATCTCCCTGGTGACCAATGATATTGACTAAGCCTAAATTTTTGACATATATTGCTGTGATAGGAATGACAGGGCTGAAAAAGAACACGATAACGCATCCATTGGGAATGAGGGGAGAGTGTTGATGAGAAGGAGCAAAATGAAGTGAGCAAGTCTGAGTCTTGAGTGGGTGAATTCAGGGTCTTATCTTAGAGAAATTTTGTAAGAAAATCTAAACTTCATTCTGTAGCACCATTGTCTTCCTTTAAAAATAATTCCTTCTTATGATTTACATTTTGGTAAACCATTGACAATGGTTAGTAGCAATGCTTCAATATTTGTACATCAATTGTAACAAATGTACCATCCACATGTTTAATGTTATTAATAGAGGAGAGGGGAAAAGGGGGAGGGCATTGGATATATGAGAATCCCCTATAATCTGTACATGACTTTTCTGTAACCTAAAGCTTCTTTGAAGATAAAATGAAAAAAATAAGATACTAGGGGAATATATGGGAAAAAATGTCATTGTACATACAAGACAACAGATCTTACAGTGATGAAGGCAATGTCTAAAAAATCTTTTTATTATTTCAATTTTTTATTTTTTTGTATTTTATTTTTTATTTTTAAAACTATCATTTCATTTTCTTATTAATTTTATTTGGTTATTTTGCTGAAATCATTTTTGGAGAGGCTTTGGATCACAGAAGGGTCACAGCTGTGGTAGGGGAAGATCATTGGTACAGGGTGTTGGTGATGCAGGGATGCACGGGAAGGGGTTCGTTCACCTGGGGCATGCCTCTAAGGCATATGAATGTATTCATCTGTTCATGGGGCATTGCCGCAGTAGGTGGAGATCCACACAATAACCAAAAGAATATCAAATTCCCATCCCAGGGAGCTCTGCTACATTCTCTAGTGGGACAGCAAGAATCCCCCAAGTGCAGGGGCAGTGTCTAGTGAAGGAGGATGGACCATTGCAACAGGCCCTTGATATTGATTATTGTACTGATGAACCTTTTCTTTTCAAATTGAAACTTAGCCTAGTATTATATGCTGCCTAAGAGCTACCTCCTGAGGGCCTCTTTGTTGCTCAAATGTGGCCTCTCTCTAAGCCAACTCAGCATATAAATGCACTACCTTCCACCACCCCACCCCCGACATGGGACATGACTCCCAGGGATGAGCTTCCCTGACACCGAGGGATTATTACCAAGCACCAACTAGCAATGCACCTGGAAAAAGATGACCAAAAGGGTAAAAGCATAAATACAAATAAGTTTTTAGGGCTAAGAGATTTCAAAGTGAGTCTGGAGGTCATTCTGGAAGCTACACTTATGCATGTCTCAGCAGGATCTCATTGACTGCCACAGTAAATATTGCCTCAAATAGCAGGGCTCCTGAGGCCTCTAGAGACATCCAGAGACTATAGGCAGGGCAGACAGCTCAGGAGTTTGGCACTCTGCTAGTGGGCCTTACTTTGGAATTTATGCTCACCAGTGTGACAGAGTTGGACTCATTTGTGGTTTCCATACACATGGCTCTTCTGCCCCTTCTATTTGAACCTATAGTTAGTACTATACTTGATAAGTGTATGTCCAAGAGACTTAAATCTTTAGTCTATCCATATGCTGGTTTGGCCCTGAATCTCAGCAGAGTTGCAACACCTACTCTCCAGTTCATTGGATTCACCCATCACAACTAACAAGGAGATGATGATGGACAACGGCCATTCCAAGGAACAGTGAGTGTCTGCAACTGCAGGCAACAGTTCCATCCATCTGCCCCATGGGATCTAAGCCCCCTCTCAATTAGAAATAGAGTGGGCATCAGCAACCCAAAATCTTCAAGATTGGGGAATGAACAATGGACTAAAGTAGACTTATTATTATTCTAGCAATAGAAGAACTTGTATCATTGATATAAAGGCAGTGACCACCAGAGGTTTTGAGGGGAGGGGAGGGGAAGAATAGTTGTAATATGGGGCCATTTTCAGAACTTTGAAATTGTCCTGCATGATGTTGCAATGACAGATACAGGCCATTATATATTTTGTCATACCTTACAAAATTGTGTGGGACAGAGTGTAAACTATAATGTAAACTATAATCAACAGTTAGTGGCAATGTTTCAATACATGTTCATCAATTGTAACAAATGTACCACGCTAATGAAGCATGTTGTTAATGTGGGAAAGTGTGAGAGAGGTAGGGAGTGAAGTATATGGGAATCTCCTATATTTTTATGTAACATTTATATAATCTAAAGTATCTTTAAAAATATATATTAAAAATGTATTTTTAAAAATTCCTTCTTGAGGAGTGAAGCCATGTCTTAATAGTCTTTGCATTTCCAAGGGCAGGTGCAAGTGCCTGGCACCTAGTAAAACCAAGATGAATTAATGAATCTCCAAACCCCATCATGACTAGAGAAAAGACATTTGAAAAGGGTATACTTCACAACTAAAATAAAATTGATCTGGGAACCTCACTTAGATCCATAAACATGGATATGAGAGCAGCAGAATATCTTCAGCATACAGCCTCAGATGCTGAGGAGAGAAGAAAAGCCCACTTAAACCCAGACTATGTCCATATCAATACTTCATGATATTTTTAACAGCAAGGCCTACATGGGAAAATATTATCTTCCATCCTGCACTGTGAAGGTTGAGGTCTGGGAAAGAGTGATCTGCCAATAGGCAGTGAACTTGGAATTTTTAAAGGATGCTTATAGGGGAAAATTGAGGATTACAGAGGCAAAGGGATCACTTCTTTCCCAGAAAAATAGCTATAGAACTGGTGTGAGTGTCTGGAAGGCTGTTCTGGGGCTTAGGGAAAAAAAGGAAGGCTAGACACCACCCAGAAGAGAGAAGGGCTAAGGAAAGGAAATTCAGCTAGCTGGAAAAACAGACTTCAAATGCAAAAAATGATAATGGGTGCAGAAGAACATTATTTATTATATTTATATAATCCACTAAGAAGGAGAAACAGTCATAAATATCTATGTACCTAACAAGGGTGCCCCAAAATACATAAGGCAAACTCTGGCAACAAAATGAAAAGAGAAATTGATGTCTCTACAATAATAGAGACTTCAACACACCACTCACATCAATATATAGAACAACTATACAGAAGATCAACAAGGAAACAGAACCTAAACAATGTGATAAACGAACTGGACCTAACAGACATATACAGAACATTGCACCCCAAATCAGTAGGTTATACATTCTTCTCAAGTGTTCATGGATCTTTCTCCAGGTTAGACCACATGTTGTGCCACAGCACAGCACTCAATAAGTTTAAGATGATTAAAATTATACAAAGCACCTTCTCTGATCATAATAAAATGAAGCTGGACATCAATAATAGGTGGGAAAGGGGGAAATTCACAAATATATGGAGACTAAACAACACATTCCTAAACAATCAGTGGGTCAAAGAAGAAATTGCAAGATAAATTAGTAGATATCTCGAGATGAATGAAAATGAGAACACAACTTATCAAAATTTATGGGCTACAGGAAAGGCAGTGCTGAGAGGGAAATTTATTGCCCTAAATACCTATATTTTAAAAAGAAGAAAGAGTTAAAATCAAAGACCTAACTGAACTCCTGGAAAAACTATAAAGAGAACAGCAAACCAGTCCCAAAACAAACAGAAGGAAAGAAAAACAATTAGAGCAGAAATAAATGAAATTGAGAACAAAAAAAAGAGAAAATCAATGAAACCAAAATCTGGTTCTTTGAGAAGATCAATAAAATTGACAAACCCTTAGCTACACTAACGAAGAAAAAACAGAGAAGATGCAAATAAATAAAATCAGGAATGAGAGGGGGTATGTTACGACTGACCCCACAGAAATGAAAAGGATCATAAGAGGATATTATGAGAAACTGTATGCCAACAAATTATATAACCTAGATGAAATGGACAAATTCCTAGAAATTCACAAACAACACACATTGACTATACAAGAAACACAAGAACTCATCAAACCAATAACAAGTAAAGAGATTGAATCAAAAATCTTCCAAAAAAGAAAAGTCCTGGACCAGATGGTTTCACAGGTGAATTCTACCAAACATTTTGAGAAGAATTAATACCAAACCTGTTTAAACTCTTCTAAAAAATTGAAAAGGAGGGAAAATTACCCAACACATTTTATGAAGCCAACATCACACTAATACCAAAGCCAGACAAAGACACTACAAGAAAAAAAAATTATAGACCAATCTCTCTCATGAACATAGATGCAAAAACTCTCAACAAAATACTTGCAAATCAAATCCAACAGCATATTAAAAGAATTATACACCACAATCAAGTGGGTTTTATTCCTGGTATGCAAGAGTGGTTCAACATAAGAAAATCAATTAAGGTAATACACCACACTAACAAATTGAAGGGGAAAAAAATGCTTGATAATCTCAATTGATGCAGAAAAGGAATTTGACAAAATCCAGCATCACTTCATGATAAAAACACTTCAAAAGCTAGGTATAGAAGGAAAGCTCTTCAACATAATAAAAGGCATATATGAAAATCCCACAGCCAACATCATACTAAATAGGCAGAGGTTGAAAACTTTCCCTCTAAGATCAGGAACAAGACAGAGATGCCCACTGTCAACACTGTGCTGGAAGTTCTTGATAGAGCAATTAATCAAGAAAGAGAAATAAAAGGCATCCAAGTTGGAAAAGATGAAGTAAAACTCTCACTATTTGCAGATGACATGATCCTATGTTTAGAAAATTCTGAAATATCTACAACAAAGGTATTAGAACTAATAAAGGAGTTCAGCAAAGCAGTAGGATACAAAATCAGCATGCAATAATCAATAGAGTTTCTGTACACTAGTAATGAGCAAGCTGAGAAGGAAATCAAGAAAAAAATCTATTTACAATAGCAACAAAAGACTCAAATATCTAGAAATTAATTTAACCAGGAGTGTAAAGGATCTTTATTCATAAAATGACAAAACACTGCTAAAATAATTCAAAGAAGACCTAAACAAATGGAAAGACATTCCATGTTCGTAGCTTGGAAGACTAAACATCGTGAAGATGTACCTTCTACCCAAACTGATTTATAGACTCAACACAATCCCAATAAAAATTCAAACAGCTTCAACAAATGGTACTTGGAAAACTGGATATCCATAGCCAAAAGAAAGAAAGAAGACCCCTATCTCACACCTTATATAAAAATTAACTCAAAGGAAGAGGATGTGGCTCAATCGATGGGGCTCCCGTTTACCATATGGGAGGCCCCGGGTTTGGTTCCCAGGGCCTCCTGGTGAAGGCAAGCCGGCCTGTGCGGTGTGTGTTGATGGCCTGCGCAGTGTGGTGAGCTGGCGCAGCAAGATGGCGCAGCAAAGGGGAGACAAGCAGACACAGAAAAACACAAAGCAAATAGACACAGCAAGCACAAGCAGCAAGGGGGGATAAATAAATTAATAAATAAAATCTTTAAAAAAAAAAATTAACTCAAAATGGATCAAAGACCTAAATATCAAGTACAATAAAACTCCTAGAAGAAAATGGAGGGAAACATCTTCAAGACCTGGTGGTAGGTGGTGGATTCTTAAACCTTATACCAAAAGCACGAGCAATGAAAGTAAACATGGACAAATGGGGCCTCCTCAAACTTGAACACTTCTGTGATTCAAAGGACTTCATCAAGAAGGTGAAAAGGCAGCCCACTCAATTGGAGAAAACATTTGGAAACCACATATCCAATAAGGGTTTGATTTCCTTTCTATATAAAGAGATCATACAACTCAATAATAAAAGAGCAAGCAATCCAATTAAAAAATGGACAAAAGATTTAAATAGATATTTCTCCAAAGAGGAAATACAAATGGCGAAGAAGAACATGAAAAAATGTTCCATATCACTAGCTATTAAGGAAATGCAAATTAAAACAACAAGATATCATCTAACACCGCATAGAATGGCCATTATTAAAAAAACAGACAGCAATAAGTGCTGGAGAGGATGTAGAGAAATAAGAACACTCCTTCACTGTTGATGGGAGTGTAAAATGGTGCAGCCTCTGTGGAAGACAGTTTGGTGGTTCCTCAGGAAGCTAAATATAGAACTGTCATATGATCTAGCAATCCTCTACTAAGAATATATCCAGAAGAACTAAAAACTATGACATGAACAGACATCTGAACACCAATGTTCAGAGCGGCATTATTCACAATTGCCAAAAGAAAGAAACAGAGGGATTGTGGGAACATGGCCAATGGGCTAAACATATAATTCTTAGCTCTCACTAAAACAACAAAGAAAAAACCAGAGGCTGCTTTGGGGCACAGCAAACCAGGACACTGCTTACCAACTCCCAGAAGAGTGAAGAAGAGTGATGGTCAGAGACACAAAAAAGCCAAAACAAGTAATTGTGAGTTATTAAACCTCCCACCTGCTGGGAAGTTCTCCCCTACCCTACCCCCGGGGTATTAAGCAAGGGTAAAACTCCTGGCGAATTGTATCTGAGAGTAGAGCAGACGTCTACCTCCACGGGAAGGTGCTCTGAGCCATCTAGGAGGGTACTGGACAGATAAAGAAGCCAGGAATAATCGGGGGTTGCTTACCTCAGTGGCTGGAAGGGGCACACATACCTGGCCCTCAGGGAAGACAGACTAGGTGGAGACGCTAGCTCCCTTCTCCAAACGGGAGTGTGACGGCAGATTCCCTGCGAGGTAGAGGGGTCTGGGAGAGCAGAGAGCGATTTTTTTTGTGGCGAGTTTAGCCAGCTGCCCCCCACCCCTTGAATATTGGAAGGGGCCCTGACTTAACAGGGAGAGGGGAGGGGATTGCCTCAGGCTGGCGGTCATGCCCAGCCACCTAGGTAAAGAGAGGAATTGCATCAGTGAGGAGGCAGAGACAGGCAGCGATCAGCATCACTCCAGGTGACTGCAGGGAATCTAACCTGCTGGAGGGAAGAGGGGCAGATAGCCTTCTGAAAGGAAAATTAACCCAAGGACTGAGAATAGCTCAGTAGAAGAATTCCTGCCTAACATATATGAGGTCCCTGGTTTGATTCCTGGTTATTACTTGAGAAGAGAACCACCAAGTTATCAGGCATCCAGCTGAAACTTTATGACAGCTTTCCTTGGCTCTCTTATATATGTGTGTATATATATATATATATATATATATATTTTTTTTTTTAAGGTCATTTTCTTTTATTTCCCTTACTTTACTCACTAAAACCCAGTTCAAAACCTGCAGAATGAGTGACTGAGGAACACTAGCAGTCTGAGAAAATCCTTAAGGGTCTAAGAAAGAAGGCTGTTTTTCCATGTTTATTTTTTTTTTCTTCTGTCTCCTTTTTTTAAAAAAACGATTTGCTGCTGTCTTGTTTCTTGCTTGTTTTGTATCCCCTCCCTTTCTTTCTCTGCTTGTTTATTTTTCTTTTTTTTTTTTTCTTTTATTCTTTTGGTTACTGATCTATTCTACATATGCTTTTTCTTTTCACTCCTTCATCTTTATATATTTTGTTTTCCATTGTTGTTCTTTCATTCCACCTCTTTTATTTGGTCCCCAATTTTTCTTGTTTGTATTTCTCCCCCTCTCCCTTTTTCTCTGTATACTTTCTCTTTTTTACTTTTTTCTTTCTCTTTTCTGTTTTCTTGTCCCCTTTTCTCACCATTACTGCATTTTAATTCATTCTATATATTGTTTTCTCTATTCTGTTTCTTGTTTCATTGTTTCTATTCCACTTTCCTAATTTTATTCCTCTGTGCTTCTTACTCGTGTTAATTTTTCAACTTCCTAGGTCTTGTACATTTGCTCTCCTACCTTTTACTAGTACAATCACTATTATTCTTTTTGTCTTCCTATCTCTTTCATTTTCTCTGATCCTAATTTTTTTTTCCTTCAAAGGAACATAGGCAGGTCTCTCTCACAAAAAAAAAAAAAAAAAAAAAAAAAAAAAAAAAAACAGCTGAGTGGGGACAAGATCCTGCTTGAGTGAGCTGTTTTGGGAACCCACAGAGTAAGAGGCTTCAGGGCATCAATCTGGAGGGAGCTGGATGAAGAGATAAATTCCTCAAGGTGCTGCTGGCTTGATTCTTGGTTACTGTGTTGCCTCTTCCTTGATTTCCCCTTTTCTGTTTATACCGATTTTGTATACCAATGCTATCTCTTTTCCTTCCCTCATCATTCTATCTTCTGCTTTCTGTTGCTGTTCATACATCCCACCTCTCTTTGTTTAGTCCTCAGTTTTTCTGGTTTTTATTTCTACCTCGTCTATCCTGTTTTCTTTCTTTTATTAATCTTTTTTCTTTTTGTCTTTTCTTTTCTCTTTCCCTCTCTCCTCATCATACTGGCCTTTTATTTCAGTCTATATATTTTTCTCTATTTGGTTTCCCATTTCATTGTTGGTACCCCAATTTTTTATTCCTATTAGTCCACACTGCTTTCATGAGTTAAATATTCATTTTCCCAGGTCTTAAATGGTTCTTCTTCTAACAATTACTGTTATTATTACTATTACCCTTTTATTTTTCTTACTTCTTTTGCTTTCTATGGCCTAATTTTTTCCTCTAAGACAACATAGACAACAGCAATGAAATAGAATCAGAAGAACAAAGTGTCAAAGAGAAAACTTAACACACACACTAAAACAGCAATAAAATAAAACCCTAGAGTAAAGAGAGAAACTAATCAACTGAATAAACCCATCAAGATAAAAAGATGACCAGAGGGCAGCAAAAAATTAAAAACCATACTAAGAAACAAAAGGCATGGCCCAGACCAATGAACAAACTGAAAACCAGGAAGAGGTGCAGAACATTGAACAACTAATCAAAGTTGTCCAAGCAAATATCATGGACCAACTTAATGAGATGAAGGAAGAGATTAAGGATATTAAGAAGACACTGGGAGAAGACACTGAAGAAATTGTAAAGATACATAAAAAGATAACAGATATGATGGTGATGAATGGCACAATCCAAGAAATCAAAAAGACACCGGAAGCATATAACAGCAGATTTGAACAGGTGGAGGAAAGAATTAGTGATGCGGAAGACAGTACATCTGAAATCAAACAGTTAGTACAACAGATAGATAAAAAGATAGAAAAAATCCATCAGGGACTTAGGGGTTTGAATGACAACACAAAACACACAAACATACATATTATAGGCATCCCAGAGGGAGAAGAGACAGGAAAGAGGACAGACAGAGTGTTGGAGGAAATAATGGCTGAAAACTTCCCAACCCTATTGAGGGCGATGGACATACAAGTCCAGGAAGCACAGCACACCCCAAACGGTATAAATCCTAATAGGCCTACTCCAGGACATATACTCGTCAAACTGTTCAATGCTCAAGACAAAGAGAAAATACTGAAAGCAGCAAGAGAAAAGAGAACCATCACATACAAGGGAAGCTCAGTAAGATTAAATGCTGATTTCTCATCTGAAACTATGGAGGCAAGAAGGCAGTGGTATGACATAGTTAAGGTACTAAAAGAAAAATCTTCCAGCCAAGAATTCTCTATCCAGCAAGGCTGGCACTCAGAAATGATGGAGAGTTCAAAATATTCACAAATAAATAGAAATTAAGAGAATAAGTCAATAAGAAACCTGCCCTTCAAGAAATACTAAAAGGATTTATGCAGGTTGAAAGGAAAAAACAGGAGAGAGAGTTGGAGGAAAGTGTAAGAACAACTAAAACAACAAAAAGAGAAATAAAAACAATGTAATGTAATTACTAATGTAAGTAATTCCTTGAGAGTAATAATGCTGAATGTTAATGGGTTAAACTCACCAGTCAAGAGACACAGATTGGGCAGCATGAATGAGGAAATATGACCCATCTATATGTTGTCTACAAGAAACCCACCTTAGAACCAGGGATTCAAGAAGGCTGAAAGTGAATGGCTGGAAAACAATCTTACAAGCAAACAATAACCAAAAAAGAGTGGAGTAGCTATACTAATATCGGACAAAATAGACTTTAAATGCAAAACTATTGTAAGAGACAAAGACAGACACTATATATTAGTGAAAGGGGTAATCTTTCGAGAAGAAAAAACAATCATAAACATATATGCACCTAACAGAGTTACCTCAAAATACATGAGGCAAACACTGGAAAAACTAAGTGGAGAAATAGATGCCTCTACAATTATAGTAGGGGACTTTAATACACCATTATCACTATTATACAGAATATCTAAACAAAGAATCAATAAAGAAACAAAGACTTTGATTAATACATTAGAGAATCTGGAACTAATAGACATTTACAGAACACTACACCCAAATACAGCAGGATATATATTCTTCTAGAGTGCACATGTTTCATACTCCAAGATAGACCACATGCTAGGCCACAGAAATAATCTCATTGAATTCAGAAAGATTGAGGTTATACAAAGTAATTTCTCTGACCACAATAGAATGAAATTGGAAATCAGTAAGGGCCAGAGAACCAGATTAGGCATAAAGATATGGAAGTTAAACAACACACTCTTAGACAAACAGTGGGTCAAGGAGGAAATCTCAAAAGAAATCAGTAACTACCTTGAAATGAATGAAAATGACAACACAACATATCAAAACCTATGGGATGCAGCAATAGCTGTACTGACAGGGAAATTCATAGCCATAAATGCATATATCAAAAAAGAAGAAGAGCTAAAATCAGAGACCTAACTGCACACCTGGAGGAATTGGAAAAGCAACAACAAACTAACCCCAAAGGAAGTAGAAAGAAGGAAATAACAAAGATTAGAGCAGAATAAATGAAAAAGAAAATAAGAAAGCACTAGAAAAAATAAAAACAAAAAAGCTGATTCTTCAAGAAGATCAATAAAATTGACAAACCCTTAGCCAGACTAACAAAGAAGAAAAGAGAGAAGATGAAAATACACAAAATAAGAAATTAGGAAGGGGATATCACCACTGACCCCATGGAAATAAAGAGTATCATAAAAGGATACTTTGAAAAATTATATGCCAAAAAGAATGATAATTGAGAGGAAATGGACAAATTCCTAGAAACTCACAAGCAGCCTACATTGACAAAAGGAGAAATTGATGAACTCAACAGTCCAATTACAAGTAAAGAGATAGACTCATACATCAAAAACCTCCCAACTAAGAAGAGCCCAGGACCAGATGGCTTCACAGCTGAATTCTACCAAACATTCTAGAAAGAACTAACATCAATTCTGCTTAAACTCTTCCAAAAATAGAAGTAGAAGGAACATTGCCTAACTCATTCTATAATACCAACATTACCCTAATGCCAAAGCCAAACAAAGATGTCACAAAAAAGGAAAATTACAGACCAATCTCTCTAATGAACCTAGATGCTAAAATCCTCAACAAAATACTTGCTAACTGCATTCAACAACACATCAAATGACTTATACACCATGACCAAATGGGTTTCATCCGGGTATGCAAGGTTGGTTCAACATAAAAAAATCAATCAATGTAACACACCACGTAAACAAATCGAAAGAAAAAAATCACATGATCATCTCTATAGACACAGAAGAAGCATTCAACAAAATTCAGCACCCTTTCCTGATAAAAACACTGCAAAAGATAGGAATAGAAGGAACTTTCTGAGCATGATAAAGGGTATATATGAAAAACCCACAGCTAACGTCATCTTCAATGGTGAAATCCTAAAAGCTCTCCCTCTAAGATCAGGAACAAGACAAGGATGCCCACTATCACCACTCCTATTTAACATTCTATTAGAAGTACCTCCTCAAGCACTAAGGCAAGAAAAAGATATAAAAGTCATCCAAATTGGAAAAGAAGAAATAAAAATTTCACTATTTGCAGACAACATGATCCTATACATAGAAAGCCTTGAGAAATCTTCAACAAAGCTTCTAGAACTTGTAAAAGAGTTCAGTAAAGTTGCAAGCTTTAAGATCAATGCTCAAAAATCAGTAGCATTTCTGTAGACTAATAATGGGCAATCTGAGGAGGAAATCAAGAAAACAATATCATTTGCAATAGTAATTCAAAGAATCAAATACCTTGAAATAAATTTAACTAAAGTTGTAAAGGACTTATATACAGAAAACTACACAACACTGTTAAAGGAAATCAAAGAAGTCTTAAATAAATGGAAGAATATTCCCTGTTAATGGATAGGAAGACTAAACATCATTAAGATGTCTATCCTATCCAAACTAATCTACAGATTTAATGCAATCCCAATAAAAATCAACACAGAATTTTTTAATGAATTGGAAAAACTAACTACAAAATTTATTTGGAAGGGTAAGAGGCCCTGAATAGCCAAAGACATTGAAAAAGAAAAATGAAATCAGAGGTATCACACTATCTGACTTTAAAACATACTACAAAGCTACAGTGGTCAAAACTGCATGGTATTGGCACAAGGATAGACATACTGACCAATGGAACTGAATTGAGAGTTCTGATATAGGTCCTTGCATATTCAGTCATCTGATATTTGACAAGGCCACCAAGCCCACTCAGCTGGGAGAGAATGGCCTCTTCAACAAATGGTGCTTGGAGAACTGGATATCCATATCCAAAAGAAGGAGAGAGGAACACCATCTCATACCTTATACAAAAATCAACTCAAGATGGATCAAAGATCTAAATATAACAGCCAAGACCTTAAAGACCTTGGAAGATAATGTAGGGAAGCTGTACAGGACTTTGTAATAGGATATGGTTTCATGAACTTCACACCCAAAGCACCAGCAGTGAAAGAAAAAATAGATTAATGGGATTGCCTCAAAATTAAAAATTTTGCACCTCAAAGGACATTATCAGGAAAGTAAAAAGGCAGCCTACCCAGTGGGAGAAAATATTTGGCAACCATATATCTGATAGGAGCCTAATATCCAGCATATATAAAGAAATCCTACACCTAAAAAATAAAAAGACAAACAACCCATTTAAAAAATGGGCAAGTGACCTGAAAAGACACTTCTCCAAAGAAGAAATACAAATGGCTAAACATCACATGGAAAAATGCTCAACATCACTAGCTATTAGGGAAATGCAAATGGAAACTACAAAGTGATACCATCTTATACCCATTAGACTGGTGGCTATTAAAAAAACAGAGGACTATAAGTGTTGGGGAGGATATGGAGGAATAGGAACCCTCATCCACTGCTGGTGGGAATGTAGAATGGTCCAACTATTGTGGAGAACAGTTGACTGTTCCTCAAAAAACTAACTATAGAACTGCCATATGATCCAGAAATTCCACTGCTGGGTATATACCCAGTAGAATTGAAAGCAAAGACACAAACAGATATTTGCACACCAGTGTTCATAGCGGCATTATCCATTATTGCCAAAAGCTGGAATCAACCCAAATGCCAATCAACAGATGAATGGATAAACAAAATGTGGTACATACATAGAATGAAATATTACTCAGCTGTAAGAAGAAATACAGTGCTAACACACAGGATGAACCTTGAGGACCTTATGCTGAGCAAAGCAAGCCAAGCATAGAAGGATGAACAGTATATGACCTCACTGATATGAATTAAGCAAATTGAGCAGACAGAGAGAGCTATTGTCTGGAAAATAGGTTTACAGGAAATAGAAATGGAGGAGAAGGTTGTGAGCCAATACCCATAAGGACATAATCTATGGTAAGGGAAAGTGTGTATTTGCGTAAGAAGAGATGATAGGAGGATAGTGATATTATGGGGTTGGGTGATGCAGGTTTGACAGGTGAGTAGATTGGGGAGGATGGGTTGGAAGGTCCAGGGAACTGAGGGGAGGGTTGGGAGAGGGACCAGGTGAACACTGGGGATTTGTGGGTATGTGGTTGAAAGTACAAAGTTGGGAATGCTCTTATGGCAATATGATAAGGAAGGGTGACTGGTTTAGGGTGTTGGATGGGGGGGCATTTGGGACAGGGTGCACTGGAGCAGGCTTCTAGGGAAGGTGTGATTGATCATTTTGTCATAAGGTGTTATATTAGTGGGTGGAGACCCACATAATGAGTGGGAAGGAGTTGGACCTCCATACTCGAGAGGACCAATTTGTTCACAAAAAGAGAGGCGAGAGTCTCTCCAGAGCATGGGCGGTTCCTAATAAGGGAGGACAAATCAGTATCAAGACCTCAGTGTTGTTGCATGTAACTATGAATCTTTTCATCCAAAGAGTGAAGCCAGGGGATTACCATGGGCCCCGAGGGGAGGGGGAGGGAAGAATAGAATAGATAGAACAGCGGGTATTTAGTGGGCAATGGAAGTGTTCTACATGATCTTACAATGGTGGACACGGGCCATGTTAAATATCATCAAAATTTATAAAAGTGTATGGTCTAAAATGTAAACCATAATGTAAACCACTGACCATGTTAGTAGCTATGTTTCACTATGTGTTTATCAGTTATAACAAAGATATCATACACATATAAAAAGGTATTAATATGAGAAGGAGGAAAAGGGAGGATGTTGGGTATATGAGAGTCCCCTATATTCTGTATGTGACTTTACCATGACCTAAAACTTCTTTGAAAACAAAATGAAATATAGTAAGACACTGGGGAATAAATGAAAGAAAATACCACTGTACAGACAGGACACCGGATATTACAGTGATGAAAGGCAAAACGTCAAAAAAAATGTTTTTTTAATATTTTTCATTATTTTTTAATATCCCAATCTTTTAATTTTATTTTATTTTTAGTTTTTTTTTATTTTTATGTATTTTATTTCTTATATTTAAACTTATTATTATTATTTCATTTTACTATTAATTGTATTTGACTATTTTAATGGCTTCATTTTTGAAGAAGCTTTGCATCACATAAGGGTTACAACTGGGGCAGGAGAAGGTCATTGGTGTGGGGTGTCAATGATGGGGGATATATGGGAGGAAGTTCACCTGGGCATACATATAAGGTATATAAAAATGTTCAAATGTTCATGGGGCATTGTCACAGTGGGTAGAGACTCACACAATAACCAAGAGAATATTGAATTCCCATCCTGGAGAGCTCTGCCACATTCTCTAATTGAGCAGCAACAGTCCCCCAAGTGCAGGGGCAATGATTGGCGAAGGAAGATGTTCCACTAATGGGCCCTTGATATTGATGACTATGCTTATGAGCCTTTGATCTTGAAATTGAAACTTAGCCTATTGTTGTGGGGTGCCTAAGTGTTGCTTCCTGGGAGCCTCCTTGTTGCTCAAATGTGGCCACTCTCTAAGCCAAACTCAGTATATAAATGCATTACCTCCCTGCCCCCCAGTGTGGGACATGACTCCCGGGGATGAGCCTCCCTGGCACTGTGGGATTACTACCAAGCACCAACTAGCAATGCAACTGGAAAAAGACCTTGAATAAAAGGGGGAAAAGGTAAAGACAAATGAATTTACATAGATAAGAGACTTCAAAATGAGTCGGAAGGTCATCCCAGAGGTAACGCTTATGCACATCTCAGCAGGATCTCATAGACTGCCAAAGTGGCTACTACCCCAAATAGTGGGGCTCCTGAGGGGGGCTCTGGAGACACCCAGGTCCTATTGTCAGGGCTGATAGCTCTGGAGTTTGGTGCCTTGCTAGTGGGCCCTACTTTGGTGTTTGTGCTCCTAAGAGTGAAAGTTGGACTCAGTTATGTCTTCCCTACACATTACTCATCTATTTAAACCTAAACCTGGTGCTGGAGTTTGTAGGTGTACATCCAGAGACTCAAGTCTTTGGACTGTCCATTTGCCAGCTGGGCCTGGAACCTCAGCGGAGTTGCAACACCTACTCTACAGCTCTCTGGACTCACCCAGGAAAACTAACAACAAGATGATGTGGGACAATGACTGTCCCAAAGAACAGATGGGATGTTCTTTGCAACTGCAAGCAAGATAGTCCTATTATACTTACCTGGCAGGGGAGATACCATGATCACGAAGGTGGTTTTCCCGGGGCGAGGCTTATCCATTACACTCCGGATGTGCTGACCCCTGCGATTTCCCCAAATGTGGGAAACTTGACTGCATAATTTATGGTAGTGGGGGACTGCGTTCGCGCTCTCCCCTAAAAAAAAAAAAATGATAGTCCTATTCATCTTCCCCATGGGATATAAGCTCCCTCTCAATTAGAGGTGGAGTGTACATTACCATCCCAGGATTGGGGAAAGAACTATGGACTAGAGTGGACTTACTGGTATTCTACTATAGACTTATTGTGATTCTAGCAATGGAAGAAATTACAACACTGATGTGGAGCCAGTGGTCACTGGAGGCTCTGGAGGCAGGAAGAGGGAAAAACAGTTGTAATACAGGGGTTTTTTTGGGACTTGGGAATCATCCTGAATGACACTGCAATGACAGCTGTAGGCCATTTTATATCATCACATAACATGCAGAACTGTGTGGGAAAGAGTATAGACTACAATGTGAACTATGGTCCATGCTTAATGGCAAAGCCCCAGGATGCATTTATCAATTGCAATGAATATGCCATACTAATGAAGGATGTTTATATGGGAGGGTGTGGGAGGTAGGAGGAATGGGGCATATGGGACTCCCTATAGTTTTTGTGTAACATTTATGTAATCTAAATTTTTTTTTTAATTTTTTAATTATTATTAAAAAAAAAAAAAAAGATGGAAACAACCCAAGTGTCCATCAACCAATGAAGTGATAAACAAAATGTGGTATATACATATGATGGAATACTATGCTGCAGTAAGAAGAAATGAAATTGGGACACATGTGATAACATGGATGAATCTTGAGGGCATTATACTAAGCAAGGTAAGCCAGACACAAAAGGACATATATTGCATGTTCTCATTGATATGAACTAAATACAAAGAATAAACTATAGGTTATTAGGAGAAAAGAGGAAGGTTGAAAAGAACTGCTGATTATGGGTAGAAGCTTTAATTAACTTGATTGTAAAAGTATGGAAATGGGTAGAGTTGATGGTAACACATTATAGTGAGTAGTAACTGATTTATAAATGGTATTGTGGGTGAAAAGGTAATCTGAGGAAGTAAATGTCAATTGAAAGAAAGCCAAAGAATAATCTAGGGACTGAATAACACAGTGAACCCAGAGATGGATGAGAATTGTGGCTAAGGGTACAAATGCAAGAGTGTCCTTCTGTGAGCTAGAGCAGATGTATGTCACTATTACAGGCTGGTGGGAATGTGGAGAAGCATGGGAAAACTACAACTGGTATGACTTATAGACTATAACAATACTATAATATTCTTGCATCTATGCCAAAGATGTATTGTGTTTGATAATGGAGGTGTATGGAAAAACTGCCAAATGTACACTATGGACCATGGTTGGTGGTAATACTCTGATGATACTATCTCATAATCTATAACAAATGTTCCACCACAATGTGGTATGTTGATGAAGGGGTGTTGTATGGGAATTCTACACATGTGTATGATTGTTTTGCAAGTTCACAACCTCTAGAATAAAAAAATATTTTTTAAAAATAGGGTGGTTTTGGGGGGGGAATACACCAAATGTAAGATAGGGACTATAGTTAGTAGTAATATTTTGAAAATGCTCTTGCATAGTTTGTAACAAATGTTTCACAACAATGCAAAGTGTTGGTGGAGGGGTGATGTATGAGACCCCTGTATGATGTTATGTATGTTTATTTTGGAAGTTCATAATCTTTACTCTACACTTATTGTTTATGCATGTTCATGTATGAATTATATCCTTCAATAAAAAAAGGAAAAAATTCAGTCTACTTTACAGAAATAGAGAAGTCAATTACCAAATTTATTTGGAAAGGAAAAGGATCCCAAATAGCCAAAAACACCCTACAAAAGAAGAATGAAGTTGAAGGACTCATGCTTCCTAAACTTGAAGTGTATTCTAAAGCTACAGTAGTCAAAACAACATGGTATTGACATAAAGATAGACATATTGATTGATGGAATCAAATTGAGAGTTCATAAATAGACCTACACCTCTATGGCCAACTGATTTTTGATAAGCCTACCAAGTCTACTTTTCTGGAACAGAACAGTCTCTTCAGCAAATGGTGCTGGGAGAAATGGATATCTATAACCAAAAGAATGAAACAGGACCCCCATCTCACTCCCTGTACAAGAATCAACTCAAAATGGATCAAAGACCTAAACATAAAAGCCAAGACCATAAAATTCCTAGACAATAATGTAGGGAAATAGCTACAAGACCTTGTAGTAGGTGAGGGTCTCTTAAAACTTACACCCAAAGCACAAGCAACAAAAGAAAAAATAGGTAAATGGGACCTCCTCAAAATTAAAAACTTCTGCACCTCAGAGGACTTTGTGAAGAGAATAAAAAAGCAGACTACTCAATAGAGAAAATCACACTTTTGACAAGGGCCTAATGTCCATGATATATGAAGAGATCTTACAACTCAACAATCAAAAGACAAATGACCCAATTTTAAAAGTGGGCAAAGACTGTATAGACATCTTTCTAAAGAAGAAATATGAATGTCAAAAAAACACATGAAGAAATGTTCAACATCACTGGCTATTAGGGAAATGCAAATCAAAACTACAATGAGATAGCATTTCACACCTCCTAGAATGGCCACTATTAACAAAACAGAAAACTACAAGTGTTGGAGAGGATGTGGAGAAATAGGAACCCTATTGGTTGGAATGTGGAATGGTACAACCATTGTGTAAGTCTGTTTGGCATTTTCTAAGGAAGTTGAATAGAGATTGCCATGTGACCCGGCAATAGCACTATCCCAGAAGAACTGAGAGCAGTGACATGAACAGACATCTACACACCAATGCTCATAGTGGTGTTATTCACAATTGCCAAAAGATGGAAACAACCCAGGTGTCCATCAACTGACAAATGGATGAAAAAATTGTGGTCTATACACACAATGGAATATTCAGCTGTAAGAAGAAATGAAATTGTGAAGCATTTGACATCATGGAAGAATCTGGAGGACGTCATGTTGAGTGAAGCAAGCCAGGCACAAAAGGACAAATATTGTATGATTTCACTATTATGAACTGAATATAATGAGCAAACTCATCGAGTTAATAGCTAGAATATAAGTCACCAGAGAATAAAATGTGGTCAGAGAATGGAAAGCTGAGGTTTAATCTGTGCAGAATTGGTAAAAAGTTGTTTGGAAATGAATAGAAAAGGTGAAAGTGGGGGGTGGGAAAGAGTTTAAAGGAGAGGAGTAACACAGACACACAAAAGGATGCTTATAAAGCTAATGAAGTGAGAGGAAGAAGCAAGGAAAACAGAAGAAATGGCAGGGTCCACAAACACAAAACCAAATCACAGCGGTAGCTTCGGTTTGGGAGGGACAGATGAACTGAGGTCCAACTCAGGAAGGGAGGGGGAGTTCTACCGGGTATAGTCGTGTCTGAATCCCTTTGATCAAATGTTCTCCCAGGGAATGATTTACTGAGTTGTATAGGTAAGATGAACCAGGGCTCCTTTTAAACCATGACAAAAAAGAAAGAAAGAAAGAAAAAAAACCTTGGTCTGGTATGGAAACTCAATAAACTTAAAAGCAGTAGGTCCATTATTTTTTCTCTCAAGATTGACATTTATCAATAAATATCAATTTATACCTGGCCTAGACACATGAGATTTAGTCATACATGTCACATTTACAGTGAAAAAGTTCACTGCCCAAAAAAATAAAGTAAAATAAAAAATAAAGCAAATCATTCAAATTAAATGTTTTCTTTATTAGATTTCATTTTCCAGCTGTTTTAACTTAATAGGATATTTTTCCCTTAATTTCCAACAATATAATGTTTTTTTGGCTGAATGATGATTATCTTTCCAGCCCAATGGCCTTTTTCTGTCAATGACAATTAAATTCGCAATGATGATTTGCTTTCTAACTATTTGAGGTTCTTGTTCCCCATTGCACATCAGACATTTTGCACAAGTCAACCAAATTTTGTTAGGAAAATTTTATTTGATAAGACAGGATCCAAAATCCCCAAATTAAAATGCAAATATCTTAGGGATATGCCAATTGCAATGGGTTACAGTGCAATTACTTTATACATACTGAAAGCCCTAAAACCAGATCTTTTTGTTTTCTGAGAGTGTGCTTTCTGTATTCACATCTCTCTTGTCCCAATAAGTTATGATTGAATAGTCAGATCCAAATAAAGACTTCTACAAAATTTTATTAAATAGTACATACTATTATGTGGCTACATGTGTTTTATGTGGGATTTTGAATTTCATCACTTTAAATGATCTTTACCTACCACTTGGTGAGCAATAGGTGAGCCCTTTAGGCAAAAGTGAGCAAAGTAGACCCTGCATCTGCGACACACACACAAAAAAAACCCTGCATTTTAAAGATCTTTTCAACCCATAAAAATAAATGCATCACTAAATCAGATGAGGAATGAGAATAAAATACATAATTCTTGGCTCTTCCATCTTTCTTTTTCAAAACTATGCAAATAAATCTTGTCCACATGTTAATGTGCTTTAAATGGTTTTTAAGGTCTCAAAACCCATAGTCTATACTTTAACCTTTCATTTCATACCTTTGACAATGGGATTATATTCATTGAAACACTAAAACACACAAAATGCAACTGACCCCACACCCTCTTTCAGAATACCATTTTTTTTTCTACCTGGTTTTATTCAGTAATCGAAATTCAATTCGATTCTACCAATGACCAATGAGGGGTACTTGATGCAGATTTCAAGGGGGGAAAAAAGTAAGAAAACTCTTTATTCTAGAGTCAGGGCTCCAGGTGGGAGGAGAAATAATTCCCAGATAGGAAAGATACAAACCAGTCTGCAGTCTATTAAGGCCACAGAATGAACTCTATCAAGAGGATCGGAAACATTGTTTTTCTCCATTTCACTTAAGCAATCCAATTTTTTGTTTGGAATTTGTGTTTTATCTGAGTATAATACTTCCTTCCCTGGGCCATCATAGACGTTTGGGCAAACATACATAGTTTTAATAACAATAGTTGCCACTTATTAAACTCTTCCTATGCTTGCATCTGAGCTAAGTGTTACACAAGAAAATTGTGTATGTGTTTAATTTTCATAACAACCCCGTGAAGAAGGGTAAAGAAGGTCTTATTACCTCCATTATAAAGTTGAGAAAAACAAGGCTCAGAAAGTTTAAGTAACTTATTCAAGAAAAAGTCCCAGGTGGAAATTAAACCCATGCCTGTTGATTAATAGCCCATGCACTGAAACTCTGTGCCCATCTGATATTGGTAGCATGCTCTTCATTCCTAAAATATGTCTCATCCAAGAGCGTGGATCACCAGTCCTAGAATCATCGTCAGTTCTCCATTCCTCTTGTAACCCAAGAGCAAAACTTGGAGACTTTAGAAGCATGTGAGCTTTTGAAGACTTCTAGATATGCATGGGCAATTAAGACAACAAGACATGCATGCTCCCCAGCAATTGCTCTTATCTGGGGCTCAGGAGAAAAGAAATAAAATAATAACTAGTGCTTACCTCACTGCAAATTTCTCCCCCCTTGTTGGCTCAGAGGAAAATCAGCTGCGCTAGCTGCTTTGAAGACTGGTGCCAAAATGTGGCTCAAGCTACTACCATAGCAAAATGTTACTGTCTTTTGAGAATCAGAAAGCAGTTTCACTCAAATTTAAATATCTTCATGTGCAGTTGAATCCCTGATATGTTTTTAAGAGAGGGAAAGTTTGAAATTTACAGTTACGAAGAGTGCTATTTACCTCCACGGCACTTGCATATAATAGAGCACTTTGTAATTGTGCAGAATGAAAACTTTTAAACCGCTTCACTAATGTACAGGTGCACTTTGATAAAAATAAAGAAAAGAAAGGAAGAAAAAAGGCTGCAATCTTTCAACACAGCAGAAGTTTTCTTTAATTCGTAAGAAAGGGGAAAAAAAGAGTTCCTGCATAAAATGCATAAAATAACACCTATGTAACGCTTTTGAAATGTGCTATTTCAATCACTGTTTCAAACACAAGGGATTTTATATGATCATTTGTTACAACATGTAGTTTAACCTCCTCAAAACCCATTCTATACTGTTCACTTGTTCAAATGACATTTGATCTATTTTTCAAATGAACATTTTACTACTGAACTGAAATTAAAAAAAAAAAAAAGATAAGAGAATCAGACATAACAATTGCAGATTTCTCCCATCATAGCCCAAAGCAGAGCTAAGAGAGCTGAACAATGCCCCACCCTGAAGGCACAAGACAGGAAGCCCTAGAGGTCTCCAAGAATTTCTAAAATATGAATTGAGATATTTTTGCCCATTTTTGAGAATTTGCCATTTCAAAATAAACATCAATTAGTGCACTCACTGCTCATTTGTAGAAACAACTTCTTTACTCTGATGACAGAAGAAAAAGTAACGAAAGTGAGCTGTTCAAAGCCAATAATCTTAGCAATGGCTTTGTTCTCAACAGTTTGGAACTTTGGCTTTCCAAGAGGCAAATAAACCCGGCCTGAAATAGTTTAAAGCAAAGTCAATTTTCATTTCATCAACCAAAAGAACTTTCCCCCATGATCCCAAAAGCATTCTGATTTAATGACTAAAACAGTAAATTGGTGAGAATCATGTCAGCAAAGATTAAGAATCTACCATACTCCAGTACCACACTAAGTGCATTGTATAAATTATCTCACTTAATTTAATTCTCACTTTACATATGAAGAAACTGGTGCTCATGACGGTCACCAAAAGCCTGAAAAAATGCTGGGAATGAAGGGACATAGTTAGAAACTGATCCTCAGTGAAAGAGACCTTGGCCTCACAGAAGGATTCAGTCTCATTATCATTTAAGGAATGTTCTGCCTAATGGCTGTTTAACTTAATTATTAGCAATTTTGCTATTTTTAATAATCAGCCCAATGTGTTGGCAAGGCCATGTCTTTGGTTTGCTGAAGATGTGTAGGTGACCTAATGGAGTAATTTTATGACTGTCTTAGGCAGTAACGATCTGATGCATAACCAATGGGAAAGATAGGAAAAAAGCTCAAATCTAATAGGCCGGATGACAGCCTATTAGTGAAGCATGGTGATGGCTGTGGAACTGAGATGATAACCAATCAGATTCACATCTACTATGTTTCATACCATCCCCATGTCAGTGAGTAACATCTCATATTGAAAAAAGGTCAAGGAGAGAGTTTCCCACTCTTCCCTCACTTAGGTCCATTCCTTCTCCTTTGAAGAAGACAGTGGAATTGCTTTCACATTAAACTCCCAAGAGTTCTATCTGTCAGCAACTTAGGCCATTCAGGCCTTCACTCACCCCAGTGGAACTATCTGTACATCTTCTCTGCCAATCTATAACGTTTGCTTTCCCTCAGACCCAGGGGAAGGTTCCAGAAAGCCTTCTCTGGCCGGCTCATCACTTCTCCCCCGCCTTCTTTCATCACTCCAGAGTAAGTCTTGCTTCCCTAACCAGAGTAAGTCTCCCCAGGTGCCTGTTAAATTAATGCCTTAATGATAATTTTGTTCATATTTAAGTTAATGACATTGAATTCAGAGGATATGATGTCCAAACCACACAAGTCTATCAGGATACCCCATGGGCCAGAGACTCATAAAGACTTCAGAATGCATTATTTAGCCAGTTTATTGATTGTGTTGTCCATCTGTAATAAAAGTGCATGCCCTCTTCTCAAACAGTATCTCAGTAAGTATCATAAGATAGTCAACTTCACTTAAAAACCTGCCACTGGATTCTATGAGCTGATTAAGCACTTGGATTTTATGAGCTCAGCACTCTTGGGTCCATCAAAATTCTTACTTATGAATGAATCCCCTAATTACATCACGCTAGATTTTTACATCATTCCTCATTAAGTAACCCCACCCACCTGTGTAAGTTCAGTTAATATATGCTGTGATATCAAAAAAAACTTGAATTCTTGGTGATTTTGTACCGTAAAGTTTACGCATTGCTCACACAAGGTCCAATTTGGACTTTGGATTTGAAGAGCAAAGGCTCTCTTCTATCCAATCACTATGGCAGGGAAGAACGCAGATGGAGGATGCATATTGGCTCTTACCTGCCTCCACCTAAAAGTGACACCTGACTCTTCCTCTCATAGTCCATTGGCCAGAATTGGTCACCCATAAAGAACTTAGACATAAAGAGCATAGACATTTGGGAAACAGATGTGACTCAAGCGATTGGGCTCCCATCTACCATATAGGAGATCCAGGGTTCGATTCCCACGGCCTCCTGACGAAAGGCAAGGTGGCCCATGTGGCAAGCTGGCCCACGCAGAGTGCTGGCCCACAGAGGAGTGCTAGCCTGCACAGGAGTGCTGGCCCACACAGAGAGCTGGCACAGCAAGATGACCCAACAAAAAGAGACGCAGAGGAGAGACAATAAGAGACACAGCAGATCAGGGAGCTGAGGTGGTGCAAGAGATTTGAATGCCTCTCTCCCACTCCAGAAGGTCCCAGGATCTGTTCCTGGTGCCACCTAAAGAGAAGACAAGCAGACACAGAAGAACACACTGAGAGCAGACAGCAAGCACAAAACAATGGGGGCAGGGGGAAATAAATAAAATAAATCTTTAAAAAAAGAAAAAAAGAGCATAGACATTTGATCAGCATTTTTTAACTGTCTCTGACATTGCATCTTTCAAGCCCAACTCAAATGTTTTTTTCTCTACCAAGTTCTCCCCAATCTTCCTCGTCTAGGTGTGATCTCATCTCAACTACAAATCCCCACCATCCCATCGGCCTATGTCCATGTCTTCCATAGTTTATACTTACTGCCTTAAATGGAATATGCTTGTTTTATCCACTCTTTCCTAACCAAACATTCCTCGAAGCAGGGGGCTATGACATATTCAGCTCTTTAAGGTCCCCTTCAAAATCTAACACAGCTCAAGAATGTTTGCTTAGTTCACATAAATCAGATAGGGATTGAGGGATGTAGGAATCCAATCGTGCCTTTGGGAAAATAGGGGGAAAAAGCAGAAAAGTTTATTGAAATTCAGAAGCAAAAACCTCTCTTCGGGAAATTCTTCCACATTTTCTCATGTTTGGTGGGCACAGTAAGATGGCATCCCTTGAAAGCATTGGCCATGACTGAAAGATATATTACAGATTTGTTTAATATTGGCAGCGTTTTTTTAAAAATGTTCCTTTGAACAGAGTCTTAGCAAGGCAAAGCTCTCTTCCAGCACCGCTCTAACAGTGAGAAAGCAGCTTTCTGCCCATTCCAAATCATCAGAAGTAAAGTATCCAGTCGTAAATGCCCCCCAGTGACTGACTAGGCTAGCTTGTGTGTTTTTTCCCTTCTACTTTACAGAAAGAAAAGACAGTAAAAAGTTCCTTCAGCGAGCTGCCAAGGTGCTCCCAGGCCATTGTGCAGAATCATTGTCAGGTTAAATTAGGGAGTACAGACTCCATGAGTGTAAAAAAATCAATACTTGATGGAAGATTGCTCCCCGGAAAATCTGTTTTGATTCCAGGATTAATTCGTGACCAAAGGCTTCTGCAAAATGACATGCCATTAGTCAGAAAATGAACACATTCTATCCTTGAAATTGGATGGAAATATGTCAGCTGACTGACCCATTCATTCTCCTCACTCTCTGGACAGAAAGAGTGGGTGTGGTAGCTATGAGAATTAGTGCCCCTAACCTGGTCCATTTTCAAAACAGGATGAAAAATACATATTTTTTTTAAATCCATTGTGAATTGGGAGTAGTTCTCTAGGCCATTGTTGGAAAGCTATAGCAAATGTGTTTCATCAAGGCAAATGCGTTTGTCTGAAAGACCGAACTCTCCCGAGTTTTCTAAATCTCAGAACAAACCTTACTAAAAATCTTAAAATAAAACAAGGCTCCCCCCGCAAAGCAGTGACTTGCAATATTAATGAGAATGTAATTTTCTTGCCATATGTAAAGTAACATTCCTCCCACTCCTATCTTTTAGGTTTCTTCCACTAAAAACTTTTGCTAAGAGGCAAGTAGCAGCTCTTAAGTTGCCCTAATATCATCAATCTTCAGGCTCTTTCCTGACTGGTGCAGTTAGAGCTGCAGCAGGGATGTATTGCATTCCACAAACCCTAATATGTGTGAAAGTCACCCTCTTTCTTTCCTCTAAATCAAAATAAATCTGATAGGAATTTTTCTCCATCCCCAGGATCATGAAATGGTCCCAGGAGCTTGGACAGAACAAATGTTCAGGTTCAAACTCCTGTTTTTCTCTTTTCCATCCTGGTCCCTGCTTATAACCTCACAGTCCAAGTCTCCACAGTCCCTCGAAGGCAGGTAAGTTTCCCTAATTCCTCTCGGGCACAGAAAACCTTTGCCAAGACTGGGCACTCTGGTTCCAGAGAGCTTCCTGCTCCACTCTGCTTTCCACAGATCTGCCATCTTCCTTAAAAGACACTTGTCTGGGAGTAGAGGTGGCTCAAGTGGTTGAGCACCTCCTTCCCACATGGGAGGTCCTGGGTTCGGTCTCCAGTGCCACCTCCTAAAAAAAAAAAAAAAAAAAAAAACAAGCAAACAAATGATAAAACCAACTTGGGGGAGCCAATGTGGCTCAGTGGTTGAGTGGCGGCTTCCCCCATAAGAGGTAGAAAAGACACGTGTCTCTCTTCTTCTCCTAGAAGTTTTCCTCAATAAGCTCATCATTGCAAAAAAAAAAAAAAACAAGGAAAAGGGACTGTTTTCAGAGAACTATGCTTCAGGTCTTTTTGAAAAAAGAGCACAAATTCCTGGTGAGCGTTTTGGAACGGGAGAGGGAAATTAAAGGAAGACAAAACCCACTTACTATTTCAATAATTTGTGTAGTCACAGACACATCCCAAAGAACTGGTTTGGCAGCCCTCCTTCAAAGCATCCTGCCCCTACCCACCAAGACACTGGCCTCATCCCCAGGTGCAAAAAGGACATTTTAATCTACATCTTGCTGATGTTCTCTGGGCTGGCACTATTGTTGCTAATAGTGTCAAAATATGCTGAATGTGTGAAACAGGAGGGGGGTCGTGACATTAGATGTTTGTATTCATTTAACCGAGAGAGAAATCACCAAGGTGAAGTTCACCTCCTTCTTGGAGAGCCTTTCCCTACAGATCTGAAGACAAAGTCGGCAGTTACACAGCTAACAACCAGCAGCAGAATGAGACCCCTTGGGAGGGGACAGCGGCTGTTCAGCCTCATCACCCATGGTCACTTTATTAGAATCCTCTTACTCGGGAGTAAATTGAGGTAGCAGGAGATAGTCCTGAAACCTGCATCTTAAAAGTCCAGATATAAAATTGCTGTGCATGCACCGGTCCTCCAGGTACATTGGAGAGTTACTTGTTTTCCCAGCTTAACAGCTCGTGAGCACAATATTCTGTATGGGGTGGAGGACAAAAAAGGACCTTGGAGAAGAAAACCCATGCCAGCACCCAAAGGATAGCACACCAGCCCAAGGGCCAACCCAAGACTTCTAATTCCAATGTTTCAATCTGGCCTGAGCCCCTTAGGAATCTGGATTAGATTATGCAATTATGCTAGCATGAATCGACTCTCTTTAAAATTGTGGATTATTGCAGAACTAAGTAAATATATGAAACAACTAAAAACGTTATATGAGAAGGTTTTCTCGCCATGGCTTACAAATGGGAAAGGAAAATTTCAGTGACATTAAACACCAATATGTTCCAGTAACACATAATAATCATTTTACTCTTTGGCATGGTCGCTGATGTCCTAGAACTATCATAAACTAAAAATAAAATCTCTGGACAAACATAAAAAGGACTGTTAAAATATAGTTCCCTCTCAGTATGAACAAACAATTTCAACCAAATTTAAGACCACAAAGTCTGAAATCTTCCCCCAAGTAAATGAAGACTGGAGGAGTTGGCAATATAATTGATTACACCAAAATATTCCTGCTTTCATACAATAATCTTGAATATTAGGGCTCAGTTGCTGAAAATCTCTCTTATTTATATATGTACTAGAAACAGCAGAATGTTGAGACCATCCAGAGCAGTGAATCTAGATTTTTTTTTTTTTTTTTTTATTCTTTGGCCAAGTCTTCTACTGGCTCCAGAATTCTAGGATCATCTACAAAGTACAGGACTTTTTCAAACTACAAGATAATTGGGTTTTTAGATCATGTTCTCAGAACTCCTAGTTTTTTGTGGTATGTGTGTGTGTGTGTGTGTTTCTGTGTGTGTCTGTTTTCAGACTTATATACATTGAAGACAAGGTATTTGTTTATACATTGAGAAAGAGATATTTGAAGTAAATCCTATGTGATCTGTCTTGAAAAGGAAATGATTACCCAAAACAATGATTAGGCCCCTTCTGACTTTCTCAGCTCTGAGGCAACCTAGCACCAACATTTTCAATTGATTAATAATGTTTTCTGACAGCACTTAAAGTAACACTGTCTGTACATATCCTTTGTTTATATTCATGTAACTTGAACCAAAATGACCTTGAAACCATGTTGAAAGGGAAAAAAGATATTCAAAATATATTTGCAACTAATTCACAAGAGTTTCCTGAAGCATTCGACAAAGAGTGAATTCTTGGTTATTCTCCCCAAACTATTTACTGAGAATGTGGAAGCTTTAGAGCTAGCAAGATGAAAAGAGGGTTTCTTGCAAAAGCTCTTACCCACTCTTAAGCAATGTCCATTCTGAGTAAGTCACTGATTTATTTGAATCGCTTGTTCAGTCATTTGAACCACTAACTTCTGCACGATTAACTGAATCCAGAGTGAGGCAGTAAAACTTAGTCTGTAACCACTAGAATTATCCTTAGCATTGGGTGAGCATAGGCAGAATAGCAGGCAGCCCAGACCTGGTAAGAAGAACCTGTCGACCAGCCCACCTGTTTTTGTTCTCTGGCTTCTTGGCTGGAGGTCATGGATGCCACCAGAGTTGAGAAGTGGGACTGTCACAAGATCCCATTCTAGGTGTTCCCATCATGACTAACATCCCCTCCTCCCATCCTCAGATACTTTCTCAGTGGTAGAACGTACAGTCAAGCCACTGGCATCAGAGCTTAATTTAAATCTGCCCCACCCTGCTACATCACACCCCACACCCCCCGCCTCTACTTTGGCTCATACAATTCTACTTTCTCTAATTAAATCAGCTCACAGCATCCTTTCCCTTCATTCCCTCTCAAAAGCACTTACCAGGCACACTGACATACAGTGTTCCTTGACAATATTTTTGAAAGTCTTTGCTCTAAGTGGAAGCTTAAAACACTAGGAAGGCATAAGATTTGGAGTCAAACAGTAGCGGGGTCTACATCAGTTTGGGAGACACTTTAGAAAATTACTTAAACTTGCTTAGCTTGACTTCCTGGCCCATTAGCCATCTGAGAGGCTTTGATTCCCAAGAATCAGTCATCTTAGGCACTGGTTCATAGCAGATGCTCATTACATCACAACTCCTCTCCCTGCACTTTACACCCTTCTCCAGGAATATATGCCTTGTCTTTACAACAATGCTGTGAGCGGCTCAAATGAAGCAAGGACTTCACTTACTAGGAACTTCTAAGATAACATGGTGTGGTTTGAAGTTAAAGACAACTGGATTTAAATCCCAAGTCTCCCTTCCCCCACTCCACCATTCCCCTCCTTTCCTGTGAAAGTTTGAACACGTTATTTGGTCTCTTGGAGTTCCAAATTCCTCATCACATGGGGATGAAATACTAACCATCCCACAGTGCTGGCATGAAATCAGTGATGAAAGTACCTAGCACATAGTAGTCACTTGGTAGGCATTCCATAAAAGAATCATCTTTTTCTTAAGAAGGGTGATTTCATTTTGATAAGCTATTTCTAGTTGATACTTCTGGCTGGCCCTCAACACCAAGAGTGATGGAAATTTCAGGTTTGGGGTCAAAAATTCCCATAAAATATCACATCCCCTTACCCACCAAACACTGAAGATCCCTGACCACAGAGAAGAGCAATGTGGTGAAGCATACAGCAGTCCAAACCAAACTGCTGGCACAAATCACTGACTCAAAAAGACAGTTTATTTCAGAATTTATCTTTAATCCCAATTTCTATCTTTCTCTTCTTCCCAACCTCATCCTCTTTAAAGAATATGGCAAGGAAAGACAACTTTAAGAAAGGCTTCCCAGAAATATCATTCACTGATTCGTTGTACTAGGTGTTGAGAAAGATATAGAGATGAACTTATAGAGGCAGAAAAGTTTGGCTGGATTATGAAATCTCACAGAAAAAGGCTTTGAGTCAGCTCCTATCCCAAAGTTAGGACAAAGCAGCCAGGACAGTGAAATTTTGACTAATAATCAGATTTCAGTTTTGAGGTTCATTTAAGCATTTCTTAAAAAGAATTAATGTGTGAGCTTTCTTACTTTGTCTTATAAAGGACAATGATTTTTATGTGTGAATTTCCATCAGAGTTTGCAGATATAGTTCACAAAAGTTAATGGCTTTTTTTCTCTTCAATTTCACCTAGAAGATAAAACAGGGCTGTAGGAAAGTTTTCTTCTAGCAGTGTGACTGGTCAATATCTTGCTACTTGCTCTGTCAATGCCATCAAAATATTGTTTAATAATTTACGAACAACCATGTAATTCTCTTCCCTAGCAAGAGCAAATTAGGCACTTACTAAATAATTGACAAAAATACTTAATTCTAGGATGTCTTGAAGATGTGCTATCATTCAAAAAGAATTTAAAATAAAGTTTTCCTTCAACTATTCAACATGTTACTTTATTTTCATGCTATTTCATGTCCGACCACACTTGGAAACCATATCAGAGTTTGCCACCCCTCGTCCCAATTTCCTTACTCAGAAGTGATCTGCAAATGTCTGTATAGGCTGTGCATGTGCCGTCTCAGCCCAAGTTCACTTGGAAAGGTGGGCTAAGGCTTAAGTGGACTCAACAAAACCCCTCTTCTTTAGCCTGTCCCTGTCAGTAACACCAATGAGGGAACCAAGAAATTTGGGTCCCTAGAGTTTTAATCTCAAATAAAAGATGTGAAAGACTAGCACCCTGAAAACTATAAAACATTGCTGAGAGAAATTAATGAAGATCTAAATAAATGGAGAAATATATGTTCATGGGTCAGAAGACTCCATATTAAGATGTCAGTTCTCTCCAACTAGGTTTGAGAGAACTGAAATTTGATTCAGAGCAATTACAATCAAAATATCAGCAGATATTTTTGTGGAAATTAACAAACTGATTCTAAAATTCATATGGAAATGCAAATAATCTAGAATAGCCAAAACAACTTTGAATGAAAAGAACAAGTCGGAGGATTAATACTAGCTGATGCCAAGAGTTATTATAAAACTATAGTAATCAAGATAATGTGGCATTGGCATCAAGATCAAAAAATAGATTAATGGAACAATAATGAGATTCTAGAAATAGACCCATACATATATGGATAATTCACTTTTTACAAAGGTGCAAGTTTGGTGACTAAAACAATAGCCTTATCAAAAAAAAAAAAAAAATGGTTCTGGACAGTTAGATATGCATGTGGAAAAAAAAATACCTCACATCATATACGAAAATTAGCTCAAAATGGATGGAAGACCTGAATGTAAAACTTAAAATTACAAAACTTATGGAAGAAACTTAGGAGAAAATGTTGTGAACTTGAGTTAGTGTTATGGGTTGAATTGTATTCCCCAAAAAGATTTGTTCAAGTCCTAATCCCCAACACCTCAGAACGTGATTTTATTGGGAAAGAGGGTTGTTTCAGATGGAATTATGCACGTTAAAATGAGGTTATCCTGGAGCAGCATGGGCCTTTAATCCAATATGACTGGTGTCCTTATGGGAAGGAGAGAGAAGACAGAGAGACACAGAGAGAAGATGGCCACGTGATGAGGGAGGCAGAGATTGCATTATGCCACAAGCCAAAGAACGCCAAAGAGTGATGAAAATAGGAGAAAGGCATGGAGCAGATTCTTCCCCATGGACTTCAGCAGGAGCATAACCTCTTAACACTTTGATTTTGGACCTCTAACCTCCAGAATGGCGGGACAATAAATTTCTATTATTTTAAGGCATTTAGTTTATAGTAATTTGTTTTCACAGTCCTAAGAAATGAATCCAGCTTAGGCAGACTCTTAATTATAACACAAAAAGCACAATCTATTGGGCTTCATCAAAATTAAAAACATCTTCTCTTTGAAATACGCTATGAAGAGAATGAAAGGACAAGCCACAAACTAAGAAAAAATATTTTCAAATCATTTATCGAATAAAAGACCAATATAACAGTTAAATAATACTTGAACTGGTATGATCTTTTTTAATGGCACTGTGTGAAATGTTTTACGTACGCTATGACATTTAATCCTCACCATCCTGTGAGTTTGGAAACTTCACTTTACAAAAGAGAAAACTAAGTTTTAGAAAAGTTTACATGTATCGCCTCATTTACATGTATCCTCATAATAACTCAGGATAGGAGAGGCTTTGCAATAACTGCAACCCACAAACCTTACCGAGTTAACACAACAAAAGTGTGTTTCCCATCCACACAAAGTCAGCTGTGGATCCAGGTGTCTCTCCAGGGTAACTGTCTTCCACACGGAGACTCAGAGATCCAGGCATCATCTGGAAGATATAGCCTCATAGGACATAGCAGGTGGGAAAGAGAGAGCTAAAGGTTTCACATTAGCAATTAAATGCATTGGCCAGGAAATGACACATATCACTTCTCACAACACATTGGCAGATTTGTAACATGGACCCACCTTACAGCAAGGTCATGGAAATATCATCCTTCTTTGTGCTCTGAAAGAGAAAAGAAGTGGACATGGGTGAGCATTAGACATCCCTATTACAGAACAAGTACTATTTAGATTGTATTTATGTAAAAGTTCAAAAAAATGAGACAAATTGCTTCTTCTCTAAGATGTTCTTCCTAGATGTATACAATGGTCTTCATCGTTTCTTCTTGATACTCTTATTCAGAATCTTAGAGTAGCATGTACTAGAAAAGATCCAGGTGTCCTGGATTTGGGGATTTTCTACTCATCTTCTTGATTGATGGGACCTGGAGAGATTGGTAAAAATTTAAGCTGTGGTAAGCTTGTAAGGGAAAAGAGAGAAGAGTGACCGTCACCATTAATGTATACTTTAAGTGTTTTGGCTCTTGCAAAATTGTAAATAAACCCTCATTCCTGTGATCTTCAGAATCATCCAGAGACAACCAGGGGCGAAACACAAGATTATAAACCTGAACTAGAAAAGGTTGGATTGCTGATTGAATATCTATAGGTCTTCATGCTTACAAATCATCTAAGAGCTGGAGGCATTTTCATAGTCAAATAAGTAGAGCAAGTGGTGAATTAAACAAAGTAATTAGGTTTCTGTTCTGCAGAATTTTGTCTAAAACCATTAGTAAATCCATACACATTATGGATTTCAAAATGGGAACCTGGTGTGCAATGTTTGTCAAACTTACTTAATCTTGAAATACTTGACATCATGAGAAACCCTCATGTTTGGTCTAGTGCAGTTCTGGAAACCTTGTCCTGGAAAGAATAAAATGAAATCTTGGTTCTTCTATAGAGTCCTCTCTCCCCTACCCCACTTAGCACCATCATAGGCTAATAGCTGAAATGCCAAGTTGGTTTCATGAAGTTAAAGCTCCCTCCCTGTTGCACAGTCTTCTTCCTGGATACTTGCCACTCCTCTTGCCTTAGTGCCCAGCTAGTCAGCCCAGGCTAGATCACATTGATCCCCATCTGGGATCACTGAGCTGGCCTGTTTCACTCCATGTCATCAGATACTCATTCAGAAGGACCTCATGTATCCTAAGATAATGCTTGTGGCAGTCTCCTCACAGGTTGGTTCTTAATTTGTTCCTGGATAAATGTTTCAAAAATGATTTAACACCAGGCTTTACGTTAAAAACAGGGTGCGATGCATGATTTTTCTGTAAACTCACAACTTCCCTAATTTTAAAAAAATCTCATAAAAAGCAGGGTATGCCCACTAGGATGGCTTTTATTTTAAAAATGGAAAATAACAAGTGTTGGCAAGTGTGTGGAGCTATAGGAATCCTCATACTTTGTAAGTGGAAATGTAAAATGGTGTAGCCACTGTGGAAAACAGTTTGGTAGTTCCTAAAAAAAGCTAATTACCATCTGACCCAGCAATTCCACTTCTAGATACAAATGGAAAAGAATTGAAAACAGGGACTTGAACAGATACTTGTATGACAATGTTCATAGCAGCATTACTCACAATTGCCAAAAGTTGGAAGCAACCCAAGTGTCCATCAACCAATGAATGGATAAACGAGAGAGTGGTCTGTACATACAATGGAATATTATTCTGCCTTATAAAGGAATGAAGTTTTGATATGTGCTACCACATGAATGAAGCTTCAAGACATCAGGTTGAGTGAAATAATCTACACACAAAAGGATAAATATTGATGTCACTTATATGAAATACCTAGAATATGAAAATCCAAAGAGACAGAAAATAGATTAGAGGTTACCAGGGGGTGAGGGTGGGGATAGGGAGGAATGGGGTTATTGCTTTATGGGTAAAGAGAGTCTGTTTGGAGTGATGACAAAGTTTTGGTAATAGATGGTGGTGATAGCACAACACTGTGAATGTGATTAATATCATTGGATTGTATACCTGAAAGTAGTTAAATGGGAAACTTGGTGTTGTATGTTTTTTAAAAGGTATTCCCATGGATAAATGGGCCATTAGGACACTATTCAATAAATAGATTAAAAAACCCTCCCCAAATCTGATTCCTGCTCCAAAGCCAACTCATAATTCAGATATCCTATCAACCTTCTTAGCCAGCTGATTACATACTCCCAGTGTCAAGAGCCTGACAACCCTGAAACAGTGCTGATAAGTAGGCATTATCTTCAGAGAGCCAAAAAGTTATTTTACAAAAATAGGTCTCCATTCCCTGGATGGCTCGGAGTTACCAGAACCCAAAACTTCTCAGTAGAGTTAATAGTCAATCTCTATTAACCACCACATATGGATCTAACACTACTTGCCTTCCAATCACCATAATTAAACAAATATATTTGTTAGGATGCAATAAGGAATTTTAAATTATGAAACATATATTTTCTGAGCACAATGGACTGTCAAAGAGCATGATTATTAAGGAACCATAATTGCTCCGGAGTAGAAATGGAATTCAGCTACCTAGGTTTGAGATTTCTTAAGCCATAAATGTAAGGCTAAGTTTTTCACCCTGTATGTCTATACTGACATTAACAAGCTGAAAAAATGCAGTTGTAATCTTGTCTAAAGTGGCTGCACCTCTGAAGGGTGACAGTGTGGACGAGCAGCCCCATCACTGCTCTGGAAACTGCCTTAGTCCCTCTGCACCTCCATTTCCTAGTCTGCAAAACAGAGCTCACGACAAGCACTCTAGCCACCTTCCAGGTTCTGTAAAAAAGAACCTGACACGTGTTTGACAAATTTTGTATACAATTCCCCAACTCCCAAACAAAAAACTTATTTGTTTATAAAGCTTTACTAAAGGGAAGAAAACAGTGAAAATGAAAATGGAAGGAGGTTATGTAACTAATATTTCTGTTTTCCCTGCTTGCTGTCTTACCCAGAACCAAACATTTAATTACTAGCATCACACTCAGACTAAGACATGTGACTCTGAAGAGACATCTGGTGCATGCAAGTTCTTATTTCTTTTTTTTATTTTTTATTTTTATTTTAAAAGAAGCTTTAGATTACATAAATGTTATGTAAAAGATATAGAGGATTCCCATATGCCACACCCCACATACACACTTTCCCACATTAACAATGTCCCACATTAGTGTGGTACATTTGTTACAATTGATGAACCCATATTGAAGCATTGCTACTAACTGTTGACTATAGTTTACATTATAGTTTATACTCTGTCCCGCACAATTTTGTAAGTTATGACAAAATGTATAATGGCCTGTATCCATCATTGCAATGTCATTTAGAACAATTCCAATGTCCAGAAAATGGCTCCATAATGAGTGTCTAGCAAAGGGTGCAACAGTGGGATTAAAGGCCCAGAGACTCTTCTGGCTGGTATCTGAGCTGCAGAAGAGAATCTCTGTATCTCCATTTTTTAAGTTATAAAAATAAAGCCACCATCACGACAGGTGAACAAATATCCTAGCTAGGTAGCTTGCCTTTAGTTCTGAATGAAAGTGTGCAATATATATCTTAGAAGGATAAATAGTTCTACCATGCTGCTTAGGCTGACTCTCCCATCACCCACAATTACCCTCCACTCCCTCAGTGCCCTCCAACCCACCACAGACACACACACACATACACTCCTGGTCCTTATTCCAACAGATATGAGCAAGACAGTCATTAGACCAAACAATATTCAAAATAGCTTCAAGATCAAGTTTAGTACTTTTTCTTTGGAGCCCCTTGGCACAGCTTTATAAAACATCTTATGATGTGGAGATGCCTGGAGAGAGCAGAGCCTTCATATTTGGGTGATAGGTACAGTATTCAGTAAATACAAACACAACAATATAGATGGTCAAGCTAATAGAGCCATAGCACCAAGCCTATATTATACTGAGCAGGGACTAAGATTCCTAACAGAGAAGTCAGATGCCTCAGAATTAAGCGAGGCTGTAGCAGTTTTGTTCTACTAGGAATGCCTCAAAGGAGTTGAATGTTCTTGACTTCAAAAAAATACTCAAGGGAAGCAGATGTGGCTCAAGTGATTGGGCATCCATCTACCATATAGAAGGAACCAGGTTCGATCCCCAGGACCTCCTGGTAAAAAATAAAATAAAATAAAATAAAATAAAAAATACTCAACAAAAAACAAAGGAAGTATACAGAGAGAAAGAGGAGTTAGGGGGGAGAATTTGGTCCCAGGGAGGACTGGAAAGATAATTGGCACACAAAATAGTGGCACAAAGGCCATTTTGGCTACCTGATAATGAAATGCTCTTTTTTCCCACATATTCAGTTATGCCAGAGACTGCCAGTGTTTTGGAGTTGGCAGGGACTGTGATCCCATCTGAGGCTTGGAGACCTCCTGCAAGTTCACTGGATGTCAGAAGAATTTAGTTCCTTGCAGTTGTAGGACTGAGATCCTCTTTCTTGTAGGCAGTCAGTTGGGGGCAGACTTGGCTCCTAGAGACCACCCCTTGCAAGTACAGCAGATTTCTCTTGCTTTGAATCTTTCCAGTCTGCTAAGACAAAGTTGTGGGTGATATAATGTACTATAATGATGATTAGCTCATCACCTTTGTGGTGTAACATAACCTAGGCAAGGAGGTAGACTGTCCTATTAGATCCATACCCAAGGGAAGAAAAGTACAGGTGTATCCACTAGGTGGCAAGAATCTTGAGGGCCATCTCAGAATTCTGCCTACCACACTTACTGAGTCAGAATAACCAATCTGAGATCTCTAATGATTTCCCCATACTTCCCAACTTTTAGTATAGATTGAGAAATTTAAGGAGATGAAATAATTTTAGGATTTTGTCCAATGAACACTCAATGCTTCAAAAGAAACTTTTCCCCAGAAAAATATTCAGCTACCCTGAACTTCACTGCCCTATGTGGGAAATCAGTCTTTCCACCCTGAAAGCCGAAAGACCAGATCAATCAAGGGGTTAATTATACAGATCATTTTCCTGGCCCCCATGGGCATAAAGGTTATAGACGGAATATGCAGCCGTTGTTAAAAATTCAAGTACAGCGGTTATTTCAATGAACTTCTTTGACTACATGTTCAGCAAATGCACTAAGGGACTACATAAAATATTATCTCTATTAGTTCAAATTTTCTGACTCCTTAAAAGCTTCCAGTGATTGAAGGACAAAGGCATCTGTAATACACCCCCTGCCATTACAAATATATTCCATTCATTAAAATACAAACAACTCGAGAATAAGAGAGCATTACACACATGCACACAACCACACACACATTGTGTTTAAGACTTTACAGTTATTAGCAGACCTAGATAATATATACAAACTAACAGAGCTCCACTTTAAATTGTAATGTTCTGGGGGGCGATTGTGGCTCAAATGGTTCGGTGTCAGTCTCCCAAATGGAGGGCCCTGGGTTCAATCCCCAGGACTTCCCAGAAAAAAGAAAAAAAAAATTATAGAAGGCGCGCGGGCTGCCAGGCCCCGTGCGCAGGTGCGCTGTCAGGACCTGCAAGCAGGTGAGCCCCACAGGCCCCACGCACGGGTGTTCCAGCAGGCCCCATGAGTGGATGCACCATCAGGCCCCGTGCGCAGGTGTGCCATCAGGTCCCACGAGTGGGTGAGCCCCCCAGGCCCCGCGCATAGGTGCATCATCAGGCCCCGCCAAGTCATGCAACAAGATGATGATGTAACAGGAGGGTGACACAAGGGAGAGCCAAGACGAGACATGCCAAAAAAACAGGAACTAAGGTGGCGCAGGCGATAGGATGCCTCTCTCCCACATCAGAGGTTTCCAGGATTGAATCCCAGCGAAGACAGGAGGAGAAGGATGAGAAGAGAGGGGAAGAAACAGACACAGAGAATTGCCCAGCGAATGGACAAAAACAGCAAAAAAAAAAATGGGGGGGGTGAAGGAGAGGGTAAAATTGGACAAAAGTAAATAAATAAATAAATAAATCTTTTTAAAAAATTGTAATGTTCCCGTCCATGTTGTCTTAGATGTTTCCTAAGTACACTTTCATCCTAAATGCACAGTGAGAAGAGCAGGTTCTTTTGCTATATTGGACCTTGAGTGGACAGAAAGGGAGGCTCAATTTCCTGGAGATCCTTGGCCTGCCCCTGCCAAATTTTCTCCCAAATAGAGGTGGCTTTGTTTGCGATATTAATTCATACAGATGGATCCCGCATTCTTAATAAAATCTACTCAGGTTGCCAGAGAGTTGACTGGCACAGACAGAAGTCACCTTTGAAAGAAGCCACGCCTCCAACGCTATCTACAGTGGCTTTGACCGGACGCCACTCAGAGTCTGGATCTCACGGTCTTTCTGGGCTGACAGTATGGCTTCCCTACACCTACACCCTGGTTACTCAGCCACAAACACTTAGTGAAGGCTACCCGTAACCCCGACAGGACAATATGCACAGAGTGGCTTTTCTGCCCTGCCACCCTGGTGGAACGCTGTCTCTGCAATCATCAAATAGCTGCCTCACCGGAAGCATTGTGTAAAAGCACAGAAGGACTAACTCTGCTAAAAAAGAATAAGATGAGGTAAGAAGACTCCATGAAGAGAAGTGGCTTTGCCTGCTGTCAGGACACTTGGGAAAGGATTCTTTTCTATTCAGACCCCTCGATCGCTAAAAATTACTGATGGTCCTTGAAAACTCCCCCTGAGAGGCAGACTGTGAGCTCCTGTGAAGGGCCTGTGGAGCCCCCGGCAGGTGCTCCTTATGGAGGAAGGGGGACTCTAGAGTAGGGAGCAAATCACTGGGCAATGCCAGCCCCCTCACTATAGGGTAGGAGTAACACATACCAAACAGTGAGAGGCAAGTCTCCTTGTCTTATTAGAAAAGCTGAATTTGAGGCCAGGAAAGTAAGAGGTTGTCAGAGACCCAGTAACCCAATAATCAGTAACTCAGTAAGGGAGGGGTGCTCAGGAGGGCCCTGGGTTACCCTCCTTTCCCAGTACTGACTATGATAACGGTGAGGGGAGAGCACCTCCCTTAGATTACTCTTATTTTGCCAATGAAAAAACTGACAGCTGAAGAAGTTTGCAAGGCAGCAAATCACACTTTGGTCTCCAAATACAGTGTCCATTTTTCTGCACAATTTTCTCATCTTAAACCTATCTTACCCTTCACTCTCTAAGTTCACATGTTTATAGAAGCCCCCTGAGGCCTTAAATGAAAGGTACCGTAGAAAGTGTGGACTAATGTTTGTTTTCCTGTGGAATCACTGACTCTCTGTGGGAAGAGAAGATTATATTAATCACATTTCTAATCTTAGAACCAACTCTAGAAAAACTTAGTAATACCCCTCTCTGGTCCAACTGCTCGGATAGGCTCAGTGGGTTTCAATTAGCAACAAAGTGTCTAAACAACAGTTCCAGGAGAGAGTGTTGAAATAAGTGGAACGAATGCAGAAGGCGCAAGAGAGAAAATTGCTCCGTGTAGGCCAAGGAACATGATACTCTCCTCTGAGAGTAAGCTAAGGCCATTGGAACAGTTCACCCTTCCTCCCCATCCTCTCCTCTCCCCATCTCCTAGGGAGCCTCAGAATAAGGAGGAATGGAGTTGGGGGGAGAAGGGGATAAATCACTTCATTCCAAGCCAGAAACCCAATGCCTGCTCTACTAGGGGTTCACCCTACTCAGGTTGTTACTTGCTTGACCTCCCTCTAACAGCAGGAGAAAGACGTGACTACGGGGGGAGGCCAACAATCTGCTTTCCATGGATGCCAGGGTCCAGCTAGTTTACTCAAGATGGTGGGTTTCAGGCGTAGGAGGCAATACTTGGCTCAACAGCTGTATCGGAAATGCCCCTTGGGGCTGTGTGCTGTTCTATTAAAGGAGTGCCCATAACCACTTTGCAAGAGATGCAGGTAAACAAGCAATAAGCGAGATGCTTAAATATTGGGCTGCCTTTTCAGTAGACCTGACTTCTGAAAAGGAAGGGGCTGGTGGTGGAAATTTCAGACACTTTTAAAAACATCTCTTCTTCCCCATCCTTCCCCAAAGTCACTTCCCACAGACTCTCCCTCTTAATATCCCTGCACCCTCCCAGTTGCACCTCTACCCCAGGAAGTAGCCTCTCATGTGCCTAGACCCCTTCCAGAAATATTCATCATTCTTTGATTTGATAGCCTCCTCTTTTCAGGCTCCTGGGGCTTACGTTTTCTTGTAGCAGATCTTTTTACTTCACCTCCTGCTCTTTCCCTTTCTACCCCTTAGAAGCCTGATGGAAGGGATTTTATTTTCAGTTTTAAATCTATGGTCTCCGTTTGAGATTTTATTCTCCTGGTAAGAGCCCCAGAGAAAAACATTTATGAGCACATTGGAGACTTCTAGGGATGGGGTATTGTATTAAATAATAAAACCCAAGCCAGTGGGAATTATGATCCCAGGCATGGAGTGATGAAAACTGCTTTTGCCCATTCTACTCCTGGGGGAAGACATTTCAGGGGATGTTAATTTCTTCTTTTCCTCCGCTCTTCTAATCTGCATTGCTGGGTACCTACAATGGTGAGAGCAAGACTCAATCCATTCCAAAAGACAATTTCATGTGAGATTTTGTTTCCATTTTCCTTGAGAAAAACTGAATTTTTTTGCTACTTGGGACCTCTGTAAAGTTCCTGTATAAGGCAAACAATTGGGGAATGTCAATGAAAGGAGCCCAGACCATTTGAGAAGGGCCATTCTTAGTGTCTGCTGGTAACAGGATGTAGTAAGGGTAATGCTTGCCCTTCTTTCCTGTAATACACCCTTTAAATAAAGAGTTTTGCTCTTATCCCAGGCAGATGAGGACCAGTGTATTTCTAAGTCCAGTCCTATAGCGCCACCTGGTGCTGACTACTATAATTACTCTTTTAGCCAATAAAAGGAAAAGTCCCTTTATATATATATATTAAGTCTTAACTACACTAAGTTTGATTAACACAGTGCCAAGGTTACATATGAGGTAAAGTTCAGATTAAAGGTAAATGTTAGCATTGCTGTTCCTTCAGTTTATTACGAAACCTGGCACACAGTGAACTCTAGAACAATCTTAGCTGCGGTTTTAATTGTTATGGTTGTTTCCAAAAGAAAAAGTCAACGGAGGAGCATTTAGGGGAATTCATAGGGTCTAAGATATAGTAGCTTTTTCATATATCATCAGTTAATTGCATTTCATGAAGAACTAATAATAGTCACCTGAAAATCTAATAAATATAGTGTTTATTGTAAAGGAGCTAATATCTCAAGTAATTAAAATTCTAGGGGAAAGGCAAGCTTTTCCTAATTGAATTTCTGCATAAGCCAAGGTTAATCAAAATGTTGGGTTGTTTTCTATTCATATTTTAGAATGTTCCTATAAAATATGTTAGTGCCCATCCCACTTGAAAAAAAATACAAGAAATAATGGAGGCTCTGATGGTTTTAGAATTATCTAAGGGCTTTAAAGTTATCATTCTGAAATCAAAAGTGTGGATACATAAGGAAAACACCTATTCAGAACTGAGGATGTACCTTAAAAGTTGATGTCTGTGTCTCATCGTTATACTTCTTCCTAAAATTGAGTGCAGGAAAACATTTCTATTAATTAAAGTCCGCTGTACTACATATTTGGATGTACTTTATACATAAGTATATATTTGTAAATTCTCACAGACAACTAGTGCCAAGGACTCAAGGCCTGAAAGAAATTATGCAAAGGCTCTGAACTATTGGATAGTAAGTGAGAATTACATCCCACCCGAAAAAATCAGATCATCAATGGCATATTGTTCTAAATGGAAGGGAGAAGCTAAGAGGGAATTGGTTAAACAAATACAGCTACAATCATAATAGCTAACTTTTGAACACTGTTTGCCTAGAGCCATTCTAAGTGTTTTATATGCATCATCTTATTCAATCTTCACAACAGTCTGGAACCAACTAGCTCATATACAATTGGTAAATAAAGGAATGATATTGGTATAACATATCATGCTGGTTCGTATCTGACTATCTCATTAATGTTTTGTTTTTCTTTTAAAGATTTATTTATTTTATTTATCCCCCCCCCCGCCCCCTTGTCTGCTTGTCCCAATCCTGGGACCTTCCAGAGTGGGAGAGAGGCACTCAGTCTCTTGTGCCACCTCAGCTCCCTGGTCTGCTGTGTCTCTTATTGTCTCTTTTTTGTGTCTCCTTTTGTTGTGTTATCTTGCTGTGCCAGCTTTCCACGTGGACCAGCACTCTGAGTGGGCCAGCTGCCTTCACCAGCAGGCCCCAGGAATCAAACCCTGGACCTCCTATATGGCAGACGAGAGCCCAATTGCTTGAGCCACATCCACTTCCCTCTCATTAATGTTTTAAAATGATCAAGGACAGACTTTCTCACAATGAAAGAGAAGGTGTCACACTTTTTTTTTTTTTTAAGAAAAAGTGTATCAAAGTGCCTTTCTTTAGTGCAAGTGAAGGCTGTTTTAGAGGATTCAGGAACCACTGAGTTAATCCATTTGGCAAAGCTACAAGTGCTGATGAAAAAGCTGTGAAAGTATATCTGCCTTATTAAAATGGTGGGTTGGATCTACAACTCGAAGGAGAACACATGGGCCCCAGGATAAGAGGTTGCAAAGGATGGGCTGACTGTGATTGTAGATGCCAATTCCTACTACCAGGCTAGTACTTTTATTAGGGTTATTACTGTTTGTGTTAGTGCTCTCATTACAGACTTCCATAGGTTTTATATAGTGTGCCCCATAAGCCCACTTAGTTTCAGAGCACAATTTTGCAGAACATGTAGTTTTTCAGGAATGCATAGATGGTATGTGGTATTATAGCAGAAACACATGTCATCATTATCCCCCTTTTATAGTTAAGAAAGCTGAGGTACCACGAATTAAGAAGTATTTCCAGTATCACACAGCTATTACATGAGGAATCCTGGATTTAAGCCCACTTTGGCTGCAGATTCTGCATACCCAAATCTGATGGACTACTTTGCAGCCACTAAAATATGAAATTTTAAATAAATATTTATTAAACATACATGGTGACTTTTAAGTATGTCCACAAATTCCATGACTCTCCTCCCTTCAAGAGGTAGAGCTTGAATACCACTACCTTCCTGAGTATGGCCCAGACTTAGTAACTCACTCATAATAAATACGATGTAATGGAGTGGTGATGTGAGGCTACCGAGACTAGGTCATAGAAGATGGGATGGCTTGGACTCCAACAAAACTTAAAACCTTTGTGTTACAAACAGTACCATGAAGAAAGTGAAAAGACAACCCATAGAATGGGAGAAAATATTTGCAAATCATTTATCTGATAAGTCTGATATCCAGACATATAAAGAATTCATACAACTGAATAATAAAAAGACAACTCAATTTTTAAAATAGGCAAAGGATTTGAATAAACATTTGCCCAAAGAAGATATACAAATAGTCAATAAGCAATAAAAAGTGTTCAACATATGATGGCTATAACCAAAAAGACAGATAACAACAAGTGTTTGAAAGGATATGGAGAAACTGGAACACTCATTTACTACTGGTGGGAATGTAAAATGGTGCAGCCACTTTGGAAAACAGTCTGGCAGTTCCTCAAAATATTCAGCATAGAGTTATCATTTGACCCAGTAATTCCACTCCTAGGTATATACACCCAAGGGAAATGAAAACATACATCCATATAAAAACTCATATCCAAATTTTCATAGCAGCATTATTCATAATAGCCAAAAAGCTGAAACAACCCAAATGTCCATCAACTGATGAATGGACACACAAAATGTGGTATAGCTATACAATAGAATATTACTCAGCAATAAAAAGAAATAAAGTGTTGATACATGCTACAAAATGACTGAATCTTGAAAATCTTATGCTCAGTGAAAGAAGCCAGTCACAAAAACCATGCATAGTGCATGACTCTACTTATATGAAATGTATAGAAGAGGAAAATTTATAGAGACAAAAGGTAGATTATTGGTTGCCTAGGGCTGACAGAGGAGGAAAGTTCCAGGGGAATTGGGAATAACTGCTAACAGGTATGAGTTTCTTTGTAAGAGGCACAAATATGTTCTAAAATTAGAGTCTGATGGTAGTTGCAGAACCTTGTGAATATACTACAAAACATTGAATTGCATGCTTTAAATGCATGAATTGTGTGGTGTGTGTATCATATCTCACTGAAGCCACCAAATTAAAAAAAATAAAGAGTGTGACTTCTGCCTTGCTCCTCTCTCTCCTGGATCCCTCACTCTCCAGCAAGCCAGCTGTCATGTTGTAAGAAGGAACTGAAACCTCCCATCAATAGCCGTGTGACGGAACTATCTTGGGAGCAGACCCTTCTGTCTCATCAAACCTTCAGATGGCTGCAGCCCTGGCCGACATCTAGACTGCAATCTCATAAGTGGTCTTGAGCCAGAACCTCCCAGTTAAGCCATTCCTGGGGCTTCTGGACCCTCAGATTGTGTGAGATGATAAATATTTGTTGTTAGAAGCTGCTAAGTTTTGGTGTGATTTGTTATGCAGCAATAGACATGTTCTTAAGTGAAGAAGCAAGTGGCAAAACATTATGAACTCTATACCATTTTTGTCTCAAAAAAAAAAAAAACCTTTTCCCATAGAGAAAAAATTATAGGTATTGCTATCTTTAGCCAGAAAGATTATTTGCATTTTTTCTTTTTAATGTCTGTTTTCCAACTTCTTTACACTGCTTTTGTTTCCACAGTAAAAGCTAAAATTATTTTTAATTTTTTAATTATTTTTAATTTTTAATAGATCAATGGTAGGGCAAGAAGGAGAAAGACTTTGACAATCACTCAATTAAGAAAAGAGGATTTGCTCCAGATGCAAGAACAATGGAAGAAAGACAATACAAGCAATATTTTGAAAGAAGGAAGAAGGGGTAGGACTCTATAAATGACCTCATGCAGGGGATGAAGGGGCAAGAGGAAAAACCAGTCAAAACAGATCTCAGTGAATGTGCATTTAAATCACCTCTTCCTATGGTTCGGAAGTCTAGAAGTGTGTCACCTACTTCTCTAACAGGAATGCCCACCTCCCTCCATTCCACAGATTTTTACCCAACCACTTTCGGGGCCACTAAAAGCCTCTTCAGCAACTAGGCATCTGTTAAGCAAACCACGCAGAAAGTTCTTTGGTTTCTGAAGGAAGATGAAAGCTCAGTCTAAAGAACACTTGCCTTAACTCATAGTATCATGGCCCAGGACTGCTTGGCTGTGGCTTCAGTTGTATCCCACCCATGGCGGAACTGCTATTTATCACACATTTTTCTAGGTGCCAGCTCTGGGCTCCAAACTTAAGCATATCTTGGATATTCCTCACAAATTCTTTCCCTGTTTAAGAGAAGAGAAATCTGGGGTTTAGAGAGGTTGTTATTTGCCCAAAGTGTCATGGCTAGTTTAACAGAGAGCTCAGCCCTGAACCCCACTTCTGTCAAGAGAAGCAAAGCTGTGCCCTCACCTCTCCCGGCAAAGACCAGTGATGTGGGAACAATGCCACCTGCTCCCCTGCCCAAGAAAGTTTGGGAAGCTGGATCAGGCCAGCCTTGAGCACTGCAGCTGCCTCTAGGGCTCCTGCCTGCTGCAAAGGGCTTTGTCTCCTGACAGTAACTAACAAGGCATCAATAATTCAAAGCCCGGGCACTGACAGGCTAAAAATAATTTTGGAAGTATAATCCATGCCCTTCCTTATTACTAGGAACCAGTTGGGCTCTGATTTCTGTTATATTTATTAAAATGTAAACACTTGTTTCTGTCAAGGTGATGACTAACAAGAATAGAAATAATACCTCTGAAAAAAACAAAAATAAATTTAAAAGTAATAATACCTCCAGTAAACGTAAAGCTTCAAAACCCATTTTTGTGCTGTGACTGGCGAGGTAAAGCTCAACATGGAGGGGTGAGGTGGGGATAGGGTTATTGTGAGTTTGTTGTTCTGGTATTTTCTCCCACTTTTGCTAACGTGAAGGGGGCTGGCAGTTGTTTGGTGATAAAGAAAAGGAAATTACAGTGCCTCTAAACGGCAGGCCCTGAAATTCCATCTGTAGGAATATTCCACAGGATAGAGACCTCATTAAGCCAAGAAAAAACATTAAATAAATAATGGTTTCCCAAAAAAGGAGAACAAGAAGCAGATGGGCCTCCATACTTACAGAGATGTACAGGAATATGAGGAGTAAAAGAGAAATCGAGACACTGTTACCGAGCAAAAGTGGAAGTTCTCTGCCCAATGCACTCCAATGACCAATTCCTGAGACCCCAGGGTTTCAAAAGGAGAAAAAGTTTATCGCTAAGTGGCAAAGCAAGGAGATCAGATGGGCTATTGGCCTAAAATCTGTCCCTCCGAATTGCAGTAATTCCAATAGCTTTATAGTATCAAAAAACAAGCAGGCTTATGTTAATGAGGGCAGTGGTTGGAGATGATCTAATTATTGAGCACTCACAGATTGAGTGCATTAAGTTACTGAGCATGTCAGGTGGGCCAATATTTGTCAGATCAAGTTTTGTCTAGTAAGATAATTTAGGAACTGGGGTGGGTTAGTTCTGGGCTGATTCAAGTTCCGTCATTAATATATATTTGGGGCTGGCTTGTGATCACAAGACTTCAAGGTTGTAAAACAGGAAGAAGAGGTATAGGCAGGGCCAGCCACAAAGTTTTTACAATCACAAAATAATGGTTATATAGTTTTATAATCTTTATCAAAGATCAAGGCATCTGGATTCTAGCTCAGCAAGTTTCAGTTATTTCAGGTATTCCCTTTTGGACATTCCAAAATATATTAGAAAGTAAAAAGGCATCTATGTAATGATTCAGTAGTTATAGTCATTTGTTATTTCTTAACTTTTGGTTACAACACTTTCTACCAAGCATCCCTCATTCTGGATGAAAAAGCAAAGAAGGAAAATGAGAGGGAAGGAGAGAAGCAGGAAGGTCAGGGAAAGGAAAAAAGAAACCAGAGAAAGGTGGGGGTAGGGAGGCTGTAGAAAACAAGGCACAAAGATCAAGGAACCAACGTAAAGAAAGGAGAAAGGAAGAAGAGGCAGGGAGGAAATGAGAGTCCTTGAGTTCCTGCCGGGACTCCTGAAGAGCCCCTTCACACTGCAAGAAGCCGCTCTCAAAGAAGCCTTTACACTTTTTTTCTTATCTCCTCATTTTCTCCCCAAGGCAGGGGGTGGGGGGGGGCGGAAAAAAAGCCTCCAGTTTTCAATGAATACCAAGTTTGAGGAAGACTCTCTTAATTCATTTCTTAACCTCCAGAGTAAGTAGTGTGTCTTGTGCTATAGGCAGATCTTACCCAGCTGGTCCTATACACAGGCACAGGCTCACACATGCACATACACAGTCACTCACGTGTGCACACATGCACACACACGGATGCACACATATGTATACCCACACTGCATGTTCACATATGTGTACCCACACTTGTATGCATTTACCAGTTCCCACATGCACACTCATAGTGACTGTTTTAGTTTTCTCGATGGTCAAGCAAATACCATGCAATGGGTTGGCTTGAACAATGGGAATTTATTAGCCCACACCTTTGAGGCTAGTAGAAGTCCAAATCAAGATGTCATCAAGGAGATGCTTTCTTTCCAAAGACTGGTGTTCTGGGGCTGTCCGCCGGTGATCCTCGGTCCTAGCTCTGTCACATGGTAATGAACATGTTGGTCTCTCCTGAACTTTCCTTTCTCTTTCTGGTCCTATTGACTTTCAGCTTCTGGCTTCTCCCTCTGTGGCTTTTTTTCTCTGTGTGACCTTCCCTATATGGCCTTCAGTAATAGGATTAAGACCCTCCCTGGGCCACACCTTATCTGAAGTAACCTTATCAAAAGGTCCTATTTACAAGGGTTCACACCCACATGAATGGATTAACTTTAAGAACATGCTTTTCTGGGGTACATATCTCCAAACCACCACACTGACACACACACACTCACACCTTCCCTTTTGTTGTACCTCACCCATGCACCCTGTATTAGTCAGCCAAGGGAGTGCTGATGAAAAATATCAGAAATATGTTGGCTTTTATAAAAAGGTATTTATTTGGGGTGAAGCTTACAGTTACCAGGCCATAAACAGTAAGTTACTTCCCTCACCAAAGTCTGTTGCCACATGTTAGAGCAAGATGGCTGCCAATGTCTGTAAGGGTTCAGCCTTCCTCTTCCTCTTAAAGCTCCATGGTCCCAGCTTCTTCCAATATCAGCTGTAGGCTGGGATAAGTCTCATCTCTCTTCCAGGGTTCGTTTCTCTCTGGGCTCAGCTGCTCTATTCTCTCCACAAGGTTAGCTATAGACTATCAGGCTCTCTCAATTCCAGGAGCCTCTGCCACATCTATGGAGCTGTCTTTATTCCTCTGTGTTCTTTTCCTGTGTGTTTACTTCCTGGGGCTCCAGCATTAAAAACTCCCAACTCTTTTCTCTGCCATGTCTTTTCTCTGTGAGTCCCCCCCCACCTAGGGGGTAGGGATGCAATGTCCTACTGACATGGCCCAATCAAATCCTTAATCATTATTTAATCAAGTAAAAGTGAAACCTCTGAATCCAATATAATCTAATAGGCCTAGAGGAACAACCTAGTTTACAAACATAATCCAATATCTAGTTCTGGAATTCATAAATAACGCCAAACTGCTACACACCCCTTTAAGCATCTATGGCCCCTATACTTTGCCCTACAGTACTCCACCTGGGCCCTTCTCCGCCTCAGGAACTGTGCCCATTACTTTGGGATTCCAGTACCACTCCCCTCAGAAACAACTATATTGGTCCTGTGTACTCTCTTAGAAGAGCTGTTTAAAATGCTACTAATTCTAACTAAGAGAAAAAGAAAGGTAATTGCATTGATGCTATCATTTCATAACTTGAGGAAAGAAAGATGGGAAGAGAGGCAGAAGAGAGGGAGGGAGAGAAAAATATAACCCTTGCTAAAAGCCTGCAAGTTGCAAATGCTAGGCTGTTTTACATATGTTCTCTCATTTATTCCTCAGAACAATGTGAGGAGGTGGATTTTATTATTCTCTTTTGCAGATAGAGAAACTGAGGCTCAGGGAGGTTAAATAACTTGTACAAGAGCCCACAGTTAAGTCAAAATCCATATATGAACCAGATATGCCTGGCTCTGTATATGGAATTGAGAAGGATGTGTACTAAAGGGAGTCCCTAGGACAAACTCAGCTAATTTTTTTCTAAATGTAAAGTTTGCTCCTGAAAAGAAAAGAGCAGTTAGATGAGTCCAGGGCCTCACTGGTACCTCATTAAAGAATGGCAAACTCCCCAGGTCATCATGTTTGTTTTGCCTCATTAATGAATCCATTTTGCTCTCCCCTCTTGTTTCACTTCTTTCTTCTGTGCCTAGGCTATCCAATCAAATTTCATGCATATTTCCTAAGCCTCCTTAAGTCTGTCTGGAACAACATATGAAAAATTAGAAAGAAATGTGCCAACACAATATAAATTCCAAATCGCCTAGGATCTGGGTGGCCCAAGTTGTAGTGACAGTTGATTGTAGGCTGGTTTGGATCTGAAATGTGAGAGAGGTTTCCTGAAGGACTATGGGCTGTTGTTACTCTGTAAAATGTGATAACAGGATTTCCCATGAGGTGTTTTAGAAAAGGTTTTGAAGTGCTTAGGTGAAAAGAGCCATATACAATCTTGCTCTTTATTTTTTTTATTTTTTATTTTTTTTGGAATGTCAATATCTCACACCCACTTTTCAGTTACCTTTTGAGAGCAGCTGAAGTGTGTTGTGTTGCAAAGCTGTTGACTGGAATGAGAAATTGGTCACCAAAAGTACTACAAAGCTTTTTAAAAACAGCTAAAGAAGCCCATCCAAGAACTCTCTCCTGTACCCCAGGGAGGCCCTCCAGAGTCCAGATTTTCCCTTGCAGGATGGGTCTTCCTATCCACAAAAGTAGTATGACCCCCATGTCACAAACAGGCCTCTAGCAGTTGCATAGACCTGGGTTCAAATCCTGACTTCACCACTAACTAGCTGCCTGATCTTGGGCAAATTATTTAACCACTCTGACCTCTATTTCCTTGTCAATGGACTGGAAATTATAATGGTAACCCCCTCAAACTTTGCTTTAGGATTAAACAAGATGGTGGATATAATATGCCTAGTAAATATAAGTTGCTTCTCTCAACATAATTAGCAGCAACTACGGCACCATCCTCAGTGTCATATTTATCTTCTCTCCTCCATATTCCCTTTTGAAGGTCAGACACAGCAGAGGTTTTAGTGGTGGGGGTTCGTTTGGGGCAGGTTTACAGCAAGACGCTCAAGCAGAATGTACTGGGAACTCCAATTTGATTGATAGAAAACTTTTTTCAGGTTGTCCCCTTCCCTAGCCTCTGCCAAGAATCTGATATTTTCTCAATACCACTGAGGCCTTCTCCATTTATCCATACAAAATTTTAGCCACTTTGAGGAATGAGACTTGTCGGCAAGGCTCCATGGAGCTGGGAAGTCAGGAAGCTAAGCCATCTGCAGCAAAGAAGGCAGAGGAATTAAATTCTCAGGACTTCCCCCTCTGCCTCTTTGGTTCTGGTAGTTATAGAATTTGAGTCCTTGTTATGGAATTTGGGAGGCAGCAGAAGTAGAAGGAAAACTGGGGGATGAGATTGACATTTGCACAAGCACTTGACCAAAGCCATTCGGAGGGCGTCCAGGGCCCAGGCAAAGATTTCTCTTTCTAAGGCCTCTGTTTATATAAACAATCTGAGTCACCAAAATCATCTTTTTGGCACCATCTGGTCACCTAATCTCATGTGATTTAGCAAAACACCCACCAGCCAGCAGGAGCAATCCCCTCAAGGAAGTGGGGTCCAGGCACCAGCCTGGGGGCAATATCATGGGTGACTAGCTCAAAGTTCCTCAGGCATCTGGTCAACCTCAAATTAAAGGGATGGGAGAAACAGGGAGCAGGGCCCACATGGTTCTGGGTCAGAACCAAAGAGTCCCACCAGAACAGGGCTGCTAATGCCTGCCTCTACTAGAGATCAGAGGAGGACTTAGAAAAGTTCAAAGAAAGCACTCCAAAGAGCCAAGTCCCCTGTGATGGAAGGCCAGGTCAGGGGCTCAACTTGCCCTGTGGTGAGGACTAGATTGCATTTTATTCCAAAACCTCTGTAGAAAATGTCCTCTTTGAGTCAGGATCAGAAGGAGTTACACCCCCCTTCCCTGCTTATAATGTGGGACTATCATGGGATTATCCTAAATTTCTCTTTATTTATTTATTTAAGATACCCTAGCATCTCAAGGACCATAGCTATGGACAGGGGCTCTTAACACTGTTATCATTAGCTATTTGTTTCATTAATGAAGTAGCAGACAGAGGTTTAAAAAAAAAAACAACAGCTCTGCTAACCAAAGAAACTATTAGGGCTGAATTGAGGGGCAATCCCGTTGCCCAGGAACCATTTTGCAAATTCAGTCATTTTGTTTGAAAAGTCACAAACCTGGGATCCCCCACAGAACTGCCCCTACACTGGCAGGCCTGGGGCCATTATGCAAATGGAGGCTTCAGGCCCACAGCCCACCCCTTCCTCGCAGCCCTCCCCTGGTTCTGCCCAGATCATAAAAGACCTTTTCCACCTGTATATTGACAACCAGCTCACCTGTCCAAGTTCTAACTCTCCCAACCCTTACCGACAGCAACCCCTTGGCTACACTCTGGACATATCAGTGGCACTATTAACCCTCAGAAGGACAGATGTGGGGAGCAAATTGGAAGCAGGCTTAGGGTGTAGGGGCAGGGGATTCCAGGATGCCTAGGACATGGAGTGTGGTCTAGAAGGGAGTGGGGCATGGGCTGACACCAGGTGAGTATACTCCTTGCCTCCTGGACTTCCCATCCCACAGCTTGAGGAGGGCCAGAGCCCTGGCCTTAAAAGCACAGGGGTCAGAGCAGATGCCCCATCTGCCTGGGAATAAAGGTGATACTCCTCACCATACTATTTCACAGACCATGCCCCTTTTCCTACTTCACTTTTCAGTCCCTACTTCCCCAATCTCCTTCAGCCCATGCCCCAACTGCTTCTTTTCTCTCACTTATAGGAATTCCTAGTTCCTACTTTTTAGTCATCCTGAATCTGACCTTGAAGCTTGTGATATACAAGAAAGGAGATATTATATCTTTTTTAAAAGTCTACAGAACCTGAATATTTATGATATGCCACGTCAAGATGTCCTGGTAAAGAAATGTAATTCTTGTCAACTATGGCTACTGAAAAATGACTTTCTGGATACACTGGTGGCACATTTTATCTTTCAAAGGCTGACAGAAAATGGGATTGCAAGTTTCAAGCAGTAATCTCCTCATCTTATTGTGGTTTCTGGAAACAACAACAAAAAAATGGCAACATAGCTAAGCTCTATAAAGGACTGAGCAGACAAGCAGATGATATAACACTTTAGGCAAGAAGTTCTTGTCCTGTAAGAGAACTGAGGTACTTTACAGTCTTCCCAAGGGAATGGACACTTTTCCATTTCATGGATTGAGGATACCCATAAAGAGGAATCAGAGCAGTAGAGCGATTTGCTCCAAACATCAAACCCAGGACTGGCAGACTCCAGGATCCAATGTCTTTACTATTACATGAAGTTACAGCTATAAGGTCTTTAAAAAGTGCATATGACCTCTCTTCCTTCTTTTTTTTAACATATTTTTTTGTTTTTTTTAATATACTTAGATTATACAAATGTTACACAAAAAATATAGGGATTCCCATATGCCCCACTCCCCACACCTCCCACACCCTCCCACATGAACAACATCCTTCCTTAGCGTGGCACATTCACTGAAATTGATAAACACATCCTGGGGCACTGCCATTGAGCATGGACCATAGTTCACATTGTAGTTTACACTCTCTCCCACACAATTCTGCAGGCTATGGGAAGATATATAATGACACATATCTGTCATTGCAATGCCATTCAGGATGATTCCCAAGTCCCGAAAAAGCCCCCACATTACACCTGTGTTTCCCTCCCCCTGCCCCCAGAGCCTCCAGTGGCCACTGCCTCCATATCAATGCTGTAATTTCTTCCATTGCTAGAATCACAAGTCTATTGCAGAATGCCAGTAAGTCCACTCTAGTCCATAGTTCATTCCCCAATCCTGAGGATTCTGGGATGGTGATGTCCAGTCCACCTCTAATTGAGAGGGGCTCTCTTCCTTTTGAACCCATGTAATACCTTCCTTATATTTTTCTTACAGTGGTTATCTGACACTGCCCTGTATTATAATCATTTCTGTTCTTACTTTCTTCCCGCCTTTTGGTTGTATTTTATTTGAGGGGGAAAAAATTAGTTCAAACTCATCTTTGTTTCCCTTATGATATCTCACATAGAGCCTGGCCTATTTTTTAAAAAAGATGAATAAATGATATGGAACAGGCTCCATTTATCTGTTCTACCTGCTCCTGGGGTCTTATTTATGATCATGTATTAAGATCATGCATTAAGCCTTAAGAAGGTTGGGCTGGGATGTGCTGGGTTAGGCTATGGCTTGGGGTTGAAGATCACAATGATCCTCAGGAGTTGCAAGGCACTGAAGAAGAATTGTGGCATTCACCAAGGTATTGTGCTCCATTGGACCAACAACAGGACTCATTCTGAAAGAAGAAATCAGGAAAGAACCAGCCAATACTGCCCCCAAACTTTCCTACAATGTGCTAGTTGAGATTCTGAAGAAAGTGTCACTAAATGACCACAATGTTTTGATTGGTCCAAAAACATTTATTAGGGGAACCTACATACAGAGAACTGCGACTACCTCATGATAAACAATGAGATGGCAAGAAGTTCACTCAAATATGTCCAGGACCATGGCAACTGCTCTACACATTATACATGGTTGAGGAATAAAGGTGGCTAATTGCCAGGGGATTATATGCAAGTATTGTAAAAACATCTTGGCATGTGCCCTTTCCTCAAAACCAGATCTGCTCAGAGCAGGCTGCGCTCAAGGTTATAGCAACCAAAGCTCAGCGTGCTTCCAGGGTGTTACAGGAAAGGATGTCTGAAGCAGAGGATGGGGAGGTCAATCTTCAGTCAGGTAGGAGATGTTTTAAGTATCACACACAAGGATGTTTCTCCAAACCATGTCACAAAATAAAATTAAGAAGAACGAAAAGGGCTGCTGTTTCAGTCTGCTAGGCTGCCAAAATGCAGATAATATGAGATAGATTGGCTTTTCCAATGGGAATGTATTAGCTTACTTGCTTAGAGTTCTGAAGCCGTGAAAATGTCCAAATCAAGTTATCATCAAGATGGTACCATCTTCCTAAAGACCAGCTTCCAACAATCCAGGACTTTTTTGTCACATGGCAGCGTCTGCTCGTCTCTCCCTTCTCTTCCAGGTTTCATTGCTTCCATTCCAGCTTCTTGCTTCTGTGGCTTCTTCTCTCTCTCTCTCTCTCTCTCTCTCTCTCTCTCTCTCTCTCTCTCTCT
>JAKSZT010053769.1:27506056-27553828 GCA_026826555.1 Tolypeutes matacus
TCTCTCTCTCTCTCTCTCTCTCTCTCTCTCTCTCTCTCTCTCTCTCTGTCTATATATATCCCATTTATAAAGGACTCCAGTAAGAAGATTAAGAACCACCCTGGGCCATGCCTTAACTGAAGTAATCTAATCAAAAGATCCCAGTTACAACAGGTTTCCATGTACAGGAATAGATTAGCTTAAAGAGGATACTTTTCTGGGGTCCATACCACTTCAAACCATCACAGCTGCTGTAGGAGGTAGACATTGGGCAATAAGCTGGATGCAGTCACTAGTTAGCTAACTTGCTCACCTTGCAGTGTTGATGATTCAAATCCATGCCTCAGCAAAATTACACATTTTACCTTATAGAATGGACTTTCAGGTCAACTCAAGTGGCTTAAACTGCAAAAGTTAAAACCATAAATAACTAACTTCTACTCTGCAGGAAATTTCTGTCACATCCCAATCAACTGAGAAAGTGTGGAATAAACTGAACTAATGTAGGGGAAATTCCTCAAGAACTGACTTACGAGTCCTTCTCAGTCTCTTAACTCACCTGGCACCCCATCCTTGCCGTGGACCTAGTTTTATGACCCTATAGGCAACTTGGCTCAGCTTCTACTTCAGCGAATTTCCCCAAATGTAATTATTTTTAGATTGAGTGCTATTAATTAGGAAAAGAGGGAATAATGGGCAGCTGGCCTTCAGCATTTTCACCCTGGAGTCTCTTAGAGCCGAACTTCAATGATGGGTTTCGTATTTCCTTAAGGAATTAAAACCTCCCTTCCCCTCACATCAAATCATCAACAATGACTAAAAAACAGAGAAGTCCCTGAACTCCACAACAGATCTCAAGGCCCCCTGGGGCAGGAGCAGGAGGGGATCTTTATAGCACCTCTAATGGTTTTGCAGGGCTTGTCCACTTGTGGAAGTGTCAGCAGGCCTCAGCACTTCCCCGCTGACTTTAGGGGCTTAAAGCTCACAATCTCCTTTAAAGCCAAACCACAGTTTAGACACCATTAGAGCAGTTGGTTCTTCAACAGAAACATCAGGATGAATTTTTTCTCAGAAGAAGGCTTTCTAACCCTTTATGGCTCTGTATCTGTTTTCTTTATAAAAGAGAGAAAGGAATGGAAGGGAGGAGAAGGGAGGTGAGGGGAATGGAAGAGACTGCCCTGCAAACCAGTGCATTTACGTAAGATAGATGATGCAACAATGAATGGCCTCTTAGTTAGCCAGACCATGGGTGTGTGGATCCACCAAATCAAAATATTCTGAGGTGTGGCTTTTCAGTTCAGCCTACAGAAATTCATACTGGTTATAGTAAAGGATTCAACTAAAAGCAAGACCTGACTGGACTCCCAGAATTACAACCACAAGAGACCAAGAGAAGCCATTGGATATATGAGTTCACTCCTTGGACCAGAGTACATTTGACTCCCTGCAGGATAATCTCCAGTCCATCAACCAATCTATTCTGAAAGGCATCGAACAGTGGGATTTTCACAGCTTCCCTTGGGAAGTTGTTCTTAAAGTTGAACGGGCAACGTATTTTTCCTAATCTTGAACATCCATTTTTCCTTTTCTTAACTTCATCCCTGTTATCCTCTGGAATAAATTCCTGCCCTCAACATTGTCTTTTTCTCTTAGTGTTTACTGATGCATTTCCCACATCTACTTACTGTACAACATCAGCATCTGTGCACTCAAGTCTCAGAGATCAAGAGACGTCTAAGAAGAACAATGACAAATAAAAGCTCTGCCATCTGGCAGGCATAAGCATAAATGAGATGTGAGCCTAAAATCTCAATAAAGGGGGATCACCATCAATCCACTCTCCACAAAGAGTGCCGCGACAACAGCAGAATTACTCCGCAGTGAGTGATGCTCTGCCAGTGGGACCCTGTTCTCACCGTGATTAATTTTCACAACCTAATGAGTTCTCCCTTCCCCTAAATGACTTTATGAAACACAAAATTTATTTTATCACAGGTATCTTCAATTACATTCACCCCACTTTTTACACATTTTATTTTACTAAGCAAGGGTGCAGAAATAGGTACCTGTATATAAATTTTCATTGTACCAACTTTTGAGAGTTACGAGTTTGACGACTCTTCACCTTAGAGGGGACAAAATGGGCTTCTGACCATGCTGCTGCCCAAGAGGACATTTGCCTGGTTTAGATGTTGATGAATGTGGGGCAATTTGGAGATCTTCCCCTACACTTAGAACCTTTTTTCATGATCCAGAAAAATTCTAATTCCACCTTCATCTAAAATGTCCTTTCTTCTCCACCAAACATTCTGGTTTACAGAATTTTATAGCTGGAGAGGTCCTCAGCAAGAATCTAGTGGTTCTTTTTTTAACAGCTATAAAATTTTCATATAGTCATTTCTGTTTCATAAAGTCAACCTGCTTCCCCGTTACCCTCCTCCGAAAATATTGATGTATCCAGATGGTTTGTGCTATCCCAGTGCTTTCCAGTAGAACTTTCTGCAATGATGGAAATGTTCCATAACTTTCTTATCCTTTATGGTAGCCACTAACCAATTGTGGCAATTGAGCACTTGCAATGTGGCTAGCATGGTAGAGGTTAACTAAATTGTTCATTTTATTTAATTGTAATTAATTTAAGATTAAATGGCCACTCGTGGCTAGTATTTACCCTATTGGACAGTGCAGGTGTATACAGTGTCAAATGGCAAATACTTAGAACAGTTGAGTTCATTCTTTTCCCAGAAGTGTTAGGCATTACTACATAAAACTTAATATAAATATATACTCCTTTTTGTTTTCTCATATTATCTTGGTACCTAAATAGAATTTCTCTGGGAAACTTTTGCTAAGAATTTTCCTATATTTAGACTACAATATTAAGTGAACAAAAAAGCTGAGACAAATATCCACATGATTGGAGGGGGGGCAATTTTTAACTGAAATAACAAGCGAAAATTATGAAGCAAACCTAAGTTACAATCTTGTTGTTGTTGTTTTTATTTTTAGGGTTTACAAAAGCATTTTACCTTCGTTATCTTGTATGCTCCTCACAACAACCCTAGGAGAGGGATCAGCTACTTTAGAGCTAAGACAACTAGGGCAGAAAAGGGTGAATTTACTGCCCCCAAGCAAATGATTATCAGGACAAGGACCTGTACCCCAACCTTCTAACTTCAAGTCCCACCTTCTTTCCCTGACATGTGTAGGTCCTCAGTTCTCTTCGCCTGTGCTAAGATTTTTCCAAATGAGTCCCTGTGTTCTTTTAAGCCAACTTACAAAATTCAATTTGAAAACTCCAGCCTCCCCAACCTTTTTATTTGTATAAATTAGCGAAAGGTGATTTTCAATGAAACTTACATGTGGAAAGCTGACAAAAGAATTGTATGGAGTTTTATCACTAGCTACAGTGTGCCGAACTAATAAAAGAAAGGAAAATTAAGCATTATTTCATAGGAAGCAGAAAATTGAATAGTTGGCTGAGTAATTTTAAAGAGTAACTTATAAAACTAAATTAGGGTAAAAGAAAGAGAAAGCGCACGCAATGAAAGTGTCCTTACCAAAATCAGGAGCCCAATAGAGCACATCTCTTGCTAAAAATAGATTGTTCTGGGCTTTCAAGAACTTGTGATTTCATTTCCATTGAAGGTTATTACTCACACTTCACATACTACATATGCACAAGAAGCATCCCTTCTCTGCCTGCTCAACAAAAGACTTGAGTACATTTAATGATTTCACCACATTCCTGAGTAAGTAGCCTGGGCTTTTATTTGCAGTGACAGATGCGTGTCCCAAGGGCTGTCCACTGACCAGTGCCTCTGATGAGGTTTCCAATGGGGCAGGTCCCCTCTCAGAGCCATCCTTCACTTTCTGACAGCTTCATTTTTGAGGGTCCACCTACAGAAGAGAAAGGCTATCTGTGCTTCCTATAGGTGCCACACAGACCTTAAAATCCAATGTTATTTCTTTAAATTCCTGCAAGAAAGTGCATGTTGCTGTTTCTGAACACCACATACATAGTGGAAACAGCACTGCACTTGGAGCCAGAGGACCTGAATTCAAGGCTCGCTATGCCACACTGGTGACCCTAAGTCAGTTGTGTTTCTCTCAAAGGGCCTGTTTCTTTTCCATAAAATGGAGCTGATAAAACCTAGCACAAGACAAGGTAGAAGCATAGAGCATATGAGATCTCATATAGAAGATATATTTTACAAATTGCAAAACACTTTCAAAAGCTTCGAGTATAATTATATCTTCTTGCCAAATTCATCCACCACAGAAAATAAGGTTCTCTGCTGCAACGAGTATCAGGGCAACCATTGCTAGCACAGAAGCTTGGGGAAGCCTGCCAAACTGATTTGGTCCTAGATCACTCAGCCTGGTTCTTCTTTAGCATTATGGGCAGGCAAGGGGGGGGGTTAGTCTTGGCAACATCTTCTTTAAACTCTTCATGAGGATAAATGAACAAACTTATTTGGAATGATGAAAGGAAAGTGTCTTTCAATCTTGAAGACCACAGCATGCTTCACATGTCCATGCTCAATTAGGAGCCAAGGGTTCAGGTTAGAGTTCCATGCAAATGGAGATTGAGCAAGTAATACTAATAAAAGCTACCATTTTTGAGTTCTTACTCATAGACACTTGTGGAAAGCACTTATATTTCTTTTTTTTTTTTTTTAAAGATTTTATTTATTTATTCATTTATCCCCCCTTGCTGCTTGTGCTCGCTGGGTCAGCTAACCACGCCATGCGGGCGGGCTTTGCCTTCACCAGGAGGCCCCGGGAACCGAACCGGGGCCTCCCATATGGTAAGCTGGAGCCCTACTGATTGAGCCACAGCCGCTTCCCAAGCACTTATATTTCTTTCTCTTACTTCATCCTTACCCTAGTTAAGTATTATTTACCCCCATTTGCAGATGAGGCATACATTTCTTGCCTCAGATTACAGAACTAACGAATGATAAAGCTAAAATTTGAGTCCAGTTTTGCTAGATTCTAAAACAAGTCTCATACCCACCTGCGAAGATAAGTGAGCATGAAACATTTGTCCCTAAGAGAACTTAAACAAGCTGGGCATCTAGCACATGGGGTCTCCCCCAGTCCCATCCCCAATACAAACTCATTACATCAGGTTGAGACCATATGGGAATATTAATGTGAGAAAGCCAATGCAAAACCAAAAGGGACATTTAAATTCTTTATCAAAAATAACTGGAAAGTTTTAAAATTATTTTTGAAGGCAAAATAGAACTATTAAATCTTGAAATTAATTACCAAAACATCCTAATATTTTTTAAATAAAGGCTACTTTTGTTATTCCTAAATTAAAAGTAAACTTATCTATGATGTTTCCATCTTTGGTATACTTCAATAACTCCACATCTGTTGGCCTCCTTTCTCTCCTACTCTGTCTGCCCCTAAGCCTGACATTGTCCCTGTATCAATCCTTGTTTTCCAGAGAAACAGAACCAACAGGGAAATACATATATTAAGGGATTTATTATAAGGAATTGGCTCATGCAATTGTGAGTACTGGCAATTCTGAATTCTGTAGGGCAATCAGAATGTTGGAAATTCTGGTAAGAGGTGATATTGCAGTGTTGAGTCCAGAATCTGCAGCAGGCTGGAAACTCAGAACGGAGGAAAGGGTATGGTCTTCCTTTTCAAACTCTTAATTATTTGCTCCCAAGGCCTCCAACTGATTGGATAACACCCACCCAGTTATCGAGGCAATATCCTTTACTCACAGTCAATTGCTTTAGATGTTATCCCATCTACTAAATACTCCCACAGCAATATCTAGGCCAGTATGTTACCAAACAACTGAATACCATAACCTAGCCAAGGTGACACATAAAATTTACCATCACAGTCCCTGTTTAAAGGTGTTCTTCATTAAAGTAGTAAGTCAATAGACTTTCTAAAAATATACTGGAAAGAATTTGCAGCCCAACTACCTAACATTTGACATAGATCATCTTAAATAATACATACACAACATGTAAGATAGTATCCTCACCACATATTGCAAATGCGCAAACTAAAGCATAAAGGGATAAAAAGAGATTTGGAAATTTACTGTTGCCAAAAATAAATCCCTCTAAATCTTGGTTGTTCTTTGTAAGTGATGTGATTTTTCTCTCTGGTGGACTTTTAGGATTTTCTCTTTATCCTTGATCTTCTGCCATCTTACTTTGCAGTTTCACTTCAATATTCCTTGTGGATATTTTTAATCCTACTTAGCATCTTGTGGGTCTTTTTTAATGAGTCTTATTTTTCTTCCTTTCTAGAAAATTCTCATTTTTTATATCCTTGAATATTTTCTATGCCATTTACTCTATCATCTCACGCTGGAACTCTTGTTAGACATAACTGGAGCTTCTGATTCTGTAAGTTGTGCCAGTGAATTCATCTTCTATGAAAATGTTTTTTTCCTTGGGTGCCTTAGATTATAGAGGTCATAAGGGGGTATTCTCAGTTGCCTCCACCTGGGCCCTGGAGGGTTTGGTCTAGAAACCAGTGAGGGGTTAGGTTTCCAAACTCTCAAGTCACTTATTCCATCCATGTCTTGCGGCAGGCTGTGATCTTCTGGCCACAGCTGGGGCTGGTGGAAAAAAGAGATATGTTGGTGTCATTTCCTAAAAGATGGCACTTAGCTCCCTCCTGGCTCCATCAGGGAATCCATTTCTGCTCTTTCCCTTCTGGTCCTGTGGCCTCTCCTCCAGCCCTTGCCTGGGTTAAAACTCCATCCCCTGTGGCCTGCCTGCCTCCACTCACCTCACATTACTTCTGACATTCATTGTCTCAGGTTCCCCAGCTGTCTCTGGCTTTTAGTACTTAACATAGTTTATTATTTCCCTATATGTGTAATAGAAAGGAGTTTAACCTTGTTGCCAAATGTCCTCTTTTAAAAACAAACATTTACTGGATTATTTTTGAAATTCCATACATGGTACATATTCCAAAAACAAATTCAAAACATTTCAGCTAAGTAATTTCTATTTTAAATTCTGATAGTCATTCATCATAATTTGTATTTGCCTATTCATTTTCATAGATAATTCTGAACATTTTAGAAGAAAAACAACTTTTCAAAAACATGTAAAAAATAATTTTAATTTTACATTTTTACATTTTTCATTTTTTACATTTAGTTTTTTACATTTATTAATGGGAACAAATATAAATGTATATTTTTTTAATACAAGTACATAGCATATAAGCCTCCATTTATACATATGTCCTGGGCCCCACAAAATTAAGGGGTGGGTGGGTCTGTGGGAGGTTGATAAATTGTTCTCCATCAACAGTGAATGAATGAACATTTTCCCACACCAAGTTCAAACATTACTTGTGAAATTTTCATTTGCATTGCTTTAATTACTAGTGAGGGTAAACACTGTTTTATATTTGTTTACTAGTCATGTATAATTTCTCTTCTGTAATTTGTCTCTTCATACATTTGCCCCATTTTTCTTCTAGGGTCTTAATTTTTTACTTATTGATTTGTGTAAGCATATTATATATTAAAGATATTGACCCTTTGTTATATTTATTGCAAAAATTTCCCCAAATTATCAATTACTTTCCAATTTTGTTTATGATGTTTTAATGTACACAAAGTTTTAATTATTTTATTTTATTTATTAATTTATTGAAGTAAGTCACTCATACATGAACATACATAAATAATAAGCATATAGCAATAGTTGTGACCTTATAAAACAAACATACATAACATCATACGGGGCTCTCATACCTCACCCTACCACCAATAACTTGCTTTTAACTAATGATTAAAGAGCATCTTCAAAATATTACTACTAACCAAAGTATTTTCCCCCAACCAACCCTATTATTTTTTTCATATCATTTATACATGAACATAAATAAACAGTAAGTATATAGTAAAAGTTGTGAACTTACACAGCAAACATTCATAACATCATGCAGGGGTCCCACACATCAACCCTCCACCAACACCCTGCATTGTCATGAGATATTTGTTACAAGTTATGAAAGAATATTGTCAAACTCTTGCTGCTAATTATAGTCCTTATCTTATATTTGGTGTATTTTCCCCCCAACCACCCTATTATTTTTTTTTTAATATATTTTTATGACAAAGTTGTAAACTTACAAAACAATCATGCACATGTGCAGAATTCCCAAACAACACCCCTCTATCAACACACCACACCGTGGTGGAACATTTGTTGCAGATTATGAGATAATATCCGATTATTATCAGGTCCACAGCATACATTTGGCACACATTTTCCACATGCCTCCGTTATCAACACAGTACATCTTTGGCATAGATGCAAGAATATTACATTATTACTGTTAACCATAGTCCATAGGTCATTCCAATTGTATTTTTCCCATGCCTCTCCACATTCCCACCACCCTGAAATAGTGATGTACATTTGCTCTAGCTCACAAAGGACACTCTTGCATCTGTACCATCAACCACAATTCTCATTCACCTCTGGGTTTACTGTGCTATTCAGTCCCTAGATTATTCTCTAGCTTTTTGTCAATTGGCATTTACATCCCTAGACTACCATTTTCCACCACATCCCCATTTATAAACCAGCTGTTACTTACTATAATGTGTTACCATCAACTCTGCACATTTCCAGTAAAGCTAATTAAAACTTGTACATGCAATATCAGTAGTCCATCTTATCTTCCTCTTATCTCCTTTAAGAATCCACCATCTACTACCAGGTCTTAAAGATATTTTCCTACATTTTCTTCTAGAAGCTTTATGGCTCGTGCTTTTATATTTAGGTTTTTTATTCATTTTGAGTTAATTTTTGTGTAAGATGTAAGATAGGGTCCCCTTTCTTTCTTTCTTTTGGGTATGGATATCCAGTTTTCTCAGCACCATTTGTTGAATGGACTATTCTGCCTGAGCTGGGTGGGTTTGACAGGCTAGTCAAAAATCACTTGACCATAGATGTGAAACTCTGTTTCTGAACCATCAGTTCAGTTCTATTGGCCTATGTGTCTGTCTTTATGCCAGTTGTTTTTACCATTGTAGCTTGATAATATTATTTAAAGTCCAGAAATGAGAGACCTCCAACTTTGTTTTTCCTTTTTAAGATATTTCTGGCGATTCAGGACCCCTTACCCTTCCAAATAAATTTTTCATGTTTTCTATTTATTTAAAAAATGCTGGTAGAATTTTTATCAGGAGTACACTGACTCTGTATATCAATTTGAGTAGAATTGACATCTTAACAATATTTAGTCTTCCAATCTGTGAGCATGGAATGTTCTTCCAATTATTTAGGACTTTTTTTTTTGTTTGTTTCTTTTAAAAATGAGTTGTAGTTTTCTGAATACAAGTACTTTACATCTTTGGTTAAGTTTATTCCTAAATATTTGGGTTTTATCTGTCATATTTTATTTTTCACCACTCTTTTGACACTTTTAGTTACTTTTATTGATATAATCTTCATTTCTAGACTCTCTTCCAGGCCTCTCTCTCCAGTCTTTCTTTTCAGGCTATAGTACACCCTTTAGTATTTTCTGCAAAGCAGGTCTCTTGGTTACAAACTCTCTGTTTCTGTTCATCTGTGACTATTCTAAACTCACCCTCATTTTTTAAAGACAATCTTGCCAGATATAAGATCCTTGGCTGGAAGTTTTTCTCTTGCAGTATCTTAAATATATCATACCACTGTCTTCTTGCCTCCATGGTTTCTGGTGAGAAATCGGCACTTAATCTTATTAGGTTTCTCTTATACATTATGCATTGCTTTTTACTTGCTGGTCTCAGAATTCTCTGTCTTTGGCATTTAACATTCTGATTAATATGTGTCTCGGAGTTGGTCTATTAGGATTTTTTTCAGATGGGAGTACATCATGCTTCTTGGACATGGATATCTATGTCCTTCAATATGGTTGGGAAATTTTCTACCATTATTTCTTCAAATATTCTTTCTGCCCCTTTTCCCTTCTCTTCTCCTTCTGGGACACTCATGACATGTATGTTTGCACGTCTCTTACTGTCCTTTAGTTCTCTGAGACCTTGTTCAAGTTTTTCCAATCTTTTCTTCATCTGTTCTTTTGTATGTTCACTTTCAGAGACCATTTCTTCAAGCTCACCAATCTTTTCTTCTGTCTCCTCAAATCTGCTATTATATGATTCCAGTGTATTTTTTATTTCATTTATTGCACCTTTCATTCCCATAAGATCTGTTATTTTTCTATGTATGTTTTCAAATTCTTCTTTGTGCTCATCTAATGTCCTCTTAATATCCTCAATATTAATATTCAATGAGGGTGAAGCAGATGTGGCTCGGTCGATGGGGCTTCCATTTACCATATGGGAGGCCCTGGGTTTGATTCCCGGGGCCTCCTGGTGAAGGCAAGCCAGCCCACGCAGCGTGGTGAGCTGGCGCAGCAGGACGGCCCAACAAAGGGAGACAAGCAGACACAGAAAAACCCACAGCAAATGGACACAGTGAGCACAAGCAGCAAGGGGGGATAAATACATAAATAAATAAAATCTTAAATATATATATATATATATTCAATGAGCCAACTCATTGAATTTATTAAGAAGATTTGTTTAAACATCTATGATTATTGTCTCAACTCCTTTATGTCATCTGAAGGCTTATCTAGTTCCTTTAACTGGACCATATCTCCCAGTTTCTTGGTGTGGATTCTAATTTTTTGTTGGCGTCTTGATATCTGGCTTACTAGAGTATTTATTCTGGGTGCAGTTTTTCTCTTTAGTTTAGGGTTCCTGTCCTTTCTCTCTTGCTGAATGTGTAGTAGGAGCCAAAGATGTAGTTGGTGCTATAAACTGTGGAGGTTCAAGCTGCCCTCAGTGTCCCAAGGACCGATGAAACTTCTCCCAACTTTCTCCTTTGCCAAGGGTAGGAACAGAGCCACAGCTGTGTGGAATAATCCAAGTCATGCAAGCCTAGACTGTAGTTTCCCAGAGAGACTGATAAAGCTTCATGCCCCTTTCTCCCCTGCCTGGGGCAGGGATGGAACTACAGATGTGGGCAGCAATCTTTGCAGTGCAGGTCCAAGATGACCGCAGTTGCCCCAGTAGACTTCTGATTATTCTATCTGTGCCAGCCAAATGTACTTGCAGTTACCTGGATAGGGTGGTGCAGGGCCCGCCAGCTTTCTTCCTGCTTGAGTGGGGCTGAAGCCTAGGCTAGGGCTGCAGGCCAATCTGGGTGAAAGAAATTGGTCTCTAGCATCACCGTGATTTTCAGGCAGCCCGGCTTCCCCTCGGTGGACTCAAAATGGCGGCTCCCGGCCTCCTTCGGACTTGGACAGGTTCAAAGTTCAGCTTTTCTTAGAGTTATATTTTAGGAAATGACTAATCAGTAGCTGACATTGGTGACCAAACATCTCTTCCTCCCATGTTTTTGGGAAAGAGAGCTTCCAATTCCTGCCACAGAGTAGCTCCTGGGGTGGCTTGTGCCACCAAAGTACGATGATCACCAGCCTCCGCGGTGTGGCCTGTTATTTCCCGGAGAGGCTGGTACAGCTCGCTCCAGCTTCCTCCTTGCCTGAGGTGGGCCTGGGGCTTAGGCTAGAGCTACAATCTGATCTGGATGGAAAGAAGCCAGTCCCTACCAGCACTGTGATTTTCAGTCAGCCTCGCTTCCTCTTGTGTCAGGCACGGAGTTAAGATGGCAGCTACTGGCCTCTTTCTGACTTGGACAGGTTCAAACTTTAGCTGTTCTTAAGATTATACTTTAGCCCACCAAATTTACTAATCAGTGGCTAAAGTTGGTGCCCAACCATCTTTTCCTCTCCTGTTTTTGGGAAGTGGAGCTTCCAATTCCAGCCGCGGAACAGCTCCAGAGGCGGCTTGTGCCTCCAGTGGAGGACAGGCACAGGCCTCCTCAGTGTGGAGTGCTCTACTTACGAATCTTCCCCGCAAATGGGCAGTCTCCTCCTTCCATTCTTTCAAGGATCCTGCAAGATGCACTTCTGGTCTCCTGGAGCCCCCAAACAAGACCTTTAGTTAGCTCTGGGTGATTACTAACTGCCCTGTGGCAGGAGCTGATTCTAGGAGAACCTTACTCTGCCGCCATCTTGCTGGATGTCCTTACAAAGTTTTAATTTTTTTATAGTCAAATCTGCTGGTCTTTTCTTTTGTGATTTCTTCTACCAATTTTACACTTAGAAAGCTCTTTCCCACTCAGAGATCAGATAAATATTCATTTGAATTTTCTTCTTATATTTTCACTTTTTAAACAACTCACCAATGCAGTTGGAATGTATTTTGGTATATGTTATGAGGTCATGATTTGCATTGATTTTTTTTCCATATAGCCAGCTAAATTTCCTAACACCCTTAATTAAATAATCTTTCTTCATGGTTTCTGAAGTTTCCTTTATCGTGTGTTAAGTTTTAGAGTTTGCTTCTGGGAGATATATTCTCTTTCATTGATCTATAGGTTTATTCTTGAGCTAATTATTGTAGATTTACAATATTCCAAATATCTCATAGGTTTAGTACTCTCTTTACTTTACTTTCTTTTCCTCCTCCCTCATTGCCCTCTTTCTATTCTTACAAGTGAACTTTAGAATCAGTTCTCAATTTGCCAGCCCTTTTGGCACTGCCTTAGTAGTATTTGGGTTGCCTTTGACAGGAAGTGAAGCCAAAAACAGATGACCACCCAGTAAAAATAGTTTAGAAAGATTGGAGTGGGCAATCACTAAAAACAAATCTAATATCTGATCCAGCACTACTTGTGTATTTCCTCCAAATTTCCTTCTATCTCCAAAATTCAGAGTCTCTGAAACATTATTACCAAAAACTGTTTTGCTAAGTATTGGAAAGAATATAGGCTTCTGGTTAGATGGACTAGCAAAATGACTTGTTAGGCAGATGAACTTAAGCAAGTTATTTAACTTCTCTGAGCCTCAGCTTTTTTTTTTTTTTTTTTTTTTTTTTTTTCTTCCTATCTGGTTGTTTTTTAATCTTTTTGGTGCATTGCTTGCTCTGGGATGCCTTTTTTCTTTTTTTTACCAGGAGGTCCCAGGGATCAAACCCGGGTCCTCCATATGGTAAGCGGGAGCTCAGTTGCTTGAGCCACAGCTGCTTCCCAGTTTTCTTATCTGTAAAATGTGGAGGGGAAATCCAGCCTCACAGGGCTATTGGGAGAATCAAGAGAGAGAATGTAGGTAAAACACTCAGCACAGTGTCTGGATGTGGTGGCTATTTTCTCGATGTTGGCTGCCCTCTCCCTTCTCAGCATTCTTGCTCTGCTTTTCCTAGTATATGAGTCTTCTCCCTCTCCCAAGCAGCTCTCAAGTCTGTACTGTATCTTTAAAGGCATTGGGGTATCTTAGCAAAATAGATTTTAAGGTTGATTCTTCAGGGTGTTCAAGGATGTCCCGCTGACTGACCTCTTAGCTGTCTGTGAGAGCAAAGGAGAAGGTTAACCTTCAGTTTTTGTGGCATCCTGCTTCTGTCTCTTTGACTGCCAGGACCATTCAGCTAAGTTCTTGCTTTCAAAGATTCCTCAGCCAGAAGCAAAGAGAAAGGTGTGGATGCTTCAAATTATTCAAGTCAGCTTGCAGCATGTTCTTCAAATCTTTCTACGCATGTATATAATTGTTGATTCTTAACTAGATGGATCATACTCAAGCAGGAAAAGAAAGCAATGACTCCACTGGGGTGATTATCCCAGAACTGACACTAGCTCAGGCCTAGTTTCCTTTCTGTGTGAGAACATTATTTCAACAATAGAAATTATTCGTTACAAAGAACAAGATGAAAATGTGTGGCAGTCATTTCCTTTTCTAGCTTGCCCTAAGTTAGAGCCCAGAAACCTTTAGGCAGAGCCAGCAGCAGGATCCATGGTGAAATGGTCTTCAACAAGGTCCATTGTCCCTGCCACACCTCACCCAATTTGAGCCCAAGCCGTCACCCTCCTTCCAGAATAACCACCTACACATTCAACCTTGATCCAAGTTATGCTATCTGTTGTTACCTGGGAGCTCCATGCTGCTCCCACCTACATCGCCCAAGCCTAATCTAGCCTCTGCCCTCCTCCTTGGCATAATAGTAGAGGAAATGGCTTCTACCCCACAGCTGTCCATCCCAGCCGCCACCCCTTCAGATTTCCAGAGGCACTCCATGAGCCCTGAAAGTCCTAACTACAAAGCAGGCCCTTGGTTACAGAATTGCCCCTTTCTCCTTCTCTGACATCCCCTGCCCATTAGCACAAGAAATGTAGACATACTATGCCCTGTGCTTAACATGTTTGTGCTTTTGGCCACCTAGAATGTGTTTACCTTCTTTGCCTACAAATTTAATGTCCAGCTCAGATGTCTTCTCAAAGCCTGCCCTCATCCCTCCACCAAGCACCATCTTTCCCTACTTAGAACAATTCATCTATACCTTTCTTCACTTTGTATGCTTTAATGGCATTTTGCTTTCTGGCTTATATTATGGTTTTCTTCTATTCCTATTTATTTTCCCTAATTTATTTTATTTATTTTATGGTTTTCTTTGCTGGCAAGGAGCTCACAGTCAAGTCAGAGAAAAGATGGGATCCATGTTTGAATAATCTTTGTATTCACAACCTAACATGGTGTTTGGCACTTAGTAGTCACAGAATGAATACATGAAAACGTCCATCAGCCTTGCTATAATGCTATAGGAAACTTGATAGCCTCAAGGGAGTAATTGCTCCCTGGAGTAAACATGTGCAAAATCTGCTGAGTGGAATAGAAGAAGCTCTATAACTTTCTGTACACAGAATTCCTGGGGAAAAGCAAACATCTTTGGCTGTATAACACTCAATTTCTTTTTTGCCCAGAATCCAGGTTTACGGGACTCTCAGTAATTTTTTAATCTGAATCAACTCACAAAAAAAATAAAAGAAATAGCTAGGGTGGCTCTTTCTAGTAAGTTGTCTCTTGTTTAATACTGTTTTCCTGTCATTTGCTCCCAACCTCCAAAATTTCAGGCCATAAAGAATTCTGAGAGCACTTAGGAGGGGCTTTTTTGAAACTGCAGACCACAAATCAAATTGTGTACATAGTCAATCTCCATTATCAATTATCTAACAATTTGGGAAGGAGTGCAAACTTTGCTTCAGCAAATTTGGTGATTCATTTTTTCCAAAAGAGGTTAAAAATAGAAAAAGTAGACACTTTCTAATGAGATTGAAAGCAACCCTTCTCTTTGCCCACATGGAGAACTGTTAGAGACCCAGGGAAGTGTTTTCCCCTAAACTCAGCAGCTTCTCCAGAGAAGAGAAACAAGAAAGGAACAAGAAAGGAAGAAAGAAACGAAAAGGAAGAACTGAACACTCATCTCCATTAAGCTGACATGACAAATAAATGACTAGACTCGAGTGCCACACTTCACTTGGCTATGCAGGCAGACGCTTCCATTTTATTGCTATTGTAAATTCAGACCAGAAAGAGACAGAATATTGGCATTTCAATCAAGGCAACCTCAGATAGCCACACGTGCACACACAAGCGCGAATGCAAGCTCACACTCTCACATTTACATCCCCTGCCCAGCTCACGCAGCTCTCTGTGTTGAAAGCTTTATGAAAGAAAGCCTGCAGGATATCCAGAGATGACTGACAAGATTCAGAGGGATGGAATTTTACAAATCCTTATAAAAGAACCAGGAGCCCTTGCCAACAGGGAGTTGAAATATGTTCCTCCACTCGTCTGACTGTACAAAAGAAAAAAAATCATAAACAAGTTGCCAAGAATATACATTCCCACAGAGCCCATCACCCTCCAGCTAAATGCTCACTGTCCCCTCTTCTTCTTTAAGAACTGGGAAACAATGACGTTCCTGGGGTAATATGTACCTGCCTGGCATCTTCAATCATTTAGCAAATTATAAAACAAGGCTCTGTCATTTCAGCGACTGAAATAAGGAAGCAGACCGACATTATCAAATAAGCTCATACAGTGCAGAGGCATAAGAAATGGGGCCATATTTCAAGTCCTTGAGAAGTGACAAATTTATTTTGAGCCACATCTACTGCGGGGCACCATATGATATTTCTTTAGGTACAGACATTGCATGAGAGTAAACTGTTCTGTGCACATTTGTAAAGTATTTATATTCCATCAGCTTTCTTGCCAGTAGGAAAATATTAGGGGTTCTTTGCACATATATCAGATAGGTTTTATAATGTAAGCCATAGCCTGTTTCTAAGTAAATTATTAAATCATGGGCTCTTTATTGAAATGAAGTTGTCTGCACTGATCTTCCTGATAAAAGAATGTTCTTTGTAGAAAATGACTGTCCCAGTTTAGAATAATTAATTCAACCACAGACTTCAGAAGATGGTGGAAAAGGAAGGAAATAAGTATTTATTGAGCAAAATGCCAGACACCGAGTAGGCACTTTCTGTGTGACTTTACTAAATCTTATTATCTGTCCCACAAATAAAGAAAAATTCTTTCCACATTAGAGATGAGAACATTCGGCAAGACTGGCTCACTTACCCAGCAAGCAGCACAATGCTAGAAAGTGGTAGAAATGAGATTTAAAAATCTAGGTCTTACTAAAACCTAGCTCATTCAAATACTGTATGCTAACTCCTAACCTGGACAAAGTTGGCCTAGATAATTTTGCCCTGGATTGTCAAGCCAAAACTAGATATACTCTTAATAAATAAGTCACTTGTCAATTGACATATATTAATGCCCAATGAAAAAAATTTTTTTACATAAAAACCACTTCAGATTCTTAAGTCTCAAGGTAAATTGAAGGTTAGCATCTTCCAAATACCCTTTCTTCCTCTCAGATACACACACTTTTAAAATATGTGCACACATGGGAAGCAGATGTGGCTCAAGCAGTTGGGGCCCTGCCTAGCACACAGGAGGTCCTGAGTTCAGTTCTTGGTACTTCCTAAAGAAGACAAGAAAGACAGCCGGCTGATGCGGTGAGCTCACTCAACAAGATGATGCAATGAGAATGACACAACGAGGAGACCTAACAAGAGACACAGCAAGCAAGAGAGGATGTGGCTCAAGCAATTGGGCGCCTCTCTCACATGAGATGTCCCAGGTTCAGTTTTCAGTACTCCCTAAAAAGAAGATGAGTAGACACAGAGAACAGACAGCGAGGGCAAACAATGAGGGGGATAGGGAGAAATAAATTAGTTAATTTAATTAATCTTAAATATATATATATGTATACACACATATTAAAAATATTTGTGTTCCCAAGAGGTTGATAATAAAGGTCTTTAAATTCTAAAAACAGGATTAAAAAAAAAAAAAAATTCTAAAAACAGGAAAGCAGATGTGGCTCAAGTGATTGGGCTCCCATCTACCATATATGAGGTCCAGGGTTCTATTCCTGGGGCCTCCTGGTGAAAAGCAAGCCGGCCACAGAGAGCTGGTGCAGCAAGATGACACAACAAAAGGAGACACAGAAGAGAGAAAATGAGAGACACAGCAAATCAGGGAGCTGGAGTGGTGCAAGAGATTGAGCACCCTCTCTCCACTCCGGAAGGTCCCAGGATTAATTCCTGGGGCTGCCTAAAGAGAAAACAAGCAGACACAGAAGAACACACAGCAGACAGCGAGTGCAAAACAATGGGGGGTGGGGCGCAGGGGAAATAAATAAATCTTTAAAAAAAAAAAAATTCTAAAAACATCCTAAAGGCAAGGATATGGGTTAACAATTCTGAAACATCCTTCCAAGTATGCTGGGGTTGAACAAATAAGTAAATGGATGGTGGATTATGGGAGTCAGGTTTTGTTGCTTTTGGAGAGGGAAATTACAGATAAGCAAGAAAGGAAAGTTAGAATGAACTCAAAGATATCAGTGTGAACTCATGTTCAGCTTAATATATATATGAATATATATACTTATGACTAGATGCAGAAATAATGGGAAATGTGTGTATATATGGGATACACACATACACGACCTAATTCTGCCCACCGAGAGAACCTAAAAGCAATGATACCCTGGTAACAATGAGCATACCCAGGGCCAAATTTCTAAATGCCATTCCTCAATAAAAGGAACCAGCTCCTTGGAGTAATGGTTGATTCTGGGGCTGGGGCAGGGAAAATACAAGTAAGTCTGCAGCATCTTGTAGTGCCAGAAATCAAAGAAGTGCTCAAAATACAAAGGGATGGGACTAGGTCAAAGGGACACAGGAATCAACCTGAAAGAGTTCCCAATGGCCAAGGCTGGAATAATAAGCAACAGAACAAATAATGCATTGGCTATAATCCAAAGTATAAATAAATATACATGATATAAGCAAACGATTGAATTTTAAAAAGGGGGAGAGAAGAGACAAATCCTTCCACATAGAAGGATTCCAAATGATATATGTAGATACTCCCCACCCCAGGTGGAACTTAGTGTCCCTTCCCCTTGAGGGTGCACTCAACTTAATGATTCACTTCCAAAGAATAGAGTATGGTGAGAGAAAATAGTAGTAAATTAACAGGGGAGACATTTGGCAAACACTACCCTAACCAAGTGGCCCAGGCTAGCATCCCCAGTGACAACAAGTGGATAATCACGTACCCCTGGTAAGGTGTGATGAGAAGGACACTTCACCTCTGGTTATTCATTCCCAAAACCCAAACCCTCAGTCTAATTATAAGAAAAACATACGGCAAACTCATAATGGGGACACCCTATGGGATGCCTGGCCAGCACACCTCATGGCTGTCAAGTTCATGAAAAACAAGGATAGAATGAGAAACTGTCACAGACCAGAGGAGACTAGGCAGATGTGACAACTAAAATCAACATAGTGCTCTGGACTGGATCTTCGAACAGAAAGAGGACATTCATAGAAAAACTGGTGAAATTCAAATAAACTCAGGAGTTTAATTAATACTAATGTACCAACATGGGTTTCTAAGTTTTGGCAAATGTGTATAGTAATATAAGATGTTAACAATGGGGAAACCTAGCTGAGGCGTACATGGGAACTCTGGATCATCTCTGCAATTTTTCTGTGAATCTAAAATTATTCCAAAATAAAGTTAATTTTAAAAACATGTTAAAGCTAAAGGTGTGTTTTAATAGCACAAAACTCTTCCTTGAGCATTTCTCTCTTTATCCTGCCTTGCTACACAGCCCCCCGTGTGCGCACATACACACATACACTCAAAAGGATTTAATGTATCTTTCAAAATTACATAACACTGCCAGATAAAACCAATTAAAAATAGATAAGGAAAATAAGAGTGAGAAAGGAAGATGGATGGAAGAATGAAGTTTGTATATAAAATGTAAGCCTCTAAGCCCCACTTGCTAGAGATAGGCCACAAATTTAAACCTGAGGATTCTAGCAGTCCACAAAGAAAGTGAAATACAGTCAGTTACGTGATTCATGGAACCTTAAGACAAAAATAACTATTTACTCAGAAGAGACACAACTATTCATGGTGCTGAAATCATAGAGAAATTTCTTCCTGCAAAAGAAAGACACTGTGTGATAAAAGAAGCAATGTCCTCAACAACAGCCTGACCATCAACACAGTCACAAGTTTTACAAGGTTTGATCTCACAAATGCCATCCCTACCTGACTCATGACAAGAAAGCTAGCCTGGTTAACAAAAAGTCCACGGTATTAAAATTGAACAGTTTCTTATAAAAAGATTGGAAGCTGCAAGGGAGTGGGAAAGGAAGAGGCTGCAAGGAGAAAAAAAAAAACAGGAGCAAAAAAGTCTTTCTGATATGTTCCTGTGCCACAACTTTTACAGCCTTATACATGAATATTCATAGCAGTTTTTTGTAATAGACAAATTATGGGATATCCATAAAATGCAATGCTACCTGGCAGTAAGAAAAAAATAACTATTGACACATGCAACAACATGGATGAATTTCAAAATAATTATGCTGAGTGAAAGAAGTCATACAGAAAAGAATGCATACCGTGGGAGTCCATTTATATTAATCTCCAGAAGATGCAAACTAATCTATAGTGACAGCTAGCAATCAACAGGTGCCTGGAGATTGGCAGATGGAGAGACAAGGACCAATAAGAGGTCAAAATTTAAAAGTGGCAGGAGGGGGAGCAGATGTGGCTCAAGCAGTTGAGCTCCCGGGTTCAGTTCCAGTGCCTCCTGAAAAAACAAAAAAGACAACATGCAAAACAAACGAAAAAACCAACTCAGGGAAGCTGATGTGGTTCAGCGGTTGAGCACAGGCTCCCCACATAGGAGGTCCCAGGTTCAATCCCTGGCCCCCGGCACCTCAAAAAAAAAAAAAGGGGGGGTAGAGGGGCAGGAGGAAACTTTGGGGTGGTGGATATGTTCATTACCTTGATGTGGTGATGGCTTCACAGGCATATACATATGTCAAAATCTGTCGTATTGTACACTGTAAAGACTTGCATTTCCCTGTATGTCAATTATTTCTCAATAAAGCTACCTAGAAAAAAAAAAAAAAAAAAAAAAAAAGAAAGTGGATTGAAATAGAGAAATATTTGAATTTGGGGGAAATGCACTATAAAGTAAAATAAACTAAAATAGATGAGAAGAACAGTATAACATTTTAAACAAAGTAAATCATGTGAATAAGCAAAGGGAACATAAAAAGGAGAAACAATAACAGCTAATATTTGTTGAGAATTTTACGAGGTGCCAGTTTCTTTTTTATTATAGCCGTTCTATTGGATGTGAAGTGATATCTCATTGTGGTTTTTTAAATTACATTTGTTTTTTAGTGATTCATAATATAATGGTACATCTTACAACTTATGGCTTCATCCCCATTTTACAGATAAAGAAATAGAAGCATAGAATAGTTAAACCCAAGGTCACATACTTTAGAAAGTGTAAGGGCTGAATTTTTAAATGATCTCAGACAGTCTAACACCAGAGCCCATACATATTTTACCAAATAAACTTTAATTATACAATAAATAACTGCACAAGTAAGTGTAACTTTGACATTTCACAAAACATTTTTGATTTCCAGGTATGTGACGTAATTTTTGTTTTGTTTTTCATTTTAAGAAGGTACTGGGGATTGAACCCCGAACATTGTACATGCGAAGCAAGCACTCAACCACTGAGCTCCACCCACTCCACTGACATAGTTTTTAATCAGGCACATGCATATCTTTCAACTTAACAAATTTTTCAAGGTTTTCCCCCTTTCTCCTGCTGGCCAACCTGAAATGATATTGTTTAACATAAATGGTACTGTTGAATTTGGCTTTATGGGTATAAATATTAATGGGTCGATAACGCCAAATAAAAGTTCTCTTCATTGGCCCCTGAGAGCTAACAACCAATCAGAACAGCAAACAGCTAGGGCCCCTTCCAAACATTAGAAAAGGGAGGAGGAAAAGCTTTTAAAAGGCCTAACCTGGGGCCCCACACATGCGTGTCTCACCCTGTAGCATGCCCACACCTATGTCTCAGGTTGTGTACTTATCATTTCTCTCATTTCTTAATAAACTCTACTCCCTTGCCTACCCTGACCCCAAGCTCTCCAAACACTGATGCATTTTGTTCTTTAACTGAAATCTGTGCAATAAAATAACAGACTGTCCTCAAAACTGGCCTTCAATCTTCTGTTTTATCTTTAAGTATAATATACAGATTTTTTAAAATTTCATTCCTCTCTACCTATAATTTTTATTGAGATATAATTTATATGCCATAAATTTCACCCTTAAAGTTTACAATTCAGTGGTTTTAGTATATTCATAAGGCATCACAACAATCACCATTATCTAATTCTAGAACATTTTTATCATCCCAAAAGAAGCCTATACCCTTTAGCAGTCACTTTCCATTATCCCCTTCCCCCAGCCCCTGAATCCACTAGTTTATTTTATTTTTCTATATTTTTGCCTTCTCTGGACATTTCATATAGTGAAATCATGCAATATGTAGCCTTTTACATCTGGATTATTTTACTTAGCGTAATAATTTCAAAGTTCATCCATTTTGTAGCACTTATCCATTCCTTTTTATGACTGAATAAAATTCCATTGTATGGGTATATCACATTTTATTTGCCCATTTAGAGCCCACACTCAACTTCTCTGCTTCATGGCCTGTCAAAATATAGGGGGCATGGTGGTGCCACTCTCTGATATTGAGAATACAGGAGAAAGACCAAATTTGGGGGAGAAAGAAAGTGAGTCCAGTTTTAGACATTTAAGTATGAGATTCCTGTGGTACATCTTGGTGTGGATGTTCAGTCTGTAGTTAGATATGCAAGACTGAAGCTCAGAGGTTGGGTTTGGACTGGAAAGAATGAGGAGAAGGCAGAGAAAGGTCAACACCTAGGAGGTGTCTGAATCCATGGGAATGTGTAATAGATAAGACAGAACAAATGTAGTACCTGTGTTTGTAGAGTTCTGCTAGATAACATATTAACCTCTAACTCTCAGGAGTTTAACAAATAAAAATGTATTTCTTGTACACACAAAATCCATCATGGATCCAATGGCTCTCCAGGGCAGCTCCCTCCAAGCAGTAACTCAGAGATCCAGGCTGGATCCATCTGGTGGCTCCACCACATGAATATATGACCAATATGTTTGGTGCATCAGGAGAAGAAAAAGCTGGAGGATCGTGTAGGAGCTTTAACTGCCTGAGCTGAGAAGTGAACCTATGTGTCTATGGTAGTTTGAATCTTTTGTGGACCCCTGAAAATTATGTTCTTAAATCAGTCCATTGCTGTGGGTATGAATCTATTGTAGGTGGGACCCTTTGATTAGACTGGATTCAGTTAAGAGCCATTTGATAAGATTATTTCAGTAAGGCATAGGCCAGGGTGGGACTTAATCCTCTTACTGGAGTCCTTTATAAACAGGATGAATATACAGAGAAAAGGCCTCAGAGACCAAGAGAAATCTCTAGAAGCTGAAATCAAGAGCACTCAAGAGAGAGAAAGCCACAGGAGCAGAGAGAAAGCTAAAGAAAGCCAGAAGATGAAAGCAATGAAACCCAGAGGAGGAAGGAGAGCCCCAGCCGATGCTTCCATGTGCCTTGCAATGTGAGAGAAGATCCCAAGATCACTGGTGACCGGTCCCCTGATGAAGCCTTGATTTGCACATTTTTCTCAGCCTCAAAAATGTAAGCTTTCAAAATAATAAATCCCCCTTGTAAAAGCCAACCCATTTCTGGTCTATTACCTTGGCAGCCTTTAGCAAACTAAAACAGTGTCCATGGGATAGGAGGAGTAGTCTTGTCACCAGAAAGAAGAAAAGAACCAGATTAGTAATGAAGAGTATTAGTGTCTACCATCTTTCCAATGGGGAGCAGACTCTAAGTCTCATTCACATTCAGTCTTTCCACTAATACCAATGAGGGTGGAAAGTAGAAATCCTGCATAGATATTCCTTTAATAAAGACAGGGGCTGTAACCGTTGGCCAATTTGATGTAATTATGAATTCCAAAAATATAATTGGATCATGCTTGTAAACTGATCTGTTAATCTGGGCATGATTAGGTTATGATTAGGGTGTTGAGCCCCACCCCTTGGTGGGTGGGAAATCGAATATAAAAGGCAAGGCAAAGAACAGAGTTGAGGCAGTCTTTTGAGAAGCAGTTTTGATGTTGGAAAGAAGGCCCCAGGAGAAGAGAAGCAAGCCGTTCGCCTGATCGTCTACAGCTGACCTTGTGGAGGAAATAGGAGCTAAGCCCGGAGAGAAACGCAACCCCGGGAAGAGAGGAACCCCAGAAGCCTGAACCCTGGCAAATGCTGGCAGCTGTCTTGCTCTAACACATGGCAATGGACTGTGGTGAGAGAAGAAACTTAATGCTTTATGGCCTGGTATCTGTGGACTTCTACCCCAAATAAATACCCTTTATAAAGACCAACCCATTTTTGGTATTTCACATTAGCACCCGTTTGGCTGACTAATACAGGGGCCTTTCCTAATTGTTCATTCCCAGGGATGGACTGAGGAAATTGGCTTAAGGGATAATGATGCCAAGAGAAAGAGCTGTGGCTCCACTGAGACCACGACCTTAATAGGGTATGCGGCCCCCACACATCAGGCATCACTGAAGTGTAGTGGAATGCAGTCTCAATTGCCTGGCAGCTGGATCTTCTGGAAAACTGGGAGCACTGGTGCTGCCTCTACTAGGCCCACACCAAAGATAAAGCAAACCCACACAATGGGAAGAGAAGGTCAAGGTAGAAAGAGGGTAAAACCCCAAACCTTATTTTTCTCTGTATCCCCAGGACCTATCACAGTGCCTAGCACTCCAAATGTCTCAAAAAATAACACATTAAATGTATGACATAATGGGGAAAAATAATTATTGATAACCAAAATGAACTGAAGCTACTATCAGTCTTCCCCCAGAGGGACTTTTTCTTTGTTATCTCTAAAAATCCCCAGAAGGTTTCTTAGGAGCCAAAAGGGTTCCTCTTACCTCTGCTAACAAAGCAAGAATTCATTAATACCCCCCTTGAAACCAGAAGCCTTTACCGCTATCCCCCCGCGACTTTCAGGCACTACTTTTTAAAATTTCAGAAGCTGTTGACAGCCTGCCTAAGTTCCATGATCCTATTGTTTTGAGGGAAATGTTCCTTGAACCTCTGAGCCCTATCAACCTCCACTCTGTCCTCAAGAATGGAGGAAATAAAGCTCTCTTCCATACAACTTATCCATTTAATGCATAGTCAAATTGTAACAACTGTTTATGGGGTAAATATCCCCAATTGAAAGACTCTCAGATAATACCAAAACATATATACATATATAGGATGTGTGTGTGTGTGTATGTGTAGCTGTGCTTAATACACACCTGTTCAGGAGACAAGCTTAACAAAAAAGCAATCCAAAAGTAGAGAACCTGACTCTTTCAAGAAGTTGAATTGTAAAGGGAACAAGAAGAACAGAGCAACAGCTAGAGGAGACCTTGGAGTGAAGGATATTTTTTTAAGATAAAACAGAATTGAACATACTTGAATTTTATTAGACACAAATGTCCATCAATAGGCCATTAGAAAGATCAGTCAGTCTTCCTATCTGACATTTTTACTTCACCTTTTCTAATATTCAACAAACATTGTATATTGGACTAATAATTTTCCTCTTAGCTTTGATAGCTATATTATAACTGGAGTCTTCTACAGACTCAACACTTTAAATAAAAGAGGCAAATCCACCCAGGATCTATCTACCATCCTTATTCTAAGGCCCTCTCCTTAGAAGCCACATTTTGAATGCACCCTCATCCATTTTACCTCTAGCAACAATTTTATTTTTCTAATACATAGTATGCAGCCTTAAAGCAAACCAGATATAAGTAATGAAAAGATGGCACCCAAGGACTTAGTTGCTGAATATACTGAGTATCTCAGAACATAGGAATCTTTAGAAAGGAAATGGAAATGTGGGAAACTTTTCATTTGGCATATGGAAATCAGGATTTCTGATGGCTGATTGCCAGAGACTTAATGATTGAATCCAGTATGTTAGAAACTTTGCAGAGGGTTCAAGAAAAGGTCTATGCCCTCTTAGAGTTTATTATACCAACTACAAGAGCAGTTTGTCAAGGACACAAATAAAGTATGGAAGAGTGAGATAAAGAAGTAAACTTAGCAGGAGATGGGAAATAGAAGGACATTTAAAAAGAATTGTGAAGGCTTTGAAAAAAAAGACAAAGATGAACGATAAGCAGAAGAATGGGAAGAAAATACAGTGAATCCTAAAGGTTGACCTCCTCAATGAGTATTTATATAAGAGATACTAAGCTGCAAGATAACTTTACTAAATACTTTGGAGGAAGTCCACATTGTGACACCAAAATTTATGCAGGGGACATCACTGTTATTTAGTTTGTTTTGTTTTGTTTTGTTTTGTTTTTTAATGGAACTGTATTTGCAAACAGTAGAATCACAGAGTTGAAAGAACCTTGAAAAATCTGGATCTTGACAAAGACATCCAGGTAGCTGTCAGCCTCCAGCTATTAGCACCTACAGGATCTGCCTCCCATTTCTAGCTAAAGCACATTCTTCTAGGGTATCTCCTAGCCAATGATTGAGCAAAGCTAGGGTATGTTTGCTAACGCAGGACTTCTCTTTGCTCTTTGCTGACCAAGAATGTCAGTTCTACATCACAGTCTGAGGCTCTCCCTGCCTAATCATTATTCTCCGTCCTTTCATCTTTCACAAGCTCCACCCTCTAATAGACTTCTTGCACTCCTAAGTCTGTCTCAGCAACTGTTTCCTGATGGATATAACTAAGGTAGAGAAAATATTCAGGATACACATTTCTGGCAAGAGACTTGTGTCCAAAATAAACAAAGATCCTTTAAATACAGTAAGAAGAAACCCCAATTGTTTTTCATGGGCAAAAGACTCATTTTAAAAAGATACATAATAGGATGGTTTGTGGGAAAAACACACCAAATATAAGCTATGGGCTATAGATAGCAGTAATGTTGTGACAAAGTTCTTTCATCATTTATAATAAATGTCTCACAACATGTAAGATGTTTGTGGTGGAGAGATGCATGAGAATCCTGTATGGTATGCATGATTGTTCTTTCAAAAATTGAAATAAAAAATAAATAAAATTAAAATTAAAAAGAGACATAAACACACAAAAAAAAATTCAAATGGCAAATCTGAGAAATGCAAATTAAAACCATAGTAAGAAACCCATCAGAATAGCTAACATTTAAAAGACTGATAATTACAAGCACAGACAAATATGTGGGGCAATGACACTCTCATACATTGCTGTTGGGAATGTAAAGTGGTACAATCACTTTGGAAAAGAGTTTGGCGATTTCTTATAAAGTTAAATCTATATTTACCATATGGTGCAGCAATTTCACTTCTAGGTATTTACCCAAGAGTAGTTAGAGCATGCATGTACAAAATGACTTGTACAAGAAGGTTCATAGCATCTTTTATCTATTACACCAAAAACTGAAAACAATCTAAATCTCCAACAACAGGTAAATGGACAAATAATTATATATCCACACAATGAAAACAGAACAATAAAACAATAAAAAAGAACAACCTACTGGTAAATGCAACCACATGAATAATCTCTAATATACTACATTGAGTTTAAGAAGCCAAACACAAGAAAAGACATATACGATTGCATATCTATTAATTTCTAAAACTGGCAAAACTATAGTGATATAAATTAGATCAGGAGTTGCCAGGGATGAGGGATCAACTGCAAAAAAGTACAAGGGAATTTTCTAGGGTGGTGAAACTTTTCTATATCTTGATTGGGCAGTGGTTACACAGGTGCATATATTTGTCAAGACTCATCAAATTGTACACTCAAAATATATGCATGTTACTGTTTGTAAATTATACCTTACTAAAGTTGATTTTTTTCATTTAGTCCTGAATTATAATGCTATTTGTTAGTATCACAAGTGGAATATTTAGCTCATGTGCATTTCTAGGTTATAACTGCTAGAAAAGAAAGAGACCATTGATCTACGTATTTTTCTTACAGGCATTTTATCAAGTTCCCTTATTAATTCTGTTGTTTTTAACTGAAGTCCTTTGGGTTTTCTAGACATACAATTACGTAATCAACAAAAAGAAGTAACTAATATCTTATTATCCAACATTTATAAGGATTACTTTATTTATCTCTCATTGTATTCACTCGTCTCCAAAACAATGCTATTGAATAATAATGGTGATCAACAGATGGCCTATCTTTTCTCAACTTCAAAGGAACTATCTTAATATCTGTAGTAGTTTGGCAGTTTGATATAATTATGATTTCCAAAAATAGATATTGGATCGTGCTTGTAAACTGGTCTGTTAATCTGGGCATGATTAAGTTATGATTAGGGCGTTGACTGGGCCACGGAAGTAGGCGTTGAGTCCTACCCCTTGGTGAGTGGGGTCTCGAAGATAAAAGACATGGCAAAGGACAGTGTTGGAGCAGTTTTGAGTTGGAGTTGTGATGTGGAGTCTTGAGCTGGAGCCCCAGGAAGTAGCATACAGAGGAGCTTGGTCGTGAGGAAAGAGAGAAGGCCCTGGGAAGAGAAGCAAGCCATTTGCTTGATATTCTACAGCTGGCCTTGTGGCACAAAGCAAGCCTGAGCATAGAGAGAGGCAAGCCCTGGGAAGAGAGGAACCCAAGAAGCCTGAACCCTGGCAAACGTCAGCAGCTGTCTTGCTCCAACATGTGGCAATGGACTTTGGTGAGGGAAGAAACTTACGCTTTATGGCTTGGTAACTGTGGACTTCCACCCCAAATAAATACCCTTTATAAAAACCAACTGATTTCTGGTATTTCCCATCAGCACCCCTTTGGCTGATTAATACAATATCTAAATGTTTAGAATACCACTTGCTGATGGATTTTTGGTAAAGTCTATCAATTTGCAGTTCTTTTTCTATTTCTATTCCATTTTATTTTGTTAAGATTGACTTAAAATTTTTTAAATGACTTTTCAGCATTTATTAAAATATAACATGGTTTTTCTCCTTTAAATTATTGATGCAATGAAATATGCTTATAGATTTCCTAATGTTGCAATATTCTGCTTTCCTGGTGCCTTAGTCTCCGTTCTGCAGTCATAGATACCACAAAATGGGTTAGCTTAAACAACAGGAATGTATTGGCTCACTGATCTGAGGCTGGGAGAAGTCCAAAATTAAGGCATCAACAATGTGATACTTTCTCCCTGAAAACTCTGGCATTCTGGAGCTGGCTGCCAGGAATCCTTAGGTCCTTGGCTTTTCTGTTGCACGGCAATGCGCCTGGCAGCATATTCTCCTTTCTCTTCAGGGTTCCAGCTTCTTCTTTCCCTTTGGCTTTCTCCCTGCAGCCTTCTCTGTAAGGCCCCCAGTAATAGTATTAAGACCCATCCTGATTCAATTGGCCACACCTTAACTAAAAATAACATTTTCAAAAGGTCCTATTTACAATGAGTTCACACTCAGAGGAATGGATTAAGAACACATTTTTCTGTTATATATAATTCAACCTACCACACCTGGAATAAACCTCCTGGATCAAATTGTGTTATTCTTTTGATAAAGTAATGGGGTTCTTTTTTGAACATATATTCATAAGTTAACTTGAACTTTGGTTTATTCCCTGTCACCCTGCTCCATGACTCTCTCTTCTGTTTGCTTGTCGTTTGCTCTCATTGTCTACTTGTTATTTTTGCTCTTTGTCTGCTCACTGTTGTTGTGGAATTTTTGCTCAGTGTCTGCTCGTTGTCTGTTTTTTTTTCTTTAGGAGACACCAGGAACTGAACCCTGGACTTCCCATGTGGGAGGCAGGCACTCAACTGCTAGAGCCACATCTGCTCCTCTGGTTTATTTTTTGATACTATTATTATCAGCCATTAAGTCAGGCTTCATGAAATGACTGAAGGCATTTTCATCTGTTTCTCTGCCCTAGAGTAGTAAAAATAGTCATAGGAAAATTACATTTAATTATCCATCATTCTTTAAAAAGTATTTAATTGTGAAGCTGTCTAGTCCATTTTATATAGTAGATATTTAATCTCCAAAATTTTATGCTAATTAGATGTTTTCTACTTCTTGAGTCAATTTTGGTCATTTATATTTTGTTAGGAAATCATTCATATCTCCTAGGTTCTCAAATGTGTTGCCCTTGAGTTTTAGTTAGTATTTTATAACATTTGAATTTTCTTCTGCATCAGTGGTTGCATCCTTTCTCATTCTAATCATGTATAAATTTTTAACTGCCCTGCATATTTATTGTTTTGCAGCGGAATGCCCAACATAGAACATAATTGCAAATATCCAGCTGTGCAAAAGGAGATAGTGCTTACGTACAAATAGGAGACATGATTTTTTCTAAATAAATACTTAAACACAAGCCAGGGTCCTAAGGAGTTTGGACTTGGGGGATTCTGGGTCTGTGTGGCTGAGTTGCTTCACCCATGGACCCATGATGATGGTCAAGATTACATCTCCTCCCTTCTACCCCCCTCCTTCCCACCCCCCAGTAATCAGTACATGGAATCAGGGGTGTCAATGGTCAAACATCATCATAATGAACCCCTTTTCTAGAGCTTTCCCTAGCTCTCTATAGGCATGATCTGGCCTGGGTAAAGACAACAGGAATTTTTTGAAGGTCAGCAGTCCATAATAGTTAAGTAAGAATACTTCATGATTTTCTTGGTTCCCATGTCTAATGAGACAGACACACTTAGATGACTTTGTTCAATTTGTCTTAGAAGGCCAGCACAAGGGCTCCACCCATGTCTCTGAGAACACTGAACCACGCACCCTCAATCTTTCATCTTTGTAACTTTTCCACCAGCAATGGAGAGTCCTAGTAGAAGTGATGTCGGCTCTTTTGTGCCCAAAGTTATCATCTGCCACCTCATGGTGTCCAGGGGGTAGGAGAAACCACACCAGCCACGGCTGTCGCAGTCCTGGCAATCATCCAGCTCACGATGACCTGCATGTTCTTGGAGTCAGGGAGCATACCTTTTGGCTGTATCATACACGCCAAAGTTGGCTGTCCTGTAGATGATGATGCCCTGCAAGGAGACACTGAAGCCCAGGTACAGGCCTCAGATCCATCAGACTTGGTGATCTTCACCAAACAGTCTCCCAGACCTTTGAATTCTCTGTGCCAGATTTTCCAACTTCAGCCACCAAAGGGGTTTGTATTAGTCAGGGTTCTCTCGGGAAACAGAATCAACAGGAGTTATCTGCCAATAATATGAGATTTTATAAGAGTCTCTCACGAGACCGTGGGGATGCACAAGTCCAGGTTCCGCAGGCAAACCAGGGGCTCCGATGAAAGTCCGATGAAAGGTCCTTGATGAGTTTCTGGGAGAAGTTGCCTGTCCAACGATGAGCTGGGAAATTCTCTCTGGATGTTGAAATCACTTCCCCTTTTAAGGCATTCAACTGATTGGATAAAAGCATCACCCATTGATGATGTAATCTCCCTGATTGACATAGAAGTAATCAGACATCCATGCAGTAAACTCACTGGTGATCGAAGTCCATAAATACTCTTGTATTACAATTAGCCCAGTGCTTGCAGGAACAAACACCGAAACAATTACCTGGCCAAGTTGACACATTAACTTAACCATCACAGGGTTCTAGAGAAAACCAGCTGGTATACAAAGTGGCTCCAGCCACCACACAAGAGGCTAGATTGTCAGCAAAATACTTCCTGAACTGCATGGGCCTGTTCAGCTGCCCAGGAACACCTGCTTATACTTACCCTTGGAGACAAAGTTAAGGATTTGTTCGGGAAAGTCGCCGATGACACTGGCCAGGTCCCCTCCAGCAGGAGAGGGCACCCTGCTCTTTGGGGATGCAGACTACGTAGTCCCCGGTGCCTGTGCACTGTTAGTCGGCGGCGACCTGTTTGCTGGAGCGTTGCACCTGCAAGCAGCAGCTTGACCCGCCGAATGGGGGCCACGCCGTCTTGAAGCTTGGCGAGGCCTTGACGAGGGAGATACGGGTTCCTGGTGACAGAGCGTGCAGCGGAGCCCGCACAGAACCCGAGCGGAAGCGCAGAGAGCTGGGATGGTGGATGCCGCTGGCTCAGCCAGCGGTCACCAGTACGGAAAGCCGTGGCTTGTATACTTTTGTTCTCTTTATTAATCACGGTCCTGAGAGGATTATCTGTCTTACTGGTCTTTTCATAGCACCAGTTTGGAAATTTATTTATTTATGCAAGTTTTCAGATTTCCTATTTTATTAATTGCAGGTTTACATGGAATTTTTTCTTCTTTTTTAATAATAAAAACGTTTAAGCCTGTAGAAGTGCCTCTTAGTACAGTTTTCATTTGGTCCCATATGTTTTATATGATGTATTCTAACTTTAATTGCTTTCTGCATTTCATTTCAATTTTGATTTGTCTTTTGACCCAAATGCTATTTAGGAAGATGTTTCTAATGTCCAATACTCTAGGTTAAACTATTGGGGGTCATTTTTATTATTTATTACTAATTTTATTTGCCAACAGAGACTTTGACCAGTATAATCTCTTATTCTTTTAAATTCATTGAGTTACTTTTTGTGGCAAAGTAGAGAATGTTTTAATACATATTTCATAAACATACCAAGAAAACCGTGTATTATTTGTGGGATGTAAAATTCTCTTCGAATATTTAAAATTGTAACCTGCACCATCCACTCCACCCCCACGTGCTTTTCAATTTTTTCATAGTATTTGTCATTATGGTCATCTAACTGTGTAATTTGCTTGTATATTGCTTTTTGTTTATCATCTATCAATTCTATATGAACGTAAAGACAGGGCTGGGAACTTCTATCTATATTGTTTACTACGTCAGCCAAAAGCCCAGAAGTGTGCCTGGCACAAGAAAATGTTAGACAAATAAACCATTATTATCACATGATTAATTTGACCCACACAAAAGGCAAAACCCGAGATGCTGCTTGTGTCCACTCGTTTGACAAACATCTTTTTGAGCACCTACTATGTGCCAGAAAGGCGCTGGTGCTGAGACTATAATGATAAGCAAGTCAGGCCCGCGCCTTCACCCAGGCAACAGTCTTTACCGCACATCTTCCAGAACCCAGACTACTGCGGAGACCATCGTGAAAACAGTGTTTCAGTGAAGGCCGGGCTGCCTCATCAGAGGTCAAGGTCGCACGGGCCCCGCCTCTCTCCCAACACAGGCGCGCCGACACTTTGTATGAACTGAGGAAACCTCAAAACACCAGGGAGCAAAAACAGCCCACGACAGCCACGACCCACCCGAAATGCCCAAAAACCAGGAAGCGCACGCGCAGCCGCAGTCCGAAACCCGACGCCGTCTTCGCCCCGCCCCCCAAAAGCGGAAGGAGTTGTCGGGGCTTCCGGTGCCTAGTAGCCGTGTGGTTGCCCTGGTGATGTCGTGGGTTCAAGCGTCTCGCCTGGCACCGGGTCCTGGAGATGATGGGGATGTGTTTGATGAGGAGGCGGATGAGTCGCTACTGGTACAGCGGGAATGGCGGAGCCACATGCAGAGACGAGTCAAAGTAAATCTGGGTGTAGGGCGCGGGGGCCTCGTGGTGCCCGGAGTTACGAGAAGGGTGAGAGGGTTGTGCAGAAGCTGGGTCCGGAAAGTAGAGGCCAGAGTGGCCCCGGCCTGGCCCGGCGCTGCCCTCCCCGCCCCACCCCACCCCACCCTACCCTACCCTTGGTCCCCCAATCCGGCCCGATTCCTGTTAGCATTTCCCAGATAGGCTATTTGAAAGCGTAGGAAACAATGGGCAGCGCTCTTTGAGCGACAGCGGGATACGTTGGACGCTGGGGACTGACCAAAATACACTTTGTCCAGATTTTGAAAAGATGGCAGTGTGATGGGGATCACTGGGAACGGATTAGGGGAGGAATGTATACGCTGACTATACCAATTTACATGGATTTCTTGAATATGTCGATCATCTAAAGCTAGGAGTGCTGTTAATCAAGACTTCATTGAAAAGGTGAACTTATGAATGTAAAGGTTGTGAATTGTCTAAGTTAGGGGAAGCTAATAGGATATACTGGTGGCTAGGTAAGGGAATATTAAAATTAGTTTTTTAAATTGTTAGGCATGAATTATTCATTTCTAATTTGTCTCACTATTCATTTAAATTAAGCTTAATACCATACACCTAATTTCCGGGTGAAGCTCTCAGAGTTTGAGGGTGAGGAGCAAATGGTGAGGTCCATGTCAATTTAATACTCTTGCCAACCATTAAATTCCCCCCCAAACGTGCAGTTGGGAATCTGCCCATGTTTTGTTTAATGTTTCATTAAAATAATATTTGTTTAATCCAACAACCATGTTGTCAGTTACAAAAATACTTCATGTGAGGCTGGGGCTAGACCAGTAAGTATTGAGCATCTTTTTGTGCTGTGGCAGCATGGGATATGCAGAGATAAAATCCCTACCCACAGAAAATTGTAGTTTAATTGGATTCTAAGTATCAAGCAAAATATCCAAAAATATCCTTTATCTTTCTGTTCCTAAACAAGTTTCCTCCTCTTTTCCTTACTTCACTTAATTATCCAAGACCTTCCTTAACCCTAATTTACTGTCCTGTCCCCGCAACCACCCAGCCCACCCCAATCCAGTAAGTTGTCAAAGGTCCAGACATGTATTTCTCCATGTTTCCTTCCTGTAAGGTCACTGCTAATATAGGGTTTTAAAAAACTCTACAAGTCAGTATTTTTAAATGAGAAGCTTAGACTGCTTTGATATGTGGCTATGCCATTTATTACAGAACCATTATATTAAGTAACTTAACGGTCCATTTCATCAATTTCCTAAATTAGTTCTATGCCTTTCTTGAAAAACATAAATATAGTTCACTTAGTGTTACTTACAACTGCAATTCTTCATTATTTCCATATTTTTAGGAAGGTTATAGAGATGGAATAGATGCTGGCAAAGCAATTGCTCTTCAACAGGGCTTCAATCAAGGTTATAAGGAAGGAGCAGAAGTCATTATAAACTATGGACAACTCAGAGGAACACTGAGGTAACAAACTTAAGTACTGAATCATTTTAAGCTCTGCACTACTGGAGGAATTTTAGGAAAGTAGTACATAAAAATGAAGTGTTTAAACTGAAGTGTTTATCCTAGTGTTGAATCCAAAAAAGTATGCTGCAGAGCATAGAATATTGCCGTTAAAGCATCAAAAAATGTCATCGTTTATCACTTTAAGAAGTGAGGCAGGTGCAGTCCTTTTTCGCAAAAAAAAATAGTAGGGAGGGTGTATACTATTTGAAACTCGAATTACCACCAACCTGTATCTCAAAGTAATTAGATCTTCACATTTCGAATAAAGCTTTTAGTCTTGCACATATGGCAGAACACAATATGACACACTTCTAGACTAGAAGTACAGGATGAAAATTACAGATGGTAATAGAGAGAAAAATGGTTCCATTTACTTAAGGCCTGAGCTCTGAACAACCTGTCAAGATGCCAATAGCAATAATGGCAGATGTCAGAGCCAAGTGGTCAAATGACACGGGGAGCCAGGAACATGACAGGTTTGTTCTCTGTGTTGCTTTATACCTTTTAAACCATCCTCTGTAGAGAAAAACATCAAAACTTCAAAGAATCACTTTTTTTAAAGATAGAAAACAAAAGTTATATTTAAAAAGTTCATTGTGTTTGGGGTTTTAGAAAATAGTCAGGAATTAGAATTTATAAAGTCTACTTTATAAATCTACCATCAGATTAAATTAAACTTTTATAAGTTTAGAAAACATTGCTGAATCCTTTACATCAATTGATTCCGTGTTTAAAACATTACTTTTCAAAATAATAATTATTTTATGACTTACGATTATCTGAACAGTCTGGGAAAAAACACATAAAAGTTTTTAGTGTCCATATTAGAAAAAGTAGAGAAAAATATTTATTAAGACCAAAAAAATTCTCATCTTCTTTAAGAAGGTGTTAATAGCACAGCAAACACTGTCTACTCTAACAAAGCTGGGAAAGTGGAGTTGTTTCAAAACTTTTTTTCTCTAACCCTTCTGTCTTGGTGGCAAGCAATTTACATGACTACAACAATGGTTTTCAACCTTAACTGCCCCTTGAAACCAACTGGGAAGCTTTAAAAATAAATACTGATCCCTAGATTCTGCTCCAGAGATTATGAGTTAATTGGCCTGGGGTGTGCCCTGGATGTTGATACTTTTAAAAGCTCCCCAAGTGTTACTAATGCACATCCAAGATAGTGAGTCACTAGCTTAAAAGCTGTTTAATATCCTTAAAGGAGAAACTCATTTTTCTGATCTTCTTTCTCTGAGTTGTATCTTTCCTAACTGAAGTTACATAGTCATAAGGAAAAAAAATCTAAAATCAGGAAAATTGAATGTTGAGCTGTGAATATATGATTAAGTTCAATTGTTTAATTTATTTAATTCTATTTTACCATCATTACTCTCCTGATTTTGACTTATACTATCATTAACACATCTTTGCATGGTGTTATCTGGAAGAGAAACATTCAGGGTTTCACATAAAAAATTCTAAAAAGCTTGTGATTTTTTTTTCCCCCTATTAACTCTTCTTTACTTTTTCCTCAGTGCTTTACTCTCCTGGTGTCACCTTCATGATAATAGTTCAGCTTTGATCAGTAAAATAAATAATCTTCTGGATGCAGTTGGCCAGTGTGAAGAATATGTGCTCAAAAATCTGAAATCAATCACACCACAGCCCCATGTTGTAGATTTATTGGACTCCATTCAAGATATGGACCTTTGTCGTGTAGTTCCAGCTGGGAAAAAGATTGATGAAGCTAAAGATGAAAGACTCTGTGAAAATAATGCTGAGTTTAACAAAAACTGTAGCAAGAGTCCTAGTGGGATGGATTGTTCATATTTAGAATGTTGTAGAACACAGGAGCATGCACATTCTGAAAACCCAAGCCTCACTTGGATTTTAGAGCAGACAGCCAATTTAGTAAAACAGCTGGGAGTATCAGTAGATGTGTTACAGCACCTCAAACAACTATAAAATTTGTCTCTCTTTGCTAATGAAAATAATGTTTCAGAGCATTTTTGTTTTTTAACAGACTAACCAAAATATGCACTGATTTCTACATTGAACACTTTAACAGTTAGGGTTATCTCTCATGGAACTTTGAAATGTCATCAAAATTAATATAGTTAAATGTAGTATAAGCCTTTTTCCTTTGTCACTAGTTGACATTCTGTGATTTCTATACCTGCTCAACCAACATTGCTTACCAGATAATAGAGTTGCTTAATTATCTAATAACCTAGGAGATGGGGAAAAAATCTTAGTAAGCCCCTAAAAATTATTTCCTTCCAGTTCCTAATTTTATGTAGTTTAAGATATGCTGAGAAGTTCCAGTTGTCATTATCATTTTCAAATTTCTGGTCAAAATCAAGCATTTTCAGACACATAACCGAAAGTGGATAAGAATTAAACATACTTTGTAAGGACCAAACCCTACTTTCTGCTGCTTTCACCATAAGGTGGTCAGGACCTCATCAACTGCTGATCAGAGTTACCAAAAATAACTCAATGGCTAACATGTAGATAGATAGACATATATGTAGATAAGATGGTATTAAATTGAAATTAAGAAAGTGTGGGAAACTGAAGTCATGTTTATACTTATTAAGAATAAAATAATAAAATTTGTTTTAATTTTGTTGATTAAAAAGTACATTCAATTCCATGAAAAATACAGAAAATACATTTATGCTCAAGTCTAAAGAAGAGGACCTATTTAGTTTACCAAGTATTAATAAGGGCTTAGTAGTGTTACCTAATATATTAGGGTTCTTTGGGGAAACATAACCAACAGGAGATATCTGTAAATAAGAGATTTTATAAAATTGTCTCAACCATGGGGATGTACGAGTCCAAATTTCATAGGGCAGCCTGCAGGCCTGGAACTCAAGTCCTTGATGAATTCCCCTGTTCTCTGTCCTAAGTAGAGATGGAAATTCTCTCTTAAGATTTTAGCTGATTTGATGAGATCTCAGTTGATTATAAATATAATCAGCTGTAGATACAATCAACTCACTGATGATTTAAGACCACAGAATGTCCTCATACAATTAGACCAGTGCTTGCTTGACCAAACAATGTGACCAAGTTGACACGAGCCTACCCATCACACCTAACAATGTACCAGATTATTTCTAAACTGCAGTTTTGCTTCATATTCACATAAGCAAAAAATTGTACAACACTGACTTAAATATTACTTTCTAGTGATATTCTTAGTATAGCAGACTCAAACTTTTTACTCCAGGACCTAAGCCATATCAAAATCAGGAAATTTATGTGAGATGCCTAACTTCACAGACACTCACTTAATAGCACCTCATTGACAGTGCTTTTTCACCAGTAATTTTATATCTACCATCTAAAGGACACATACTGAGATAGTAGGGGAATATGGTAAAATAAGTCTTTTAGGAGAATGAAAGAATATGCTACTGTGACCTTAAATTCTTAAAGTTTCCAGAACATTCAGAAATAGAAGCAACAAGTATGAAATCAGAAGGCCTTTAAAGAGTTTCAGGATTGATTAAAACATGGTAAAGATATCAAAGTGACCATTTTCAACTGTTAAAAAAAAAACGTGTTTCCAAGACAAGCATTCATATTAATTCCTCATTACTTATGTAGTCCGTATTTATGGATGCAGCAAAAATCTTGAGTACACATGGAAGCTTATAAATAATCTCTAGTCTTACTGTTACTCTGCCTTACATATTAGACATGAAATACCGCTGTCTTAATGTTATATCTCAAGAGTGTCACCCGGAGTAAAGATTTCATGAGGGTTGTAAATCAGTATTTTATCTGAACTTGGCGCTGAAGATTCCCTGAAGGTAACGTCCTTTGGCCATTGGTAACACAGGGTGCTTTTGTGCAAATGTTGATAGAAAATGAAGAAGGGAAATTAGCCAAGTTCAAAGGATTAAAAACATCTCTTACACCTGCCTTGTTTTTTAAAAAAAATATAGACACAAATTCCAGGACAGCAGAGGATTCTAAATGGTATGTTCATTGCTACCTGTGTTTCATGAGCATGAGGCTCTGTACTAGAACTACCAAGAGTGAGTGGAAGAAATCTTGCTTGCTTTGCTTCTTTGCCTTGCCTCATATGCTGTAGGTCTGCTGTGTCTTCCCTTGAAAAGAACCAAAATGGACAAAATTATAGGGCAAGATAGCCCAACAGCTGGCATAGCCAGTGTTTCAAGGCCAGGACTCAAACATTAAGCCTGGGTGATGTGACTTCCTTAGAAACAAAATTTTAACCTGAGATAAGTTATTTCTAGGTACTGACGTATCTAGGGTTAAAAAAAAAAAAGGCGGGGGGGAAGGGAGTTGGGTGGGTAGAAGCCCTCAAGACTATGCTTTCCTAACATTTCAGTTGCTTGAGTTGCTGAGGCCACCAAATTTTTGTGATATACAAACAGGAAATAGGCAGCTGAATTTACCTACCTGCATCCTTATGTCATTTATATCCTTTGCACGACTTATTAATTGCTTTTATGGTAAACCAAAATAAAAACTTTGAAACAAGTCCAAATTGTGATTCCCACCCATCTTCAAAAAAAGGTTAAGATTTTGTGTTCCAGTCCAAGATAAAAGGAAAAAAAAAAAAAAAAATATATATATATATATATATATATATATATATGCGCACACACACAAACACACACAGAGATGTATCAGGAATAGAAATCTTTTACTTTTTAAATATTTTTCTTAATTTCAGACGAATGGATGATATAAATATCATGTGTTATGAATAAAGTGCTAATTGCACTTCTTGAGCTACAGTTCTACAAACTGCCATCTTACAGATATGTCATCACCATATTTGTCTTTCTGGCTTCTGCCCTCCCATAAAGCATTTTCACAACAAACTTAGGGGAGGAGCAGACTGCTGTAACTATCTCAAATTCCTTACTCCCCATTCACTTCTCAGCTCCAAACTGCTTTCTGCTAAGGTCCCTGATTGCTAAAGTCACACAACTGACAGTCATTGGCTTGTTTCCAGTCCTACCACTTTTCTACTCTCCAGTGAACATTGTAAACTATTCCCCACTTTTGCGGTCCCTTCTGCTTGGCTTCAGCAGCAGCACATTTTCCTGCTTCTTGCCCTACTTATTACTATTCCATCATTATTTCCTATCATTATTGCTAACTCTTCCCTTCCTTTGCCTGCTCCTAAAATGCAGAGACTCCCCAGAGTTCCATTCTTGGATCTCATTTTGCTTTTACACTCTAACCTAATGATCTCACTAAACTGTCATGGTTTCAATTGTACTGACTATTCCCAAAGCTAACATTTCAACTCCCACCCTTCCCCCAAGTTCCAGGCCTATATTTCAAACTGCCAGTTCCTCATGCTTATCTCAGCCTATTGTCAGTATGAGACAAACAGCATACACAAAATATCTAAAACTCACCTCATAGTCCCTCTCCTATCTCCCTCCCATCCTAACTTTTGAAATTATAAAAGGTAAACTTTTGTATTTTCAGTCTATTAGTATCATCTCTGCCCACCCCAAAGCTGGAAAACTTTAAGTCTTCCTCTGCTTCTCCTTTGCCATCATGTCTATTTATTACCTATTTCCAACTGAGTCTCAAAGTTGATGGTTTTTTTTCATCTTACTCCAAAATTTATTTTGAATCCGGCCTTCTTTAATTCTAATCATCAGATTTTAATTCACTTTTGCAACATCCTTATAACCAATTTCAGTACCTCCTTTCTAGCCCTCTTCTGTCCATAATCTATACTGCCACCATTAACTTCCTAAAAGAGGAAGTTGATGAGATACTTCCCTGATTTAAAACCTTCCTTGATTTTAAACCCTGATTTGTTCCCTTTTTTTTTTCTACTGGATAAATTATAAGCTCAGGAATTTCAGTTCTGGGCCCAAGCAGCATTGTCAGTGTGATTTCCCTTCCTGCCTCCTGCCCCACCATGCGCACCACACGGCTGACATAGAATTTCTCAATGCTTTATGGATAGCTAGACCGATACCCAACTTTTAATTTTAATCACTGCTGACCCTTCTGCCCAAAATACCCCATTCCATAGCCTTCCTTCCCAGCAAATTCCTATTAATCCTGCAATACAACTCAAATTTAAGTTTCCTCAGGCAGAGTTAGTTGCTTTGCCGAATGTTCCCTCTGCATTTCTTTGAGTGTATCTAACTTCACATTTCTTGAGGAAAGATCTTTACTCATTGTGATATCCCCAATTCTTAGCATCATGCCCTGTAAATAAAAGCACAGGTAGGGCTTGATGAGACAGAAAAAAAACAACTAAATCAATCTGCTAGCCAAAATGAAGACTCTAACTATAAATTAAGGCTTCCCAGATGCACCATAATATATTCTTTTGTTTTTAGAAGAGGAAACCTTTATGTTTTCCTTTTTCAAAAATGCTGTGCCTCTTCATCTTGTTTGTTAATATGTACACCTATCCAAATTGTGTCAGATTAAATAGTAACATTAAGACAATAGCACTGACAAGATAGTAGATTACAGGTTACCAGGGGCTGGGGATGGAGGGGGTTGGGGGTGGGGAGGATGGGAGGTGGTAGAGAGGAGGAAGGAGGGGGGAGGGGAAGGGAGGGTTATTGCTAATGGGTACAAAGTTTCTATTTGAGGTGATGAAAAAGTTGGGTTAATGATCCTGGGGAGTCCTGCTACATTCTCTAATCGGATAGCAAGAATTCCCCGCTTACAAGGGCAGTGACTAGTAAAGGAGGATGGACCATTGCACCAGGCCTTTGATATTGATGATTGTACTGATGAACCTTTTCTTTTCAAATTGAAACTTAGCCTAGTATATATTGCCTAAGAGTTACCTCCTGAGGGCCTCCTTGTTGCTCTAATGTGGCCTCTTTCTAAGCCAAACTCAGCATATAAATGCACTACCTTCCCCCTGATGTGGGACATGACTCCCGGAGATAAGCCTCCCTGCACGGAGGGATTATTACCAATTGCCAACTAGCAATGCACCTGGAAAAAGACCTTGACCAAAAGGGGGAAAGGGTAAATACAAAGAGTTTTTATGGGTAAGAGATTTCAAGGTGAGTCGGGAGGTCATTCCAAAAGTTATGCTTATGCATGTCTCAGCAGGATATCATTGACTGCCACAGTAAATAATGTCACAAATAGTGGGGTCCCTGAGGGTTCTAGATACATCCAGACACTATAGGCAGGGCAGACAGCTCATGGGCTTGGCACCCTGCCAGTGGGCCTTACTTTGGAATTTATGCTTCCCAGTGTGACAGAGTTGGACCCATTTGTGGTTTCCTTAAACATGGCTCTTCTGACCCTTCTATTTGAACCTATAATTAGTATTAGACTTGATAGGTGTACATCCAAAGACTTAAATCTTTGGTCTGTCCAAGTGCTGTTTGAGCCCTGAATCTCAGCAGAGTTGCAACACATACTCTCCAGTTCATTGGACTCACCCAGGACAACTAACAAGGTGATGATGATGGACAACAATCATCCCAAGGAACAGAGAGAGTCTGCAACTGCAAGTAAGATAACTCCATCCATCTGCCCCATGGGATCTAAGCCCCCTCTCAATTAGAGGCAGAGTGGACATCACCACCCCAAAATCCTCAAGATTGGGGAATGAACAATGGAATAGAGTAGACTTACTATTATTCTACTATAGACTTATTGTTATTCTCACAGTGGAAGAACTTTTATCATTGATGTGGAGGCAGTGGTCACCAGAGGTTCTGAGGGGAGAGAGAGGGAAAAATAGGTGTAATAAGGGGGCATTTTTGGGACATTGGAATTGTCCTGCATGACTTTGCAATGACAGATACAGGCCATTATATATATATTATATATATTATTGTGGGTAAAAATCAAAATTTTCACAATACATACCAACATTTGCAAAATGATATATAAATATATATGCATATATGTGCATTTGCTTACAAAAATGTTATTTATGTATATATATAAATATATTTTAAGAGGTGCTTAGACACCCAAAATATTACACGGAACCCACTGGGATTCCCATGTTGCCCACCTCCCACACCTCCCACCACATCCCACACAAACATCTCCCACAAGTGTGGCCCACCACCCTCAATGGACTTGCACATCCTGGGGCCTTGCTACCAACCATAGACCACAGTTCACACCGTAGACAACACTCTCTCCCACACAGTTCTGAGTGGTGTGTGCTGATTTAAAATGGCCTACATCCGTTGCCACAAAGGTACTCAGGACAACCTCCAAATCCCAAAGAAGCCCCTGTATTTCAACTGCTCGTCCCGTCCCTGCCCCAAAAGTGTCTAGTGGCCACTGGCTCCACCTCATTGTTATAATTTCTTTAATTGCTAGAATCATCATATGTGAACAACAGAATACCATCAAGTCCACTCTAGTCCATAGTTCTTCCCCCAGTCCTGTGGGGACTGGGATGGTGATGTCCACTCCACCTCCAAGTGAGAGAGGGCTTATATTCCATGGATATGGTGGGTGGGATGATCCTGCCTGCAGATGCAGGCCCTCTCCATTCCCTGCGATGGCCATTGCCCATCGTTGTCTCCTCGCTAGGTGACTTGGATGAGTCCATTGAGCTGTAGGGTAGGAGTTGCAGCTCCACCAAGATTCCATGCACACCTGGCACATAGGTAGGCCAGAGGCTCCAGTCTCTGGAAGTATACCTAAGAACTTCAGCATCACATATAGGTTTGAATAGAAGGGACTGATGAACCATGTGCAGGGAGGACTTATTTGAGTCCAATTCTGTCACTCTCAGGAGCACAGATTCCAAAATAGAGCCCACTGATAAGGCATCAGTCTCTAGGTCTATCCCCACTTCTATAGGACCTGGGCGTCTCCAGAGCTCTCAGGAGCCCCTCTGTGTGGGGTGATAGGCACTTAGATGTTCTATGAGCTCCTACTGAGCTGTGCGTAAGAGTTACCTCTGGGATGACCTCCCGACTCTCTTTGAAGTCTCTTAGCCACTTGAACTCATTTGTCTTTACCTTTTCCCCCTTTAATTCAAGGTCTTTTTCCAGTTGTGTTGCCAGTTGGCACTTGGTATTAATCCCTCGTTGCCAGGGAGGCTCATCCCCGGGAGTCATGTCCCACGTTGGGGGGAAGGTAATGCAATAATTTGCTGAGTCTGGCTTAGAGAGAGGCCACATTTGAGCAACAAGGAGGCTCCCAGGTGGCAACCCTTAGGCACCCCACAACTGCAGGCTAAGTCTCAGTTACAAGAGCAAAGACTCAAAAGGGTAGTCATCAATAAAAAGAACACATCAGTGGGTCATCCTCTTTTGAAAGACACTGTCCCTGCACTCAGAGGACTATTGCTGATCCCTTGGAGACTGTGGCAGAGCTCTCCAGGCTAGGAATTCAGATTCCCACATTTATTGTGTGATTGTCCACCATCGTGACCATGCCCCATCTTTGATCTTTTGAATGATTTTGTATATCTTTCATGTATATTCGGATGAACTAATTCCCATGAAACCCCCCTCCCAGACACCCCCCACCAATAATCCCCTGCAGTCCCATTGTAACCCTTCTGTGATCCAAATCCTCCATGAACATGTAGTCCATAAAATAATCAAATACACTTACTAGGAAAAAGAAACAAGTATGATAAGCTTACATGCAAGAGACAAACATAAGGAAACTCAGGGGGAAAAAAAAAAAAGAAAAGAAAAGAAAAGGGAAAAAAAACAATCACACAAAAAACAAAACAATATAAAATATAATTAGCAGAGTGGGACATTCAAAAAATGGGCAAAAAGGCAAAGGAAATGCCTTTAAATATATATATATATAAATTCTTTTTTTTTTTCCTTTCTCTTTTTTTTTTCTTTCCTTCCTTTTATCACTGTGTTATCGGATGTCTGGTGTGCCGTGACACCTTCCCCCTCTCAATCCCCATTGTCTCCCAATTTTTCATTTGATTTTCAAAGAAGTTTTAGGTCACAGTAAAGTCACATACGGAGTGCCGGAGACTCCCAGATACCAAACCACCCCCCTTCCCCACCCCATATTAACCCCCCCTTTTTTTGAATGTTAGCATTGTTATACCGTTATACAGATAGCAAAATATAGCAACTAAACATTGTCAATGATTTACAGTATAGTTTACAATTTAGATGATAGTTTAATAATTTTGATGATATTTACCATGTCCTGTGTCCATTACTGTAAAGTAATGAAAAACCTTCCCCATGACCACCAAACACTCCATTAGATCTTGACTGTTCCCTTCCCCCCAGCCCCCCAGGGCCCATGATACCACCCTCTCCCTACCCATGGAATGTCAAGATTCACAGTTACATGCCCTGGGGATTTGAACCTGCCCTTCCTAATCCACCCACCCCCCAGTGCTGCACCACCAAACCCAGGAACACCACCACTCATCTGCCCCATCCCCCAACATGCAACCACACTCTATCCCTTTACCATAGATTATGTCCATATGGGTGATGGCTCAAAGCCTGCTCTTCTCTTACTCTCCTTTGTTAACCTATCTTTCAGACAGTGGTTCTCAGAGACTGCTCACTTTCCTCAGTTCAGATCAGTGAGGTCATATATTGTTCATCCTTCAGTGCCTGGCTTGCTTCACTCAACATAAGGTCTTCAAGATTCATCCATGTTATTCCATGTGTTAGCACTTTGTTCCTTCTTACAGCTGAGTAATATTCCATTGTATGTATGTACCACATTTTGCTTATCCATTCGTCTGTTGATGGGCACTGGGGCTGATTCCAACTTTTGGCAATGGTGAACAATGCCGCTATGAACATTGGTGTGCATATATCTGTTTGTGTCTTTGCTTTCAGTTCTTCTGGGTATATACCCAGCAGTGGAATTGCTGGATCATATGGAAGATCTATTGTTAGTTTTCTGAGGAACCGCCAAACTGTCCTCCACAGTGGCTGGACCATACCGCAGTCCCACCAGCAGTGGATGAGGGTTCCTATTCCTCCACATCCTCTCCAACATTTAGTGTCTCCTGTTTTTTTAATAGCTGCCATTCTGATGGGTGTAAGATGGTATCTCATTGTAGTTTTGATTTGCATTTCCCTGATAGCAAGCGATATTGAGCATTTTTTCATGTGCTTTTTAGCCATTTGTATTTCTTCCTTGGAGAAGTGTCTTTTCAGGTCACTTGCCCATTTTTTAAATGGGTTGTTTGTCCTTTTATTTTCAAGGTGTAGGATTTCTTTATATATGCAGGATATTAGGCTCCTATCAGATATATGGTTGCCGAATATTTTTTCCCATTGGTAGGCTGCCTTTTTATTTTCTTAATAACATTCTTTGAGGTGCAGAAGTTTTTAATTTTGAGGAGATCCCATTTATCTATTTTTTCTCTTGCTGCTCATGCTTTGGCTGTGAAGTTCATGAATCCATTTCCTATTACAAGGTCCTGTAGATGCTTCCCTACATTATCTTCCAAGGTTTTTATGGTTTTGGCTCTTATATTTAGATCTTTGATCCATCTTGAGTTGATTTTTGTATAAGGTCTGAGATGGTATTCTTCTCTCATTCTTTTGGATATGGACATCCAGTTATCCAAACACCACTTGTTAAAGAGGCCATTCTCTCCCAACTGAGTGGGCTTCGTGGCCTTGTCAAATATCAGATGACTGTATATGCGAGGATCTATATCAGAACTCTCAATTTGGTTCCATTGGTCAGTAGGTCTATCCTTGTGCCAATATCACGCAGTTTTGATCACTGTAGCTTTGTAGTATGTTTTAAAGTCAGGTAGTGTGATACCTCCAACTTCATTTTTCTTTTTCAATATATCTTTGGCAATTCGGGGCCTCTTGCCTCTCCAAATATATTTTGTGGTTAGTTTTTCCATTTCCTTAAAAAATATAGTGTTGACTTTTATTGGGATTGCATTAAATCTGTAGATTAGTTTGGGTAGGATAGAAATCTTGATGATGTTTAGTCTTCCTATCCATGAACAGGGAATATTTTTCCATTTATTTAAGTCTTCTTTGATTTCCTTTAACAGTGTTGTGTAGTTTTCTGTATATAAGTCCTTTACATCTTTAGTTAAATTTACTCCTAGGTATTTGATTCTTTTATTTACTATTGTAAATGGTATTTTTTTCCTGATTTCCTCCTCAGTTTGCTCATTATTGGTGTACAGAAATGCTACTGATTTTTGAGCGTTGATCTTATAGCCTGCAACATTACTGAACTCCTTTATAAGTTCTAGAAGCCTTGTTGTAGATTTCTCAGGGTTTTCTATGTATAGGATCATGTCATCTGCAAATAATGAAATTTTTACTTCTTCTTTTCCAATCTGGATGCCTTTTATGTCCTTTTCTTGTCTCAGTGCTCGTGCAAGTACTTCTAAGACAATGTTAAATAGGAGTGGTAATAGTGGGCATCCTTGTCTTGTTCCCGATCTCAGAGGGAAGGCTTTTAGGATTTCACCGTTGAAAATGATGTTAGCTTTGGGTTTTTCATATATACGCTTTATCATTTTCAGAAAGTTTCCATCTATTCCTATCTTTGGTAATGTTTTTATGAGGAAAGAGTGCTGTATTTTTGTCTAATGCTTTTTCTGCATCTATAGAGATGATCATGTGATTTTTTTCTTTCAATTTGTTTATGTGGTGTACTACATTGATTGATTTTCTTATATTGAACCATCCTTGCATACCTGGGATGAAACCCACTTGGTCATGGTGTATAATCCTTTTGATATGTTGTTGAATGCGATTAGCAAGTATTTTCTTAAGGATTTTAGCATCTAGGTTCATTAGAGAAATTGGTCTGTAATTTTCCTTTCTTGTGGTATCTTTATTTGGTTTTGGTGTAGGGTAATGTTGGCATCGTAGAATGAGTTAGGTAATATTCCTTCTACTTCTATTTTTTGGAAGAGCTTAAGTAGAATTGGTGTTAGCTCTTTCCGGAATGTTTGGTAGAATTCAGCTGTGAAGCCATCTGGTCATGGACTCTTCTTACTTGGGAGGTTTTTAATGACTGAGTCTATCTCTTTACTTGTAATTGGACTGTTGAGTTCATCTATTTCGTCTTTCATCAATGTTGGCTGTTTGTGGGTTTCTAGAAACCTCTCCATTTCCTCTAAATTGTCATTCTTGTTTGCATATAATTTTTCAAAGTATCCTCTTATGATACTCTTTATTTCTGTGGGGTCAGTAGTGATATCACCTTGCTCATTCCTTATTTTATGTATTTGCATCTGTTCTCTTTTTCTTTGTTAGTCTGGCTAAGGGTTTGTCAATTTTGTTGATATTCTCGAAGAACCAACTTTTGGTTTTGTTTATTGTTTCCAGTGCTTTCTTATTCTCTATTTCATTTAGTTCTGCTCTAATCTT
>JAKSZT010053769.1:27566238-27653115 GCA_026826555.1 Tolypeutes matacus
CTCTCTCTCTCTCTCTCTCTCTCTCTCTCTCTCTCTCTCTCTCTCTCTCTTTCTCTCTCTTTCTCACACACACTTTTTTTAGATAAAAAAGTAAGGAGAGACAACTTACTTTGTTAACTTCTTCAAATACGTCATAACCCTTCTTTTCAGTCAACAAATCTACAACCACGTAGGTTTTCTTCACATCAGGTACAACTTATTCCAGTCAATAGTTAAGCCTGTTTCATTGTGAATTGCATATTCACCATTATCCATGTAATATCCCTTTGTTAGATATAAAAGAAGCATATGGTTATAAAAGGAATTTTCTAACATAAACGACTTGTCAAACCTTTTATAATAATAAAAAAAGAGTGTTTTGACAACAATAGTACTGATAGTCTTTGCCAATAAAATAAAACTGGACTAAAATGAGGTATAATGTAAATAACCTGAAAATAAAATATCTTCCTTTTTCCTATTTGATGACATTGTAAAAAAAACCTTGCTTCCAAAATCAGATCGAAACAAAAACAGGCAATCCTTACTTTGCAATTAAACCATACCTTGAAACATCAAATCATACTTTGGGAAACTCCAATGATGAAATCAGTTACTTGGTAGAAATTATTGCTGTGGAATTGAGAACATATGGAAGGAAAACCTACTTAGTGTATTTAGATTCTTAAATCCCAAGAGGGAGCCAATTCAACGTATTTTCACTTGAAGTCACTTTATGTTTTGCTGTTCAAGATGCCAAATCACATATTATTAGTCTGTGGTTTTAATCCTCTTTTAGATCTGTGTGAGGTTCATATGATGTCTGGCATCTGGTATACTGTTCGTTACAACCCCATTTTTTAGCTCAGAGGGCATTTTTATTTATGTTAGTGTGGTAGAACAAAGGACCACCTTTGTGAAAGGTAGCTACAGCGCCAAGGTCAGATTTTTTATCCATTTTCATTCAGCAGCCTCTGAGCCTCCACCTCATAAGTGTGAACATGATCCTTCTGACCTTCCCACGGGTTGCTGCTTCTCCAAAGAAATAACCAAGGGACAACTTGAGAAAGTCAAGCAAAGTAAGTGGCTGTTGACAGATGGTGTTCAGTCAATGGAAAGAATGAAGGGAGGTGCTGACAAAGAAATATGCTGAATATGGGTGTGTCTTTGTTGTAAATCAATGTGGAATATGTATTAGATAAAAAAATATTTACCTGGAAATCTTACTTTAGGAATCTACTTAAGGGAATAATTAAACAGAAGATAAAAACTTTCAGCACAAAGATATTCATTGTCACATTATATCTAAAGCAGAGAAAAATTAGAAACAACCTAAATGACCAACAGTGAAGGAATTAAGTAAATTGTGAAACAGCCATTCAAAGAAATGTTATGCACCCATTCCAGTTATCATTATCAAAACTATAGAAACAAGGGAAATGCTTTTTATATATTAAGTGAAAGTTGCTATAGACTATTTCATATGTATGCGGACAAATTATATAAAAATATCTATTTTGCAGATAAAAAATGAAGATTATTTTCAAACATGGTAATTGTTGTGTTAATGTGGTAGGATTAGAGAATTTTTCCCCTTTTTCAGAATGTTCTTTTATGTTGTTTTACTGTTCTACAATAAAAAAGGAAAATATTTGAAAAAGTATCCATGTTTTAAGAAAATAAACTGTGTTTGCTTTTTCCCGAAAAGCAAAATCTGGGGGAAAAAGCAAATGCGCTTAATTCAAAACACTGGGTCAGAAAAAGATCCCCAAAAAGATGTGGTGAAGAAATACAGCACGAAATCAGAAAAAGTTCATTAAGTTTATAGGTTTTTCTAAATATGTCAAAACCTGAGGTTTATTTCTTGAAGTATACAAAAGCAACGTTAAATCCCACTGGAAGAAAAAGGCATAAGGAGATGCTGGAAATCATTCATATTTGCTTTTAGTGCATTTTCTGACAGGCCTAGTAGGGATTTACTTCTGTTGATATTAACATTCACATCCCCTGAAAACTGAAAACTACCTTTTCAGATTAATAAACTTAAAAATCTCTGAGACTGCCTTCTCTTAATAAAATAAAAATACAGGCTTTTATTGGATTTGTTTTAATGTTGCTTCTATTTTAAAAATGAAAGGTCAGTTCACAAAATTGGAACTACCATTAGTTCAATTGAGTTATTTTTCATTAACTCCTGGGGAAAACCAATGTCTACATATAAACCATTTCTCCACAATACATCTTGTCCAATAAAATAAGAAAATGCAGGCAGAAACCTCAGAAAATTTGATGAGAAGTGATTTGACTTCTACCTTAAATAAGATTTGGAAAAGAATATGATATTCACATCATTTCCTTGGTTCTCCACATTGATTTGATTGTGGCAATAGCTTTGGCCATGCTTGTCATTATTTTGTACATCTTAATAAGTGGTATACGTATATGCCATTTCCCTCCACAAAATTTGAGCCTCTTCATTTCCAACTCTGCATAATCTGCTAAATGAAGGTAATGATACCAACCTCATTATTTCTGTGAGGATTAAATGCAGTAAAGTGTGTAAAGTGCTTACACTACTGTGGGGCACCTAGTAAGGTCTCAGGAAGGAACAGCTAGTGTCCTGCAGTTATTCAGCATAGAACCCTGAAGCCAGGTTGTCCAGTTTGAAGCACAGGTCCATCACTGGCAAGTCGTTGAAACTTCTTATGCCTATATCTTCCTCTATAAAATAATAGTGCCCATCTCTATTCATTATAGTGTCATTATAAAGAGTGAAAAGGGAAACGGATGTGGTCCAGGGTTCAATTCCCGGGGCCTCCTGATGAAAGGCAAACTGGCCTGTGTGGTGAGCTGGCCTGTGTGGCGTGCTGGCCCGTGCAGAGAGCTGATGCAGCAAGATGACACAGCAAAAAGAGATACAGAAGAGAGACAATAAGAGATATCACAGACCAGGGAGCTGAGGTGGCCCAAGAGATGGAGCACCTCTCTCCCACTCTGGAATGTCCCAGGATTGGTTCCTGGTGCCACCTAAGACAAGCAGACCAAAAGAAAGCAGACAGTGAGGGCAAAACAACGGAAGAGGGGGCAGTGTTAAATAAATCTTTAAAAAAAGAGTAAATGTACAGCATTTAGGGCAGTGCCTGGACAATTCAGTGATCACTAAACATTAGCTACTATTATTATCACCATATTTTCTCTTAAGCATCATGCTTTCAATTTAGATAAACTGTAACAAGAGGCTTAAATGTCTTTAGACAGCTTTAGCTATCATGAAGCTCTGCCTTGACTCAAACACAGGCAACCCTCCTACTGGCATAGCTAAAGGTAAAAATTAGTATGATTTCTTCCTCAGTTATTATTTTTTTAAAAAAGGAGGGCAGGAGAGAGGGAGGGAGGGAAAAAAGAAAACATTTGCAAACATGAGTATAAAATTATACTTTAAAGTGGTGGTGATCAGTGGGGGAGTTTTGGGAATCTGTAGGAGTATTTTTTCATTGTCAAAGTGATGGAGGAGGGGTATGACAACTAGCAGTAGCTGAGGCAAGGGGATGCTAGACATCCTTCACAACCATCAAATTCCCAAGAGACATTCAAGTAAATGAAAAATCCATTTATAATTATCTAAACTTAGAAACTAACTATAGTTTACATATAAACACCAAGTAATTTTTTGTTCTGTCCTAATATTAGGCACCTTATAAAATATTTAAATACGATGGATGCATTGCAGAAAAGCATGATTTAGGAAAAGTAAATCTTCCATTTTCCCACCCCTTCCAACAGGCTTCTTTGAAGAAATGTAAAAGCCAATCATTAAATTTATGTGGAAAGGTAAGGGACCCTAAATAGCCAACACCATCTTGAAAAAGAACGAAGGGAGGACTCATGCTTCCCAATCTTAAAACTTATTTCAAAGCCATTGTACTGGTACAAGGACAGTCATATAGAGCAACGGAATAGAATTGACATTTCAGAAATCATCCCTCACATGTATAGCCTATAGATTTAGACTTTTGAAAGAATAGTCTTTTCAACAAATAATGCTGGGAAAACTGGATATTCATATGCGAAAGAATGAAGGTGGACCCCTGCCTCCCAACATATATAAGAATCAATTCAAAATGTATCAAAGACCTAAATATCAGTATCAGAACTATAAAATTACTGAAAGAAGACATAGGGAAGCATCTTCAGGACCTTGTGTTAGGCAATGGTTTCTTGCAACTCAACAACAAAACACTTGCAACTCAACAACAAAAAGACAAACTATTCAATTAAGAAATGGGGAAAAGACTTGAATAGATATTTTTCCAAAGAAGATATACAAATGGCCAGTAAGCACATAAAAATATTTTTAACATAATTAGGCATTAGGGAAATTCAAGCCAAAACCACAATGAAATGTCATTTCACACCCACTAAAATGGCTATAATTAAAAAAAAAAAAAAAAAAAAAAACAAGTGTTGGAGAGAATGTGGAGAAATAGGAGCATTACTAGTAGGAATGTAAAATGGTGCACCTGCTGCAGGAAACAGTTTGACGGTTCCTTAGAAACTTAAAGTATTACTATACAGCCCAGCAATCCCACGTCCAGGAATATACCCAAAAGAACTGAAAGCAGGGGGACTAGAACAGATATTTGCACACCAATGTTCATAGCAGCATTATTCACAATTGCCAAAAGATGGAAGCAACCCACATGTCCATCAACAGATAAATGAATAAACAAAATGTGGCATAGCCAGACAATGGAATACTATTTGTCTGTAAAAAAGAATGCAGTTCTGATGTATGCTACAGCACAAATGAATCTTGAAGACATCATTATGAGTGAAATAATCCAAGCATAAAAGGACAAATACTGTAAGGTCTTACTGATATGAAATAATTATAATAAACAAATTCATAAAGCCAGAAACTACAATATGGGTTACCAGGGGCTGGGATTGGGGTAGGGAATAGGGAGTTACTGCTTAATTGCTGCAGAATTTCTGGTTTGGAAAAGTAATAGATAATGATGATGGTGGCACAACATTGTGAACACATATTAAAAAACACCACTGAATTCTATAAGTGGAAGTGTTAAAAATGGGAAATTTTAGAAAGGATATCTCTTACCAGAATAAAAATTAAAATAATAATAAGATATTGCTGAAGACACGGGAATCTCTTCTCCAGAGAGATAGCTAGAGGACAGGCTGAAACAGCCCTGAAAAAGATCTTCTAGGGTTTAGGACAGCAGGTGAAGGCTGCACACCACCCAGAGGAGAGAGGGACAAAAGAGGGAAATCACGACGACAGAACCGTGAGTTCGAAGTAGCAGCTTCTGCTGCTGCCGGCACCCTCCCCCACACTATTTAGAATTCTCAGGCCTCTGGGCCTGCGACCACAGACAAAGGGGGCTCCAGGGATCTACCACTCCCGCAAAGGGGAGAGAGAGGGACACAGACTTAGGCTGACTCAGGTACTGACCTGCAAATTTGGGCTGCGGAGCCCCACGGACCCTTCCACATGGCGGTTTGCCCTGGGAGCCTAGGAAGGACTGGATAAATCCGACCCTCGCAACCTCCCTCTCTTCTAGCATGGACTAATTGTTGAGGACTCCACAGGAGAGGGGAGAGAGAGCCTGGGGCTGACCCTACTTTGGACTCCCAGGTTTGGTCTTCCCTGTCCCAGGGCCCTTCCAGGCCAGGTGGGGCTGCACCATTGTTTGCCTTGGAGCCTGCAAGGGGCTAAAGATATACAAACCTCCCAATCTCCTCCTCTACTAACAGGGACTGATTGTTGAGGATTCAGAAAGGAGTGGAAATATTTCCTAGCTGGGAAAAGGGGGGCGCTACGAGAGAAGTCTGGAGAACTGTCTCAGAAAGTTTGAATTACAAGGCTCTTAGCCCCCAGACAGGAAGCTCTATCACATTGATCTGGTCTGTGGCACAACAAATACGCTCTGACCAGGCAATGAATTGAGAGCTGCCAACAAGCGCCGTCTCCTGGCAGACCAAGGAAGTGCACATAAGAAAATTAATAAGTAGGGGAGGCTTTTCCTGGCCTCTATAGCCTCCCTGCCCAAGGCCCTAGGAAACGACTCTACAACCAATTACTGGGTCCAGTGCCCAGTTTTGAGCAACCAGCAGAACAATCCAAACAATCAAGGTTGAGCCAAAAATCAAAGAGCTGTGGTAACTCACAGCCTCCTGCCACTAAAATCCCATAAAAGAGAAAGAGATAGAGCATCTAAGTAAAATACAACCTAACCAGATGCCTAAGCACCAGCAAAAAATTACAAGCCATACTAAGAAAATAGAAGACATGGCCCAAGAAAAGGAATACAGCAAAGTCCCAGAAGAGGTGCAGAATTTGAGAGAACTAATCACTGAGATGAGCCCAAATTTCCAAAATCAAATTAATGAGATGAAAGAGAATATAGTTAAAGAGATAAATGACATCAAGAAGACATTGAGCGAACGCAAAGAAGAATTTGAACTCCTGAACAGAAAAGTAACGGAGTTCATGGGAATGAAAGACACAAAAGGTGAAGTCAAAAATACGTTTGAGGCATACAACAGCAGACTCAAAATGATAGAAGAAAGAATAAGTGATACTGAAGACAGAACAGCTAAAATTGAAGAGAGAAAAGAACAGAGAGAGAAGAGAATGGAAAAAATTGAGCAGGGGCTCAGAGAGTTGAATGACAACACAAAATGCAACAACATACATGTCACGGGAGTTCTAGAAGGGGAAGAGAAAGGAAAAGGGGCAGAAAGAGTATTTGAGGAAATAATAGCTGAAAATTTCCCAACTCTCACAAAAGAAATGAACTTACATGTCCAAGAAGCACACCGTACCTCAATGAGAATAAATCCAAATAGACCTACGCCAAGACACATATTATTCAGAATGTCAAATGTAAAAGATAAAGAGAAAATTCTCAGAGCAGCAAGAGAGAAGCAAACGATCACATACAAAGGACGTCCAGTAACACTTTGTGCAGATTTCTCTTCAGAAACCATGGAGGCGAGAAGACAGTGGTATGATACAATTAGGAAACTGAAAGAGAAAAACTGCCAGCCAAGAATTCTTTATCCAGTAAAACTGTCGTTCAAATATGAAGGTGAATATAAAGTATTCACAAACAAACAGAAACTAAGAGAATTTGCAAAAAAGAATCCACCTTTGCAGGAAATATTAAAGGAAGCCTTAGAACCTGAAAGAAAAAGACAGGAGAGAGAGGCTTGGAGGAGAGTATAGAAGAAAGAAAAGCAGAAAAGATAACCAAAAGAGTAAAAAGAGAGACAAAAATAAGATGACATATGAAAACCAAAGAATAAAATGGAGGAAATAAATAGTGCATTTTCAGCAATATCATTGAATGTGAATGGATTAAATTCCCCAATCAAAAGATACAGGCTGACAGAATGGATAAAAAAACATGAGCCATCCATATGCTGCTTACAAGAAACTCACCTCAGACCTAGGGATACAAACCGGCTGAAAGTAAAAGGTTAGAAAAAGATACTCCATGTGAAGAGTAAACAGAACAGAGCTGGGGTAGCTATATTAATATCAGACAAAACAGACTTCAAATGCAAAACAGTGATAAGAGATGTGGAAGGCCATTATATATTAATAAAAGGGACTATCCTCCAGGAAGATATAACAGTCATAAATATATACGCACCTAACCAGGGTGCCCCAAAATATATGAGACAAACTCTGGTAAAACTGAAGGGAGAAATAGACATTTCTACAATAATCGTCGGGGACTTCAACACCCCTCTCACATCATTAGATAGAACAACTAGACAGAAGATCAACAAGGAAACAGAGAACTTGAACAATATGATAAACAAGTTAGACCTAACAGACATATACAGAACACTGCATCCAAACTCTGTGGGTTATACATTCTTCTCAAGTGCCCATGGATCTTTCTCCAGGATAGACCACATGTTAGGTCACAATACAGCTCTCAATAAATATAAAAAGATTGAAATTATACAAAGCACCTTCTCAGATCATAATGGAATGAAACTAGAAATCAATAATAGACAGGAAAAAAATTAATTTGCAAATGTGTGGAGACAACAATGCACTCCTAAATATTTGGTGGGTCAAAGAAGAAATTGCAAGTGAAAGCAGTAAATATATTGAGACAAATGAAAATGAGAACACAACATATCAAAACTTATGGGATACAGCGAAGGCAGTCTTGAGAGGGAAATTTATAGCCCTAAATGCCTATATTAAAAAACAAGAAAGAGCTAAACTCAAAGATTTAACTGAACAACTTGAGAAACTAGAAAAAGAACAGCAAACCAATCCCAAAGCAAAAAGAAGGAAAGAAATAATAAAGATTAGAGCAGAAATAAATGAAAATGAGAACAGAAAAACAATAGAGAAAATCAACAAAACCAAAAGCTGGTTCTTTGAGAAGATCAATAAAATTGACAAACCCCTCTCTAGACTAACAAAGAAAAAAAGAGAGAAGATGCAAATAAATACAATCAGAAATGAAAAGGGGGAAATTACAAATGACCTCACAGAAATAAAAAGAATCATAAGAGGATATTATGAGAAACTATATGCCAACAAACTAGACAACCTAGATGAAATGGACAAATTTCTAGAAACACATAACCAACCTACACTGACACAACAAGAAATACAAGAACTTAACAAACCAATCACAATTAAGGAGATTGAATCCGTCGTCAAAAATCTCCCAGCAAAGAAAAGTCCAGGACCAGATGGCTTCACAGGTGAATTCTACCAAGCATTTCAAAAAGAATTAACACCAATCCTGTTTAAACTCTTCCAAAAAGTTGAAGAGGACAGAGAATTATCCAACACATTTTATGAAGCCAACATCACCCTAATACCAAAGCCAGATAAAGATTCCACAAGAAAAGAAAATTACAGACCCGTCTCTCTAATGAACATCGATGCAAAAATTCTCAACAAAATACTTGCAAATCGAATTCAACAGCATATCAAAAGACTTATACATCACAACCAAGTGGGATTTATTCCTGGTATGCAAGCCTGGTTCAACATAAGAAAATCAATCAATGTAATACACCACATTAACAAATTGAAGGAAAAAAAACACATGATCATCTCAATAGATGCAGAAAAGGCATTCAACAAAATCCAACATCCTTTTTTGATAAAAATACTTCAAAAGATAGGAATAAAAGGAAAATTCCTCAATATGATAAAAGGCATATAAGAAAAACCCATAGCCAACATCATACTCAATGGGGAAAGGTTGAAAGCTTTCCCCCTAAGATCAGGAACAAGACAAGGATGCCCACTGTCACCATTGTTATTCAACATTGTACTAGAAGTTCTAGCTAGGGCAATTAGACAAGACCAAAAATTAAAGGCATCCAAATAGGAAAAGAGGAAGTAAAACTCTCACTGTTTGCAGAAGACATGATCCTGTATTTAGAAAATCTTGAAGTATCCACAACAAAGCTACTCGAACTAATAAATGAGTTCAGCAAAGTGGCAGGATACAAGATCAATATGCAAAAATCAGTAATGTTTTTGTACACTAGTACTAAACAATCTGAGGAGGAAATCAGGAGGAAAATTCCATTTTCAATAGCAACAAAAAGACTCAAATACCTAGGAGTTAATTTAACCAAACAAGTCCAGGACCTGTATGCAGAAAATTATAAAACAGAGAGGTGGATGGCGGCTGCGGCGGTTCATCATCTTCCGCAGCAGAGACGCTGAAGCGGGACGCGGGTTAGTCGCGACCGGTGGTGGGAGGAGAGCAGCGGCCGTTCCCAACATGCACAGCCTGGCGACGGCTGCGCCTGTGCCAACTGCACTGGCTCAAGTGGATAGAGAAAAGATCTATCAGTGGATCAATGAGCTGTCCAGTCCTGAGACAAGGGAAAATGCTTTGCTGGAGCTAAGTAAGAAGCGAGAAACTGTTCCTGATCTGGCACCCATGTTGTGGCATTCATTTGGTACTATAGCAGCACTTTTACAGGAAATAGTAAATATTTATCCATCTATCAACCCACCCACCTTGACAGCACACCAATCTAACAGAGTATGCAATGCTCTGGCATTACTGCAGTGTGTGGCTTCACACCCAGAAACCAGGTCAGCATTTCTTGCAGCACATATCCCTCTTTTTCTGTACCCCTTTTTGCACACTGTTAGTAAAACACGTCCCTTTGAATATCTTCGGCTCACCAGCCTTGGAGTTATTGGGGCCCTGGTGAAAACAGATGAGCAAGAAGTAATTAACTTTTTATTGACAACAGAAATCATCCCTTTGTGTTTGCGCATTATGGAATCTGGAAGTGAACTTTCTAAAATGGTTGCCACATTCATCCTCCAGAAGATCCTCTTAGATGACACTGGTTTGGCTTATTTTTTTTTTTTTTTTTTTTTTATTATAGGTAAAAATCAAAATTCTCACAATACATACAAACATTTGTAAAATGATATATAAATATATATGCATATATGTGTATTTGCTTACAAAAATGTTATTTATATATATATATATATGCATATATTTTAAGAGGTGCTTAGATTACCCAAAACACTACACGGAACCCACTGGGATTCCCATGTTGCCCACCTCCCACACCTCCCACCACATCCCACACAAACATCTCCCACAGTGTGGCCCACCAACCTCAATGAACCCACACATCCTGGAGCCCCGCCACCAACCACAGACCACAGTCCACACCGCAGACCACACTCTCCCCCACTCAGCCCTGAGCGGTGTGTGCTGATCCAAAATGGCCCACATCCATCGCCACAACAGTACTCAGGACAACCTCCAACTCCCAAAGAAGCCCCTGTATCTCAACTGCTCATCCCCTCCCTACCCAAAAACTGTCAAGTGGCCACTGGCTCCACCTCATTGTTATAATTTCTTGCATTGCAAGAATCACCACATGTGAGCAAGAGAATACCATCAAGTCCACTCTAGTCCATAGTTCTTCCCCCAATCCAGAGGCGACTGGGATGGTGATGTCCACTCCAACTCCAAGTGAGAGAGGGCTTATATCCCATGGATATGGTGGGTGGGATGATCCTGCCTGCAGATGCAGGCCCTCTCCATTCCCTGCGATGGCCATTGCCCATCGTTGTCTCCTCACCAGGTGACTTGGATGAGTCCATTGAGCTGTAGGGTAGGAATTGCAGCTCCACCTAGATTTCATGCACACCTGGCACATAGGTAGGCGGGAGGCTCCAGTCTCTGGAAGTATACCTAAGAAACTCCAGCATCACATGTAGGTTTGAATAGAAGGGACTGGTGAACCATGTGCAGGGAGGACTTATTTGAGTCTAATTCTGTCACTCTCAGGAGCACAGATTCCAAAACAGAACCCACTGATAAGGCATCAGTCTCTGGGGCTATCCCCCCTTATACAAGACCAGGGTGTCTCTGGAGCTCTCAGGAACCCCACTGAGTGGGGTGATAGGCACTTAGATGTTCTATGAGCTCCTACTGAGGTGTGCGTAAGAGTTACCTCTGGGATGACCTCCCGACTCTCTTTGAAGTCTCTTAGCCACTTGAACTCATTTGTCTTTACCATTTCCCCCTTTTATTCAAGGTCTTTTTCTAGTTGTGTTGCCAGTTGGCACTTGGGAAAAGTTTTCAATTAGCAATAATCGTGCGTCGGATAAACCTCATTGGCTACGATACTGCCACTGCACAAAGCTGCCAGTTGGCACTTGGTATTAATCCCTCGTTGCCAGGGAGGCTCATCCCCAGGAGTCATGTCCCACGTTGGGGGGAAGGTAATGCAGTCATATGCTGAGTTTGGCTTAGAGAGAGGCCACATTTGAGCAACAAGGAGGCTCTCAGGTGGCAACCCTTAGGCACCCCACTACTGCAGGCTAAGTCTCATTTGCAAGAGCAAAAACTCACAAGGGTAGTCATTAATAAAAAAAAACAAAAAAAAAACAAAAAAAAAACCATCAGTGGGTCATCCTATTTTGACAGGCACTGTCCCTACACTCAGAGGACTATTGCTGCTCCCTTGGAGATTGTGGCAGAGCTGGTTTGGCTTATATATGTCAGACATATGAGCGTTTCTCCCATGTTGCCATGATCTTTTTTTTTTTTTTTTTTTTTTTTTTTTTTTGCCATGATCTTGAGTAAGATGGTCCTGCAGCTATCCAAAGAACCTTCTGCCCGTCTGCTGAAGCATGTAGTAAGATGTTACCTTCGACTCTCAGATAATCCCAGGGCACGTGAAGCACTCAGGCAGTGCCTCCCTGACCAGCTGAAGTGCCTCAGCTGACCAGCTGAAGTGCCTCCCTGACCTTTGCTCAGGTGCTAAAAGATGACACCACCACGAAACGCTGGCTTGCACAACTAGTGAAGAACCTGCAAGAGGGCCAGGTCACCGACCCCCAGGGTATACCCCTGCCCCCTCAGTGATCCTTCCCTGTCCCCTCTCACTACTCCCCCAAGTTGGGGAAGGGAGGGGGAACCTGTGAGGAAAACAGCTCAGGTTTTATCGCTGACTGGGAATAGACAACCTCAATGCTGAACTGCACTGGAGAAGAGGGACAGAGTTTGCCCACTGAGGTGCATGGGCTGCCTTGAGGACCTGGGCTCCCTCTGCTACTCCCAGGAAATGGGCTTCTGACACAGCAGTCTGTCACCACAGCCCCAGGAGGGTGTCAACACCAGCAAATGCTGTATTTGCAGCATGCCCACGATGACCCTTCTCCCCCACCTCTACCTAACCACTGGCAGGGAGGGGAGACAGTGGTGATAGCAGCAGCACTCTAGGTATGGTGAATGCCTGGGACCAAGCCATGTGGCATTTTTATTTTGCCTTCCTGGAAGACTCAAGATGTGTCTCTTCATTCTCTCTCTCAGTATTTGTTTACTTTGGTTTTTTGTTTTTAATCTCAGAGAGAGGTGTGTTTAGTGGATACAAGCTGTAATATTCGGCAAAAGTTTGTCATTTGGCACTGTTTACAAGTCTGTTAGCTGCATAAGCTCAATAAAAAGTTGGTCTGGGCATTACATCCCCTCCGGCAGGCCAGTAGCTGCATTGGGCTGTTGGGAGCAGCAGGAGGCAGGGGAAAGATGTAAAGCCAAAGGATGGCAGGAACCCACCCCCTATTTTCCTTCCCTTTCCCATTCTCCTAAGGTTCTAGATGCCACTTAACCTTATTTTTGGCTTTTGCTGCTAGCTTTTCCCAAATCTCAGTGCTTTTCTCTTTTTCAGTCCCCTTCTATTAAACTTAAAGCAGACATCTTAATTCATCAGGCTGTCTTGGAAGGATATTGTATGTAAGGGAGAGGATGGAACTCACCTTCAGTCTAAGACCTCAAAGACATTTTCTGAATGACTTTGAAGGGGAATTAAAGTGATGAGCTACTTGATCCCATTCTTTGCTTTAGAATTTCAGCAGCTCCAGCCTGCCTTCATGATTGTATTTGAAGCAATATTAACTGAATGAGTCCATTTTATTCAGATTTAAAATGGAGGGCTAGGCTCTGCTTGCTCACTCAGTCTTTTCTTTTGACACATTCCCTTTTGGGCTGTGGGAATTACAGAGTTGCCACTAAAATATTTTCCATTTGTTCATATTGTATCAGAATATTCCCTTCCTCCTCTGGAGCTTTAGATAGTTCTGCTCCAGTCCATAGGCTTGAATCTATAACTAGTGTAAACTGGCTTGCTTTACCCCAAGCTTTCCCTGTCATCACTTGTGCGCTCACGCACTCTCTCTCACTAATCCAACTCTTGAGAAGGACCAAGTCTTTTCTGTCCATATCACACAGTTGAAGATGTCTCTGAACAAATTTGAGAAGGGTCTGAAAGGGGCAGGCTCAGAGACACCTTTGCAGAGGCAGTTTTGCCAACACAAGGGCTCTTTCAAGCCGACTTTCACAAAGGGAGCCAGCCTTGTTAGTTGGCTTCTGTCTCTTTACAGCCAGAAAGTAGTGATTAAGTAACCAGACATGGGAAGTGTACGATAAGCACTTATTCCCCAGCCTTCAAAACAAAGAAGAGAACCAGGCCAGCTTTCTGTAATCTCAAACCTAAAGAGAAGAGGTCCTGGAGAAAGCAGAGGACAGCAAGACTTGGATAGACATCTTGACTCCTGTCAGCCCATAGTCTGTGATCTGGAGAGTCCAGCTAGAAAAACTGATTTTTGCCAACCGCCTTTCTGCTGAGCCAAAGTTTTCTCATTCCCCCTTCACTGGGGTAGCCGCTGAGGTCCAGGACCTTGTTCCTTTGGAAATTCTCTTCTCTCTCCATTTTTCGGTGCATTGGCCATGTTACTGTACCGACAGTGTCTTAACTCTTGCCCCATCTATTCTCCCTCAGCTGGCCTTGGACCCACATAGAGTAGGGAGGGGTTGTTGGAAACGGGAATTATTATTCCTTGTAGTTGATCCTGATATGTGTGTATAAAGAGACTCCTCCCCTCATTTTATGTTTTCCATCCCTCCCTCAACAGGATTGAAATAAAACATGCTTCTGTTTTTGTTTAAAAAAAAAAAAGAAAGAAAGAAAGAAAGAAAATTATAAAACAATGCTAAAAGAAATTTAAAAGGCCTAAACAAATGGAAAGACATTCCATGTTCATGGACTGGAAGAATAAATATCATGAAGATGTCAATCTTGCCCAAACTGATTTATAGATTCAATGCAATACCAATCAATATCCCAACAGCTTACTTTACAGAATTAGAGAAGGCAATTACCAAGTTCATCTGGAAGGGTAAGTGCACCTGAATAGCCAAAAGCATTCTAAAAAAGATGAATAATGTGGGAGGAATTTCACTGCCTGGCCTTGAAACATATTACAAAGCTACAGTGGTCAAAACGGCATGGTACTGGCATAAAGATAGACACATCAATCAGTGGAATAGAATTGAGAATCCAGAAATGTATCCTCACCTATACAGTCAACTGGTTTTTGACAAACCTACCAAGCCCATGCTAATGGGAAAAAACAGTCTCTTCAACAAATGGTGTTGGGAGAACTGGATATCTTTAACCAAAAGAATGAAAGAGGACCCCTATCTCACCCCCTATACAAGAATCAACTCAAAATGGATCAAAGATCTAAATATAAAAGCCAGGACCATAAAACTACTAGAAGAAAATGTAGGGAAACATCTTCAAGACCTTGTAGTAGGTGGTGGTTTCTTGGATCTTACACCCAAAGCACATGCAACAAAAGAAAAAGTAGATAAATGGGACCTCCTCAAAATTAAACATTTTGCACCACACAGGACTTTGTCAGAAGGGTGAAAAGGCAGCCAATCAATGGGAAAAAATATTTGGAAATCACATATCTGACAAGGGTATAATATCCAGGATATATAAAGAGATGTTACAACTCAACAACAAAAAGACAAATGACACAATTAAAAAATGGACCAAAGACTTGAATAGACATTTCTCCAAAGAAGAAATACAAATGCAAAAAAACACATGAAGAAATGCTCAACATCACTCATGATTAGGGAAATGCAAATCAAAACTACAATGAGATATCATTTCACACCTATCAGAATGGCCACTATTAGAAAGACAGAGAACTGCATATGTTGGAGAGGATGTGGAGAGACACAAACAATTATTCACTGTTGGTGGGAATGCAGGATGGTACAACCACTATGGAGGACTGTTTGGCAGTTCCTAAAGAAGTTGAATATAGACTTGCCACATGACCCTGCAATACCACTACTGGGTTTATCCCCAGAAGAACTGAGAGCAGTGACACAAACAGACATCTGCACACCGATGTTCATAGCAACATTATTCATCATTGCCAAAAGTTGGAAACAACCCAGGTGTCCATCAACAGATGAATGGATAAACAAACTGTGGTCTATTCACACGATGGAATATTATGCAGCTGTAAGAAGAAATGAAGTCATAAAGCATATGGCAACATGGATGAACCTGGAGGACATTATGTTGACTGAAGCAAGCCAGACACAAAAGGACAAATACTGTATGAATGCGTTACTATGAACCAAATATATTGTGTAATATATTGTTTGATTTTTTAAAAAATGTTTATGTATCCATTAGATTTAATTGAGAAATGTATATATTTATTCATCTGAGTTTACTTTTTAGTTTTAAATTGTTTATATTTTCAATTATTAAATGTACAAAATAAAGTTTAAAAAATGTTAAAAAATAATAATAAGTTATTGCACAATACTGTGGGAACCAAGGAAAAACCAAAGTCAGAAAGTCAAGAGGATGGCAGCACCTCACCCAACCACTGACAGCCACCAGAGGAGCCCGGGGTCTGTCTTCAACTGTTTGCTTCTCAGGAATACCCCTGCAGCTGGAAATAGCCTGTAAGGACCCCAGTGTTTTTGTTTCATTGCCTTCAGATTCCAAGTCCCAGTGAGCAAGAGTAACCAATTAGTTGTTATGCCAGGAGCAGGGAGAGAGAGTATCTGGTACTCTTAGCAATTGCTACAGAAAGTAGAACCTTGTCTCTCACCCATTCTCACACTGTGGGGAATCCCCAAACCAAGGAAGGGGATCGGGATGCTGGGTAGCCCAAATGGGCAAATGAACACTACAAAGGGCAGGAGGAAAAATTCATGGCTTGAACTCTAGTGTGCTAGCCTTCGGTTCAATCTTTTTTCTGCAAGTCTTTTATTCACCACCTTTGTACCATGGTTATTTTAAAAACATGAAAGAAAAAAATTTTTTTTTTTTTGGATACAGTTTAATACACCTGAAGAGAAGGAATGTTGTACTATTGTGTTTGGAACTTTACCAATACTAACAGCACTGTTCCTAGGCCTGAGACACCAGCACAATACACCAGCACTCTGCCCATCTCCTGCACCAGACTCCTTTATTACGCCTAGCAGAGCTATGCCCAAGCATTCGCATATCAAAATACATAGTGTTTTGCTGTTAATTTAGCTTTCTTTTATTTCTCCTTTATATTACAAATAGGATCTTATCATAATTTTTTTTCATCACATTTTGGATTAAAATAGCAGTACCTGTACACAAGGCACTGATCTAAGCCTTTACATGTAGTTACTCATTTAATTCTCCAAACAACCGTTGCTGTTGTTTCAATTATTATCCCCACTTTTTCAATGACAAAACTGAGGCAAAGGAGAAGCTGAACAATAACTTGTCCAATAGCAGAGGCAGGATTTTGAGGGCCATGTCTGCCTCCAGAGTCCCCGTTAACCAACGCACTGTGCTGCCTCTCAAATTTGCTTGCAAGGGCGTTTGCACGTAGATGGAAATCATAACCACTAACACTGGGATTTTTTTAAAAATTAATTTTATTTACGAACACTCCATAGCCAACAAACATGCACACCCACCATAATTTCTTTTTAATTATGTGTGTAGGTAAGTTAAATTTATCTACTATATTAAGTATATATTTCTAAGGCACTATACTAAACACTATAAACCACAATATACAGTTTAGGATTTCCAACATAACTTAAATTTTAATAATTTTACTTACTGTAAAATCTACTTTTCCTTTCTTATTTCCCCCCTTCACTATATGTCCTAGGATCACCTACCAAATTTCATTTCAGAGTAGTGAAAGGAACATTATTCTCTATTAGATATGAAAACCATAACTAATAGTGTGTCTAAAAACCACACTTTGAAGACTAAATAACATAGAATAAAATTTTGAAAACAAACTTTTTGTCTGCCTATTCCTCACTACTCCTTACTTAAAAAAAAAAAAAAAAAAAAAATCACTATTTCATTTCCTTGCCTTTTTTTAATTGATTGGCTCCAATTCCTTAATAGTCCCTGCTGGTTTCCAAAGAACTTGCTCATAGCTCCAAACCCCTCTAGTTGTTTCTTAGAGATGTTAACTTTGCCCCTATCTTTCTTTTGCTCCAAGCCTAAACTTAATTACTTATTGCTGTGGACTTTGGCCTTCTGAAAGCTCTATCCAGTCCACCTCTGTACATGTGGGAGCTTAATGCCTTGGCACAGATTGGAAGAAAGAAAATTTAGTTACCCCCCACCACCACCACCACTGCACTTCAGTAGTAGGAACATCCATGGTGATTGGTAATTTCTTTCTAATGATAGCAGGCCCCTCTTAAAGGAGATTTCCCACTCCTAAAGTATGTGGATATTTAGCTAGCAGTTGTTTATTGATTGCCTGGATCCCCCTAATTGGTCTTATTAATAGGTTAAACTAGGCTTCCTGTTTAATCCCTTGCCTGCTTCTGATTTTTAGAGAAAACACACTCCGTTTCTAAAATTACTTTAAGAGATTTAAACACTATACAATTTTAGTTTTAGTTTAATTTAGTTTAAAATGAAAGACTTTTTATTCCAGAATAAGTCACTTACAGCGATTTTAGGAGCTACAGAAATTTATTTGCCTTATAAATTGATGAGTTTTGAAAAGCGACAGCAATAGATTAAAATTTCTACTACGAAGCTCCTTAGGGAGCTATTTCAGTGGCCTTGAGAGCACATGTGTTTTAGAATTTGAAATCTAAAATCAAAGCTGTTTGTTAATTGTTTTGGAAGACATTCCTAAACATGTGCAAAGGAGCGCTGGTCTTCCAAAGATATAATGTGTCTTCCTGATGGGCTGTCAACTTTGCAGTTTCTGAGTTGCTTAACTAGAATCAGTATTATTCAGACCTATTGATGTGTGTAAAACTAGTTATAAATTATCTTTTATATATATATATATAATTGGGGAACTCAAATCCTGTTGGAGCTTAGTAAAAGTCCCCATATTTTTCTTGACAAAGGGTATATTCACAAACCCAGTTATTAGCTATGCAAAAAAACTTATTTTCTTCTCAGTGTTTAAGGACCTTTTTCCCCCAGTGTAATTCCTTATCACTTCCAAACGCCTGAGGAATTCTGGCATAACAAAGGGCCTCAGTTTCCTACCTACCTTTAAAGTAATGTGAAGAAACAGTTACTGGCACATAGAATTCAATATGTAGTAGGTAGTATTAATATTATTATAGCCTACTCCCTCGTAAAGTCTTGTCAGTGATTTACGTTGTCTCCTGGACCCAATAAGAGACAGAGAAGTCTAATGTTTAATAAGAGATAAACAGATCGAGTTAATTGATTGCCGGCTTTTAGATGGATTCAGGAAAAAGGAGAATCAACACAGAAATATTTGTTGGTATGTATCCAACACTATCTTGGAAAAAAAAGTTTTAATATTTGTTGGTGTTCATCCAACAATGACCTAAAAGAAAAAGCTTTCTTTAGCTAAGCACTCAATCATCCTCGGATTCAGCTGTAAAACGCATTGATTTTAACTTTACTGCCTTAATTCAGGCCTTGTCCAATTTTTGCCAGGATTTTTGGAACACTAACTTCCCTCCTTGCTTCTCATTGCTCGCCCATTGCCAGAACAATCTTTCTGAAACACAAAATTTGATAATATTTTTCTCTTCTTTGTCTCTCCATGCCTTTGAAACAACTGGTCCCAGTCTCCCTTTCAGTTTCTTCTCCTGTCAGCACAACCAAAGACCTCACGTATCAATGAATGTAATACATGCTGTTTCCCCGAATGAGTTTTTCCATTGTCTCCTCCTTTAAAATCAAGCTAAAATCTCTCCTTGGCCTTTTGGCTAAGATCATGTGTAACATCAGGCCAAAATATCATCTCCTCTAGGAAGCCATTACTCTTTCCCCCAGGGCTAAAGTTATAACTATCTCATTGGTGCTTCCCTAGTACCGCCTATAGCAGACATATTATAATTATTTCTTGGTGTTGCCCCACTAATAAAGTGAACTCTTTTGAGGGAATTGAACAGGTTTTATTAAAATCTGGATCCTCAGCATTTAGCTAAGTGCTAGGCACGTAGTAGTAGTAGTAGGTGTTCAATCTACGTGTACTGAATGAATGGCATTCCACAGGAAAGAAAAGTTCCTTAACGTTTTATCTGGGAAATGTGTCCTGAAAGTCTATAAGGATATATAAAAAGTCTACAAGGAAAGTCTACTATAAAGGTATTAATGAAGAAAGTGATATGCGCAGTCTGGTTTGCTTAGATCTCTTTTGAGTTTAGTTTATATAACTCAGTCTGCTGGATTCAATTGCTCCGGGTGAGCAAAAGAAAGAAATCCCGTACACATGGTAAAGGTCTATCAAGCATCCAAATGCACCCACTAAGGCATAGATCTTGTCAGAGCATTCAGATGACTATTAGATTTTTCTCTGCTCTCCTTATCCTTTATCTCATTTATCCTGGAATCCTGTCTCATTGGAGCTAAAGGATTTATAGATCTGCTTGGGATTGCCTGCTGGCACGTGGGTTTAAAAGTTTTTAAATGGCTGACATTCTTTGAATATTCTGATCAGTTATTAGCTTGGCCACTTTCATATTTTTCTTAGTTATCTGTGATGCGTTTGTTTCTATTTTTGCTTTGGTTTTTAGTAAATCATTTTCCAAACTAGAAACAATGTGGCTGTGCCTGACTCCATTGTCTGGGATTAAACTGGCTGTTTCTTTGATATTTGCTGAACTTGAGGAAGAGGAGCTCTTTCATATATTTTCCAGATATTTGTTTATTGAAATATTTCTCTCAAAGTAATGGTAGTGAATTTTTGTTTATTTTATTCATAGCTGTGACTACAGCACCTGGACAAGTACCTGGTAATATTCGGGGCTTAATAAATATCAATTGAATGAATAAGTGAACATTTTAAATCAAATCTTTTTTCTCTCTTTTTCTTTTTCTCTCCCCCACTAGTAGTACTGGTTATAATACACCCGCAAATTGTGGTTTTTTCCTTTTATTTAAAACAATAAAGTGCTTAATATACTTTTCACAGAAATAAAATTACTTTTTAAAAGTGTCTTCAACATTTTCTTAAAACGTAATTTTTTAAAAAGTCTTTCAGACTCAATAATGTGATCTCAGAATCATTTTTTTTTCATGTAAAGATAGGATATCTGTATTTAAATTTTTATCCTCTTTACTTCTAATAAAAAAAAAAGTATATTTCATTTGATCACTAATTCTGCTTTGAGCCTTTGTGTACTCCATAATTAAAGGTAATTTACCTAAGTACCTGTCATCTCTGTTGTAAAATACTCTCCAGTTTGCCAGGAGGCCCCACGAGGCTGATCAAAGGCAATTCCAGGCACGAGGCAGCAGCAGCTATAGCAGGAACAAAGCAGCTGCAGTCAGTCAGCATTTAGGGAACTGAAGCCTTATTGCAGGAAGCTTTGCTCGGAGGCAGTAGCCAGACCATAAGGTCACACATCACCACAAGAGACCAAGATGATGACTCACCAAAAGTCCCTTCCAAACCCAGGGACTTAGAGGAAGAAAACACCTGACATGTGTCACTAATAAAATATATGTGTTGGGTTCTACAGTACGTGATTGTAGAAGCAGGAAAATTCAGAACACAATGGGATATAATTTCTGAACAGCCCAGCACCACCAACATGAAAATATTTGTATAGAAATGCATTTATTATTGAATATATACTGTATATTTAAGTATTTAGCATATTCAGTATATATTACTAAGGCACTGAACTTAAACACTATAAACCACACTAATATAGTTAAGATTCCCAACATAACTTAATTTTAATAATTTTACTTACTGTAGATATTCTAAAACAATAATCACACTAATCTCATAGAGCTGTCATGAAATTAAATGATAAAATAATCATGATATTTATCAAACACTTAAAATATGCCAAATAATAGCTAAGGGCTTTACAGGGACTATGTTATTTTAGTCTCATAAAGTAGTAATATTATCCCTATTTTACAGATAAATCAAGAGCTAGTAAATTTGAACCCCTATCTACTTGACTCCAAAACCTGTCCTCTTAATTACTATGATCTTTAGAAATAGCCCTTCAGATTTCTACATAGGAGTGAACTCACATTGTCTGTTTCCCACAGAGCATAATAATACACCTGTTATTGGTTGCTTTTCTTTTCCTTTCTTATTTCCCCCCATCACTACCATGTCTTAGGATCACCTACCAAATAAACTACTTCACTTGAAACTCCTCCTTGGGAAACACAAACTAAGATATATAATATCAAGTATACTGTTGGACACAAGGTACTCAAATTTTCTTTCCCATTCTTTCTTAGTGCATGTCTGCCGACAATGAATTCATAGTTTTCTCTACCTTGAAATGTCTTTATTTCACTTTTATTCTTTAAGGATATTTATGCTAGATGTAAATTTCGAGACACTTTTATTAGTTATAAAGTAGATATAAAATTCTAGGTTGTTTTTTTTTTCTTTCAGTACTTTAAATATGTCATGCCCTTGCCTTCTGGCTTCTGATGAGAAGTGAGCTGTCTTATGTGTGACTGTTGCCTTATTTGTAATGTACTGCTTTGCCCTCGTTGCCTTAAAGATTTTATTTAATTTTGGTTTCCAGTGGTCTGAGTATGATGTGCCTAGTAACTCACACTACCTCTCAGTAACTACTATATTGCAGATGAAGAAGGATATTGGTGTCTTCAACTCCTGCTCCCAAATAGCATCACTGAAACCTCCACATACCAATTCAAAGCTCTTGGGCCAGATTTGGAAAGCATCCTGGTGGCAATAGACAGATACATAGTGAGTTTCAAGCCTAGAGTGATTGGATTTAAAGATTTTAAAAAACAGAGATCCATCACTCTAAGAATTCATGTGTATTTACAAATCTTTGTATTTATTCTGATTAAGTTTCACCTAGCATCTTGGATATTTTGTCAAATTTTATGTTTAGGCCATTATTTCTTCAAATTGTCATTTTCTAGCTCTCTTCTTTTGATTCTCTGAATACACATACTGTTAAACCTCTTGATATTGTTCAACAAGTCACTGGAGGTTTGTTCATTTTTACCCATCTTTTTTTCTCTATGTCTGTTCAGATTAGATAATTCCTATTGATCTCTCTTCAAGTGTATTAACTCTTTCTTCTCTTATTTCCAATCTAAAGTTAAGCTCATCCAGTGAATTTTTAAAACTTATTTCAACTTCAGAAATATTCATCCAGTGAATTTTTTTTTTTTTTTTTTAACCATCAAAACCAACCAACCCATTTTATTGAAAACATTACACTATTTCCAAAGCATATTTCTTAACCTCTGAATTGGATTTTCTCAAGTAATAGAGTGTAGATGCCACTGAGATTTCTGATTATACCTTCAACTCGCATTTTCTGTTCACAGCTATGAAATTCAGATCTTCACATCCAATTGCTTTTTTTTTTTTTTTTTTTGCAAAATGATATATAAATATATATGCATATATGTGTATTTGCTTACAAAAATGTTATTTATATATATATATACATATATTTTAAGAGGTGCTTAGATTACCTCCAGTGAATTTTTAATAACAAATATTTTAATACTTAGTTCTTGAGTTTCCATTTAGTTATTTCTCTATAGTTTCTATTTCTCTGCTGAGATTTCCTCTCTGCTCATTCATTACAATCTTATTTTCCATTACATTCTTGAATATAGTTATAACTGCTTTGAAATCTTTGTCTGTCTGCTAATTACAACATATGGGGCATCCCAGGATTGGTCTCTATCTATTGATTATCTTTTCCTTTGAGTATTAGTCACATTTTTCTGTTTCTTATGTCTAGTAATTTTAGTTAGTATGCTGGACATAGCAAATAAATATTATAGAAACTCTGGACTCTGTTATGTTTTTAAAAGGAGTATTGTGGTTTTTTTTAGTAGACAGCTACCTTGGTGTGGCACTTTGATGTAATTATGAATTCCAAAAATATAATTGAATCATGCTTGTAAACTGATCTGTTAATCTGGGCATGATTAGGTTAGGATTAGGGCGTTGAGCCCCACCCCTTGGTGGGTGGGGAATTGAATATAAAAGGCAAGGCAAAGGACAGTTGAAGCAGTCTTTTGAGAAGCAGTTTTGATATTGGAAAGAAGGCCCCAGGAGAAGAGAAGCAAGCCGTTTGCCTGATCGTCTACAGCTGACCTTGTGGAGGAAACAGGAGCCAACTAACCTTGTGGAGGAAACAGGAGCTAAGCCCGGAGAGAAATGCAGCCCCGGGAAGAGAGGAACCCCAGAAGCCTGAACCCTGGCAAACACCGGCAACTGTCTTGCTCTAACACGTGGCAATGGACTGTGGTGAGAGAAGAAACTTAAAGCTTTATGGCCTGGTATCTGTGGACTTCTACCCCAAATAAATACCCTTTATAAAGACCAACCCATTTTTGGTATTTCACATTAGCACCCCTTTGGCTGACTAATACACTTGGCAAAACTCAAACTCAATACTATCTCCTCTATGTTAGACAGCAGTTGAAATCTCTGTTCAGTTCATTTATCCTTAGCTAGGCTCCTTGGATTCTGCCCCACACATGCATAGTTAAGGGGTCAGCCAGATTTTCAAACTGAGTTTATACTCAGAAACTGTGGCTCCCCCTCTGTGGCTCTCTTTCTGGAATATCTTCCTTCATGTTTTAGCTGCTGTCATTGTTCCAGACTCTGATTCTGAATCTTCAACCTGTAAGAGCACAGATTTCTGAGCCTTAGTTACCCTCTGTGATACTGAGTGGAGGCTGCCCTCAGGTGAAAAATCATTTTTTAAAAATTGGAAACTCTTCCAGTGTCTTTCCTTTCTTCCAAATGTCAACTCCTCTCTATATTCTACCTGCTTTGGTCACTTTTCAGTGCCTTCACAGAGTTGTGTTTTATATTTTGTTTAACATTTATAAGTGTTGCCTGTGGAATGATGTTCTGACACAAGCTACTCCACCATAACAGAACCAGTACCTCAGCTTTCCTTTAACCAGGATAAATCTGCTCTCATATCTAGACATCCATATTACATTTATTTATACCAGTCCTATTGTACTTCATCAAAACATCCTTTGAATTCTTTACTTTTAGAGGTAAATCTTTTGGAAAGAGGGCTCCCATCCCCACCCCCTGCCCATGTTGTGGGGCTCCTGTCTCATTTCTCTGTTGAAAAGAACTGGCCAGTCTACCATTTCTCCAGAAGTTCCCTACCAATAGGATTATTTGCCCTGACTTACTTCTCTGATTCTATTCCTGTAGATGAGTGAATAGAAACATTATAGACTGTGAATTTTTTCCAAAGTTTAGGAAGTACCTGGGAAGATTTCCAAGCATTCCATTCCATTATTATTAATTGATTGATGAGGATTTTTCTGGAGGGTAGCACAGTAAGTTTCTGAATAAAGGAGAATTGAGTTCATATCCAGGGGCATAGCCACAAAGGAGAAAGGACTGTCACCCTGAGACATGTGCCAGAGGAGGAGGAAAGTGCTGCAGATGGACACAACCAGGTCACACAGTCAAGCCAATTAAATTTTTTTTTATGTGTCAAACAATCCTGGATATCTAAGAGAAAAGACATTGGCATAAACTATAAACTTTAAAAAAAAAAAAAACTTTATTGAGATACATTTATATACTATATGTATTAGTTTCCTGCTGTAACAATTTACCACAAACTGGTTGGCTTAAAACAATATATGGGGGGAAGCGGCTGTGGCTCAATCAATAGGGCTCCCGTTTACCATATGGGAGGCCCCGGGTTCGGTTCCCGGGGCCTCCTGGTGAAGGTAAGCCCGCCCGCACGGCGTGGTTAGCTGACCCAGCGAGCACAAGCAGCAAGGGGGGGATAAATGAATAAATAAAATCTTTAAAAAAAAAAAAAAAACAACAATATATGGGGAGTAGATGTGGCTCAAGCGATTGAGCACCTGCTTCCCACATGGGAGGTCCCAGGTTCAGTTCCTGGTACCTCCTAAAAACAAAAATGCAAACAATAAATGAAAAAAACAACGGATGTAGGCCATTTTAAATCAGCACACACCACTAAGAACTGAGTGGGAGAGAGTGTGGTCTACAGTGTGAACTGTGGTCTATGGTTGGTGGCAAAGCTCCAGGATGTGTAAGTTCATTGAGGGTGGTGGGCCACACTGTGGGAGATCTTTGTGTGGGATATCTTTGTGTGGGATGTGGTGGGAGGTGTGGGAGGTGGGCAACATGGGAATCCCAGTGGGTTCCGTGTAATATTTTGGGTAATCTAAGCACCTCTTAAAATATATGTATATATATATATATATATATATATAAATAACATTTTTGTAAGCAAATACACATATATGCATATATATTTATATATCATTTTGCAAATGTTTGGGAAAAAAAAAAAACATAATATAGGATATTGAAAAACAGCAGGAAAAATTACCAAGAGAATGAAAATGAGATAAAGAAGTTAAAATTAGAGTGGCATCAGACTTAACAAAACAACATATGAAATAAGCAACAGTGGAGCAGAATTTTCAAGAAAACAAGAAAACAATGTGAAAATCAAATATTTTATATTCAGTCAAGTGTTCTTTCAAATAGGAGAACTCAGGAAATATTAAAGAACTCATGAAATTGTGTAAAAAAATAAATAAATAAATAAATGAAAAAAACAACTCAGGGGAACCGATGTGGTTCAGTGGTTGAGCGCCAACTTCTCACATACGAGGTCCTGAGTTAAATTCCTGACCCCGGTACCTCAAAAAAAAGCAAACAAAAAAACCCGAAACAACAACAAAAAAAACCCAAACCCAACAATATACATTTATTCTCTCACAGTTCTGAAAGTTAGTAGTCTGAAATTAAGATGTCAGCTGAGCCATGCTCTCACTGAATGCACTAGGGGAGAATCTGATCCAGGCCTTTCCTCCAGCTTCATGTAGCTCTAGGCATTCCTTGGCTTGTGGCAGTGTAACGCCTATCTCCACCTCCATCATTACCTGGCATTCTCCCTGTGTGTTTGTTTCTGTGTCTCTTCTCTTCTGCTCATAAAGACACCAGTCATATTGGATTAAGAGCCCACTCTGCTCCCGTATGACCTTGTCTTGACAAAGTGTGTCTGCAATGACCCTGTTCCCAAATAAAATCACATTCTGAGGAACCAAGGTTAGAACTTCAACATATCTTTTTGGAGGTCACAATTTAACCCATTACAACACACTATAATTATAACTATACCCCCTCCTTGCCCACACACATTCCCACATTAATAACATCTTTCATTAATATAGTACATTCATTCCAATTGATGAACACATATTGAAATATTGCTACTAACCATGGAATATAGTTTACATTATAGTTTACAGTCTGTACTGCACAATTATGTAGGTTATGACAAAATATATAATGGCCTGTATCTGTCATTGCAATGTCATGCAGGACAATTCCAATGTCCCAAAAATGCCTCTATATCACATCTATTCTTCCCTCACCCTCCCCTCAGAATCTCTGGTGGTCACTGCCTTTATTAAATGATATAGATGAATAATAATAATCTACTATAGAATAATAATAATAAGTCTACTTTTGTCCATTGTTCATTCCCCCATCTTGAGGATTTTTGGATGTTGATGCCCACTCTGTTTCTAACTGAGAGGGGGCTTAGATTAGATCCCATGAGGCAGATGGATGGAACTGTCTTCCCTGCACTTGCAGACACTCTCTGTTCCTTGGGATGGATGTTGTCCATCATCATCTCCTGGTTAGTTGTCCTGGGTGAGTCCAATGAACTGGAGAGTAAGTATTGCAACTCTGCCGAGATTCAGGGCTCAACCAGCCCATGAATGGACCAAAGATGTAAGTCTCTGGGACATATATTTAACAAGTATAGGGATAATTATAAGATCAAATAAAAGGGGCAGAAAAGTCATGTGTAAGAAAACTATAAATGAGTCTAACTTTGTTACTTCTGGAGAGCATAAATTCCAGGGTAAGGTCCATTGACAGGGTGCCGAATTCCTAAACTTGTCTGCCTTGCATATAGTGTCTAGATGTCTCTAGAGCCCTCAGGAGCCCCATTGTTTGAGGCAGTGTTTACTGTAGCAGTCAATGAGATCCTGCTGAAACGTGCATAAGCATAACATCTAGAATGATCTCTCAACTCACTTTGAAATCTCTTAGCCATGAAATCTCATTTGTATTTTATATTTCCCCCTTTTTGTCAAGGTCTTTTTCCAGATGCATTGCTAGTTGGCACTTGGTAATAATCTCGGTGCCAGGAGGCTCATGTCCTTGAGTCATGTCCCATGCCGGGGGAAAGGTAGTATGTTTATGTGCTGAGTTTGGCTTAGAGAGAGGCCATATTTGTAACTGCTTTTTTTAAAAAAGAATTAATAATGTCTGAATGAAAGAATGAAGAGTTTCTAAACAACTTTTTCAGTAACTACTGTATTGTAGATGAAGAGAGAAACGGTGCCCTCACCTCCTACTCCCAAATACCATTATCAGAGATCCCCTCATACCTATTTAAAGCTCACAGACCAGATTTGGAAACAATGATGGTGACAATAGACAGATAGATGAGTGAGTTTCAAGCCTCAAACAACTGAGTTTAAGGACAGAAAGAATAGGGATCACCATTCAAGGAATGTATTTGGAAACTGTCTTGCATCAAGCCTTCCTGAAATGAGAAGGAAAGGTACCTGTTTTGTCTGGTCAAGTCTGTATACAGAATATTTCTTTCTCTAACTCAAGCAGTTAAGTTCCTGTCCCCCCAATCATTAATTTTCTCCAATGGCTACATCTTTTCCTTGATGTCTCACCTTAATAATTGAGCTAGCAAAGACAAAGGCAGTCACACATGACTGGATTCTCCATCATCAAAATATGAATTTCTTTTACTGTTTGCAAAAGAGAGGCATTTATCACTTGGGACATTTAAAAACTACAAAACAAAATCTTGCTTTATAGCTGTCCCTACCAGATCTGGCATTCTGTAAGTCACTAAGACAGAGCTAAGTTGAGTTGCCAAGTGTCGAAGGTAGCCAATTAAGGCAGTCGTGCCAAAGTGGAAATAACAGCCAAGCCTTTAATCATCTAACCTGGAGAAGAGCAGGCTGCCCATGTTCCATTTTTCTCCATGAACAGTGCCACTGGGAGAGGGTCAGATGAATCAGCACAGATGAGGGGGCATCTAACTTCTGAGGGAGCCCCAAACAAAAGGCTCCTGCAACTTTATGGACTCAGGAGCTGAGGCAGGGGGAGATCTAGAAGTAGGAAAGTACTGAATACTGAATCAGAGTAGAGAAAAGTGTCTTCAAGGTCTCTCCCTCCTCTTACCTGATAGAGTGCTTAGCAGAGGTGCCTGGGGAAGGCCTCAGGTTGGGAGTGGAGATTATGAGTAAAAGCATGACCAGTAAGGCTGGCCTAAGTCCTTGCAGAGACTGCAGTGCACTAGCTGTGCCCAAAGTCTGGTGTGGGAAGAGGAGCTTCCACCATAGGCCTATTAGGTAAAGCTTTGTAATTGCCTATGGTGGGGCCTAAAAGGTCACATATAGGAATTTAGCTAGGAACTGGACTTCTCACTAACAGTATTTATCCATCTTCAACATTTCCTTCTCGTGGACAACTTTCTTGCTCCTGCTCACATCACAGCTTGGGTTAGGTGCTAGTCTCAATCTCATGCTCCCTGTGCACATTTGTATCATATTATTTACCACATTGTATTGAAACTGCCTATTTACTATCCCTTATTAAACAATATACATCTCAAAGATAAGCTCTATATCTCAGTTAACTTTGTATCCTTGGCCCGTGAGTCATTACCGAAATAAAATAGATCTTCTATAAATGTTTGTTGAATAATTGAATAACTGTGCCCAACACACAGCTAATGCAAGAACATTAACTAACAAATTAAGTAAACAGGCAAACTTATAAAAATTTTAGGGGAAAGAGCTTAGAAGCATGTATGATTCTGTATCTCTAAAATTGCCTTTCTTTCTCTCTTAATTTGTGCTCCCAAAAACATTTTGTACCTAGATTTTAAAGACATTTCTGAAATAAGCCATTATTTGCCATTATTTAGCAGATTGGAAATACGAGGCTCATCCCTAAAATGGAGTCATTTTTGAAGTGTGGCTCCTTCACAGCAGAAAGTATCCTATTAAAATCTATGGAAATGTAGGAGAAAAATATTTATTCTAGATACCTTTTCTGTAATTTCTCATGTTGTACTGCATAAGCAATTGCGTTAGTTTTGCTCTCAGAATCTCGTCACTTAATTTGAAAGAAAGAGGTTGAAATGTATGACTGGGAACATGTTTAATTTATTATGAGGATAATTTTGGGCAATTCATCAGCTCTAAGAACTGGCTGACCTCAGCTTATCCCATCTCACTTTTCCTCACAAGGATGCCATTGCTGAGTTATGTTTTGCTTTAGACTCTAGGAAAAAAATATACCTCTGGTCAGCCAGCAAACTCTTATCTACTGTTGTATGTATCAATGGGAAACCAGTTTCAGCAGCAGCCTCAGGGGGAGATGCCAGGTATTGGTGGTACTGGTATGGACGGGGTCAATAGATTTAGCCTGGCAACAAGATTGTTTTCCTTCCTGAACACAACTTAATCCCAATCCTCAACTTTCCAAAAGGTGAACTCTTTTCTGTTCTTTGTCCTAGAATATTAGGCTGTGATAGTTAATTTCATTTGTCAGCTTGGCTAAGCTATGGTGCTCAGTTGTTTGGTCAAACTCTAGTCTAAATGTTGCTGTAAAGGTATTTTGTAGATGTGATTAACATCTACAATCAGTCTGACTTTAAGTAAATGAGATTACCTTCAATAATATGGGTGGGCCTCATCCAATCAGTTGAAGACCTCAGCAGCAAAAATTGAGGTTTCCTAGAGAAGAAGAAATTCTACCTCAAGACTACCATATCATCTGTCTGAGTTTCCAGTCTACTAGTCGGCTCTACAGATTTCACACTCAATACTGCAACATTAACACCTGCCTAAGTTTCCAGCTTGCTGGCCTCCTGGCTTGCCCTATAAATTTCAGACTTGCTAATCTCCCCAAATCACACAAGCCAATTACTTAAAATAAATTTCTTGATATATATCTCCTACTGCGTTTCTGCGGAGAACCCTGACTGATATGTAGGCCAACACCTTCCCACTCAACTTCCTAGTAGAGAACCCAGAATCATCAGCATGTTCTGTGGAGGAAATTCAGTTTCTGAGGAGAAAGGGAAGCCCTCTAAGGAAAGAATAAGGAAAAAAGAAGGGAGCTAAAAGGTCTTTCTTTAGGAAGGAATGCTAATAAAATCCATAAATGGAGTTGTGAATGATGGTAAAAATAAAAAAAGCAAGAAAGAGAAAGAGGAGAAATTATAACTCTACCCTAGAGACTGACCAGTGTAAAGAGATTGACATCATTTTTCAAAGATAGAGGAAAGACATTTTTTCCATTTACCCCACTGTTTGCTAAAGGCTAGCAGAAACAAGTTGGCTTTTACAATAGGGATTTATTACTTTAAAAGATTACAGTTTCAAGGTTGAGAAAAATGTCCCAATCAAGCATCATGCAATGCTTTTTCTCCCCAAAAACAGGTTGTCAGTGATCCTGGAATCCTCTCTTACATGGCAAGGCACATAGAGGCATCTGTTGAGGCTCTCCCTCCTCCTCCAGGAGCCACTGCTCACAGCTTCCTGCTTTATGACTTTCTCTCTGCTTCTCTGTTCCATTGATTTCAGCTTCTGGTTTCCAGGGCTTTCTCTCTCAGCTTCTGAGGTTTCTCTCTGTCTCTGTGGCCCCCTTTCTCCATATTCATCTGCTTATAAAGGACTCCAGTAAGAGGATTAAGACCCACCTGGGGCATGTCTTACTGAAGTAATCTAATCAAACAGTCCCACCACAATAGTTTCACATCCAGTTTCAAGAACATGATTTTCTGGGATACATACAGTCTCAAACTACTACACCAACCATAAGAAAAAGTACAATGTAGGGGTTATATAGCTCAGGTGTCTGACCATTTTAGGCGTAAATCCTCATTCTTCCTCTTGCTAGGCTTCTCAGAGCCTCAGTCAGCAAAGTAGGGATGAGAATAATAGCTCCTACTTTATATTATTGTTTTAAAGATTAAATGTGATATTCATATGATGAAGTTTGTATAGTGTTCAAAAAAATATTGGTCATTATTATTGTTTATTGCTATCCTTCCAAATGATATTTAATCAGTTAGTTTCCTTTTTATTTCATTTCTTTGGAAGTGTAAGAGGCTATAGATCAGGGGTTCTTAATAAGGGGTCCATGAGTGTGAACTGAAATTCAGAAGAACGTAATTCTTGTGGGGACTTGTTAGAGCAGGTGTGATATATTTATTAAATAATACACAGTACAGTGTGGACTTAGTAGGGGTCCGTGGTTTTCAACTGACTGGCAAAGGGGTCCATGGGACAAAAAAGGTTAAAAACCCCTGCTATAGATGAAGAGGCACAAAGCCATGAATTGAAATTTCTTGTGGGTAAAAGCCCTATCTTATTGTATTCTCATTCCTAGCATTGTGTTTGGCACACAGATGATAAATATTACAAAACATAATTTTAATTGCAAGTTAGTAGTATCGTCATCTTCATATGAAGATAGCTATAAGTTCTAATATATAAGTATAGTTTTTGGTGGCTTGCACCTATTCTGAATGAGAAGTTTTATTTAATATTATTTTGTATAAGCATGCATTATTCAACCCCAAGAAATCAAGTCCAAAATAAAACATCTGCTTGGGAAGTACAATTTTAAAATTGCATAGGTTGTTTTTTTTTTGGGGGGGGGGCATCATATTATTAGATTCTATGCCAGAAATATGCTTAATTTCTGACATTACAACTAAGTTGATAGATACAGTAAACACTGAGAACAGCAACAGAACAGTAGTTATTGTTTAATTTTATTCAAGTCAAAGTTCTGTAATCACCTTTAACCCTATTACAAAAACTTTGTAAAATATTTACAGGACAAATATCACTAGTAAATAAAGCTTCTGATTAAGGCAGTATTTCCCCACCCTACCCCACATTTAACTGTCAATGATAACTGACTATAAATAATACATTAAACTACAAAAGAATAGTCTAACTTCCTCGACTTAACTTGTCCTTTGCTGCATTAAATCCCATTTAAATTAAGCAGGTATTAGAGTATAATATTGATTTGACATTGATATGAAATCCGTAAAGTCTGAAGTATTTTCATGAATATTCTAAGTTCAAGGGGCATAATGACAAGGAGTACCCAGCAAGTGGCTGATATATAGAAGACACTAAATGAACAATAAATGAAAGAATGAATGAGAATATGAATGGATGAAGAAAGCAGGTTGATTTTGAAAATGGAGCCACAGAGGAGTAACAAAATTTTTGTGGAGTAGTAATGTCCTGGGATCATGTTTGTCACCTCCGTTCTTTTAGTAGACTAGAGGATCTCAACAAGGTAGTCAGAGAGAAAGGACATAAGAGATCTAAGAGAACATCTGGGTAAAAATGTATTATTTAAATCAAGCACTGACTAAACGACTAAACAAAATTAGACAACAAACTTCTGAAATGTTTTAAAGTAGAATTTTAGTTTATTCAGTGTTTTAACATGAATAGAAACTGGTGATGACATGAGGGATTTCCATGTTGTAAAGCTCTTCAGCAACACAAAAAAGATTCAGTTTCTGAAAAGATGAACCTCACAAGTATTCTAGCACAATTACTCATTAAATTAGCTACCCTTGCATATCAGAGAAAAGAAAATGCTGTTTAAAACAGCATAATTGGGAAGCGGCTGTGGCTCAATCAGTAGGGCTCCCGTTTACCATATGGGAGGCCCCGGGTTCGGTTCCCGGGGCCTCCTGGTGAAGGCAAGCCCGCCCGCACGGCGTGGTTAGCTGACCCAGCAAGCACAAGCAGCAAGGGGGGGGATAAATGAATAAATAAATAAAATCTTAAAAAAAAATAAATAAATAAATAAAACAAAAAATAAAACAGCATAATTGGGAAGCAGATGTGGCTCAACCAGTTGGGCACCTGCCTACCACATGGGAGGTCCCGGGTTCGGTTCCCCGTACCTCCTGGAGAAGGCAAGCAGACAGACCCATCGGGGGGGGGGAGGATAATTTTTTTTTTTTTAATTAAAAAGTTAGTAGTAAAATAATTAAAAAAAAAAAAAAAAACCAGCATAATTCATATCAGTAAGAAAATTGTTCCCTGTGCTGTGTCCCTCCATTTGCAGAAACTAGTAGAAGGAAAGAAAGGAGAGACTGACATTTAAAAGCTTCTGGCAATTTTTCTATGCCCCAGAAAGGTGAGACCCAAAATAGATAGCCCTTAACTTAGAGAGCACATTATGAGTTTTGGATATGCAAAGGTAGACCAGAGTTCCGGAATAAGTGGAAAACTAAACCAATTTGAAAATAAGTTGTAGGAATTGTGATGAAGCACTTCTCCAAGAAATAAGCCTGAACAACAAAACCAAAGATTGATGACTAAATAAGGTAAACAAGTAAAAATTTTAAAAAATTAAAAAAAAAAAAAAAAATGGAAGTGCTGAGGATGTTTAAAAACAAGAACATCTAATAATCCATTTTGGATTGTAAACTCCACTCCCTTTCCCAAACCTTCATTATAGTTTTACACACAGTAAGCTTTGTGTGTGTGATTTGAGTGGATTTTTTAATATTGGGGAAAAGGAGTAACATTCCATGGCTGGATCAAACAATGCATAGGGAAAAACTTCACCAAAGGAAATTAAATGAAAGTGAGATGGAAAGTTCAGTGGCATTAGGAAGTTGGATTTGGAGGTAACTATGAGAATACCAGCCTGAGGGAATCTGAAGACATTGGGAGGAAAATGGATTTCCCACCAATTGTGGCATGAGGGTTAACTTGGTTGTTGCAATGTTCAAGGACAGAGTTTATCAATTAAGATGACTTTGGCTCTAAGTCACAGAAAATCTTGATTCAACTTGACTTAAAAAATAAGGAAGTTTTAGCAGTATTATTCACAATTGCCAAAAGATGGAAGCAACACAAGTGTCCATCAACCTATGAATGGATAAACAAAATGTGGTATATATGTACAATGGAATAATATTCAGCATTAAAAAGGAATGAAGTTCTGATTCATGCAACAACATAGATGAACCTTAAAGACACCATGTTGAATGAAATAAGCCAGACACAAAAGGACAAATACTGTATGATCTCGCTCATATGAAATAATTAGAATAAGCAAATTCATAGAGACAGAATCTAGAATATAGGCAACCAAGGTCCGGGTTGGGACTAGCGAGTGGGGAATTAATGCTTAGATTGTACAGAATGTCTATTTGGGTTGATTGTAAATTTTTGGTAATGGATGGTGATGATGGTAGCACAACATTGTGAATGTAACTAACATCACTGAATTACCTATGTGAATGTGGTTGAAAGGGGGAAATTTTAGGTGGTATACATGTTATTAGAATGAAAATGTTTAAAAATAATAAGGGAGGGAAGCGGCTGTGGCTCAATCAGTAGGGCTCCCGTTTACCATATGGGAGGCCCGGGGTTCGGTTCCCAAGGCCTCCTGGTGAAGGCAAGCCTGCCTGCACGGCGTCGTTAGCTGACCCAGCGAGCACAAGCAGCAAGGGGGGGATAAATAAATGAATAAATAAGTAAAATCTTAAAAAATAATAATAATAAGGGAGTTTTTAAAATTTCATAACAGGAAGTAGAGAGGAAGGGCAGAGATATGGAGGAAGGAAGAGTTAGTTGACATAGGTACCTCAGTAATATCACCAAGAGCTCAGGTTCTTTCCATATCTTCGCTCCGACGTTTCAGGCTAGTAGCAAAATGGCGCCAGCAGTTCCTGATAACACATCTAAATATAACATCCAGAAGCAGGAAAGAGGCCATTTCTTGGGATCTCCTTTCAACAATTTGAGGAAATCTTTCCAAGAAGCAACTCCAACAGACGTTTGTACATGTCTCATTAGCCAAAATTGCATTACCTGCCTGTTGCTAAATCAATCTCCTGGCAAGGGGAATGGTAGCATCCTGTTGGCTAAGGCCAATCTCCATTTACTCCTGGGCTGGGGATGAGTCGCCTTCATCTGATGTGGGGATAACAAGGGCGGTCTAAAAACTGTAAGATGGAGCAAAAGCTAACTACGGCCAATCAGCTGCTGACACCTCTCATAGTCCCTCGCTCCCCCACCCATCGCCACAAGATGGCCGCCGAGGCGCGGCTCCACCCCTCCTGTTCCCGCCACCGCACAACTCCACCCCTCCTTTCCCCTCCTAACCTTTTATAGGCATAAAGCCTATCGCTACCAATGAAAAACTGCCTAGTCGCACTTCCCCATTCCCTCATCCCCGCCCAGCATAAATACCAAAACCTGCATAATATACTCAGACTTGGAACCCAACCTTGTCTCCGGAGTGTGAGTGGTCTCTGTATTCGTTACTCGCTGTCCACCAGCCCCCCGGCCTTCTCCCCCAACCTTCGTCTGTGGCCGCGGAACGCAGACCCTGAACCCCTGACTCGCTGCGCCCAGGGACGCCCGAGCTCGGCGAGCTGAAGACTCCTTCCCCTCTTCCCTCCCCCTCTGGAGACCACCCGGAGGCGGCAAACCATAGAGGCACCCGCAGGGGTCGCCGACAACGGTAGACAACAGCTGGTGCCGGAACAGGGACCCCCGGACAGGGACCTGACGGACTGGTGGTAATCGCGCCGTGCGCTCTCTCAGGTGAGTAACCCTGTTTCCCCATCTTCCCCCATGGGAAACCTTCTCTCTTCTGCCTCCCTATGGGACTCCCAAACATGGGCCAGACTTCTGAAGCGTGTGCGCTCAGCAGAAGTCCATGAAGGAAAAAACTTCCCACTAGGTCTTATCCCTGCTTTGCTCGCCATTTACGCCTGCCTATCAGACACGCCACCTGAAGATCCAGCACCCCTTCCCCCCAGCCTCGACAAAGAGTCCAGGGAGGAAGAACAACCTCTTTTAAATTTCACCGAGGCCCCCTCCCCTATACTCGTCTGCAGTTTCCCTTTACCCATCTTTGGCTCCGTTCATACCGGCAAGTCCCCTACCCTCAGCCAACGTGAGGACCCCTGCAAAGACAACCTTCCCACAAAACAACCTCTTCCCACCGAAACCCCCTCTCTATTGAAACCTTCCGTGCGGGAACCCCCCCCCCCCAAAGAAAGCCAGCTGCCTTGAACCAGGAAACAACTGCCTCTTCCCTTAAGTCATCCCCGCCCCATATGTTTCCGGTAAATCAACACCGCTGCGCCTAACGCCCAGAGCACTGGTATCCTCATGATTCTAAATCTATGACCACTCTCAGAAAAGCCGTCCAAGAGGATGGCCTCAACAGCCCGTATGCCCAGATGCTACTGGATAATATTTCTTTACAAATCAACTGCTCCATCGATTGGCAAAACGTAGCCCGTGCCATCCTAACAACCGGCGCCGCACTAGAGCATCAAAATCTGTGGTAACGGCTGACGCGCTGAAGGGTGAGGGTGCGAGGGCAATTATTCCACTCCCAAAGCCCCAGCCAGTAATGATGAAACCTATTTTGAGCAAGTCCGCCTCTGCGCACAGCAGGCCTTTCGCAAACTAAACCCCAAGGGCGCCCCTATTGCAATGTCTCAGTTAGTGCAAAGACACAATGAAAGTTTTGCTGACTTCTATACCCGGGTTAAAGAGGCTGTAGAACGCGAAGTTGCGCACGCAGCCGCTGCAGAGGCTCTCCTGATCAGCCTGCTGTGGGAAGGGGCAAAAGGAGTGCCGAAAGGCTATCGCCCCACTAAGAATCGGCACTCCCGAGGGCTGGGTCTTCGCTTGCAGGGACGTTGGCTCCAACTCCGCTGCCGTCCTAGCCGCCTCCCTCGCTGAACACCAGGATAAAGCAATAACCTCTCTGGCCACTTCCCTAACACAAGCGCTGGCCGTCTCTATAAACGCAGTCACGCGCGCAGGTGCCTGCTTCTCATGCCACCAAAATGGGCACTTTGCGCGAGAGTGCCCAAACCAACCTGCCCCACCAGCCCCACCTGATCTCCCGCTGTAGCCTTTAAACTCCCTTCGGGGCACCTCTCAGCCCCGCCCCTAAGAGAGGAAACCCCTCACGTCCAGCCTCCCCTACCCTCCTCACATGATAAAGCTGACCCTCCTTCCGTACCTGATAATAACTGTCCCTGTGGGATGAAAGGGTTTGTGCAGCAGCTATACGATGGAAGCTGGTTGTCCGAACACGCCCCATCCCATAAGCCACCCGAACCATTCGGGGTGTACTGGACAATCCCCATTACTCAAAGCAAAGCCTGGCTTACTTTGTCTGTGTATGGGCAAAAAATTAAAGGACAAATAGATACAGGAGCAGACATCTTGGTCCTCTCTGCCAAGGATGTTGACCCCTCCTGGCCACTAGATGTCGGTCCTATCATACAGGAAGTGGAGGGACTGTGAGCCTCCCAACAGATGCGCCAATCATTTAATTGGCCCGATTCAGAGGGACACTCAGGTAAATTTCAGCCCTTCATCCTGCCTCACCTGGATAACACCCTTTGGGGCAGAGACATCTTCACCCAGCTCAGAGCTGCATTAACCACTAACCAACACCCCCAATTCTAACGGCCACAGCTCCACCGCTAATGGCTGTTAAAAAAAACCATCCTACCGAAACTCAAATGAGATACTGGCAGTCCCATTTGGGTAGACCAGTGGCGACTCCCTTGATCTGAGCTCCCATACCTCCTGAAGCTAGTCCAACAACAACTGACAATGGGCCATATAGAATCTTTTACCAGCCCCCATAGGGCCATTAACTCCCATATAGGAAAGATGGGGTCCCTACAGCCCAGCCTCCCCCACCCTTCTGCCATCCACCTCAATAACTATATTTTTTCAGTCAACCTAAAAGACTGCTTCTTCTCCATCCCGTTACACCCTGAAGATCGACCATATTTTGCCTTCACTTTCCATCTGTTAACGCTGTCCCCTAGAACGATTTCAATGGACAGTGCTCCCCCAGGGTATGAAAAACAGCCCTACCTTGTGTCAACTCTATACTCGCCCGGCCATACAGCCATTAACCGAATACTGCCAGGTGATCCACTACATGGATGATGTTCTGATAGCTCACCCTGACTCCGAGCATCTCACCACCTGCTTTAAAGTGCTCCTCTCCAACCTTGACCAACTAGGGCTACAAGTTGCCCCTGAGAAGGTCCAAACCCGTTCCCCATATGAGTTTCTGGGGTACCGTATCTCCGACAGGGTTTCCCCCATTTCCCCAGCCATCCAACTTCCCAACACTTGCACCCTGGCAAAACTCCAGGAGATCTGTGGGGTCATTAATTGGGTTCGACCTCACCTAAACATAACCACCTTTGAACTTAAGCCACTCTTCGAGTTACTGGAGGGCGACCCTGACCCAACAAGCCACCGGGCCATAACTAGCTCCACCCAAACCTGCATACAAAACTTTAATGCAAAGATACAAGACCTCCCCTTAAACAGATTCGATCCCAATACCCCCTTACTGGCCATCGTCCTGGCCACTAAAGGAGTGCCTACTGGGGTCCTTTTCCAGACAGGCCCCCTATACTGGTCCACCTCGTGTACAGTCAACTGGGAAAAATTGTTCCCCATATAGCCGCCATCTGCATACTGGGCAGAAAGTTGCGAAAACCAGCTGTTCGCCTCTACAGCGTAGAACCAGACACTCTAGTTCTCCCCTTTACATCAGGACAAACTAACCACCTTGTTGCAAACGAACTGGACATGCAGCTTCTATTAAAAAATTTCCCAGGGAAAGTTGATAATCATATCCCTAAACACAGGCTCCTCAATGCCCTAGTGCAACTCCCCTGTGCCACCTGCCCCTCTGTCTTCCCTTCCTCCACCCCAATCCCTAAAGCACCCCTCATCTTTACTGATGCAAACAAACAATCCAGCTGCTTCGTCTTCAAACGAGAAGGCTACCCAGACAAAATCTGGAAAGAAAAACACAGTAGTTCTGTTCAATTTGGCGAGCTATTCGCCATTTATAATGCTCTCTTGTGCCACCAGGACCTACCCCTAAACATCTTTACTGATAGTGCCTATGCTGCCCAAGCAGTTAAAGCACTCCCATTGGCTGTCTTCAACGACAAACACACCCCCCTAGATGACCTCCCCTCCTCACCCAAGGAAGAGGTTTTGCTTGTGTCTTTCCAGAAAATTCAGAGTACCCTATCTGGCTCCCCAGCCAGTGTGTTCGGCCAGCACTTGCTTCAGAGCCTACGGTTCCACCCTCAGCTAACAATGTTGACGCTGACCCCCCTCCTCCCTCTTCTCCTACAAATCCTATCGTGTCTGCTTCTGACCGATGAAAAAAACATCTCTACGCCTGGACATTTACCGTGCGAGAAATCAAATCCACCAAGCACCAGACCATGAGTAGCCCTATTGGCACTGCCGCCTGTCCCCCCTCAGGGTGCAGTGCTCCCATCACCATTCCCATCGTACCCACCACCTTCCCCTTAAAATCAATCGGGTACAACCCTTATGCTTGCTTCCCCCACGTCCAAACACTGAACTACTGCAACCAATACAGATACGATACCACATACGGAGGCTGTCCATATTGGAGTTGCCAGATAGACGAGGCCTGGCTAGAGAGATACCACTCCACACCCCGCCTCTTCTGGGCCAATAGTTCCTCCTTCTATATAATGGTTGCACACCCCTGGGACAACAGATGACAAAACGGAGTCAAAGCAGCACTATACTCCTCAAAATATATAAGCACCCCATCAAGCTTCATTGAAATCGCTCGGTATTACCAGCTCTATAGCTCCTCTACACCAACTGCACCCCTTGAAAAGGCCAAAGAAGTAATTTTAAAAGCAGAAAAGCAGCTTGCCCAAGCCCTCTCCCCATACCAGCCCCTCACTTGGATCCAGATCCTTAGCAACACCCTAAAACTCCTCAACACCTCAGGTATGGCTCCCAACACTAACTCTTGCTTCTTATGCGCCTCCTTCAGCCACACCCTCATGGCCGCTGTCCCTGTTTACGGTAACATCTCGAATGCCACACATGGCAAGGCCTGTAACAGCCTGCCTATCCCCGGCATTCCCTTTTCAATGCCTCGCAAGAAAACATAATGTGCTACATTACCTCTCATCATACCCCCAGTATTAATGACTACCCCTGCGCAAATAACATCACAGTAACATCCATCCAGACCGCCCCAGACAGTTTTTGCTTCTGGTGCAACTCCTCCCTAACCCCCTGCATTAATACATCCTCCCCTAGTCCTTGTTTGCTAGTCTCTCTAGTCCCCCAGTTAACCCTTTATACCAAATACGAAGTAAGCTCTTTAATAACACCCCCTCGCCCCAAGAGGGCAGCATTCCTCCCCCTCCTTATAGGCGCCAGCCTTACCACCTCGGTCATAGCCACCGCTTTAGCTGGCTGTGCTCTAGGACATAGTGTGATTACGGCCGAAGGCTTCAGTAACACACTGAAGATCACCATTGACTCCACCGCTCAGTCCTTAGAATCCCTGCAAAGACAACTTACATCAATCACACAAGTGGCCCTCCAAAACTGCCGTGCCCTAGATCTTTTAACAGCAGAGAAAGGTGGAACTTGTATTTTCTTACAGGAAGAGCGCTGTTACTACGTCACCGAATCCAGAGTAGTAAAACAAAACGTCCAAACACTATTTAATCTGTGTAATGAATTAGCCAACAAATATAACACACAACAATCGCTCTTTTCCTGGCTCAACTCCCCACTCTCAGCCTGGCTGGCTCCCCTCATTACCCCCTTTATAACCATCCTTTTTCTCCTGCTCCTAGCTCCAGTGGTCATCAGGTGCATCCGCAACCAAATGAAAAGTATCTCATTACTAACCTTCTGCCAATTTCAGCACCCACAGTACCAGCGGCTGCTGCAACAGCCCCCACAACATCTGCAAATGCAACGCCTGAGGGATAACACCGAAATATAAACCCCTTCCCCCTTCTTTCTCTTTTTCTTTTCTCTTTTCTTTTTCTTCTTCTTCTTTCTTCCCCTCCACTTCCTTATAGCTACAGCCCTGCTCCAGCTAAATACCAAACCCTTACCTACCCCATCCTGTGCCCCACGAGTAAATCATGCCCTCCCATGATGCCAGGTTGTCAGCGGCCGCCAAAAAAGATTTGTCTGCAAAAATTCCTCTATGAAAACCTCCTCTACATTTAAGAGCCTGGCTGGCAGCCAATGACGGATAAGGCCCTCAGAGGAGGGCCACCTAAGACAGGTGCAGCCACCTTAAACACACACGCAGGCCTGGCTGGCAGCCAACGACGGGTAAGACCCTCAGAGGAGGGCAACCTAAGACAGGTGCAGTCAGGGCAAACCCCTACCTCCAGCCCCCCCCCATATATATATATATATGTATGTATGTATGTATGTATTTTTTTTTTACCGGGAGGTACCGGGGATCAAACCCCGGTCTCTCCATATGGTAGACTGACGCTGAACCTCTTGAGCCACCTCCGTTCCCCCCCCCCCCCCCCGTATATTTTAAGAAGAGAGGAATTGTGGGGATAACAAGGGTGGTCTAAAAACTGCAAGGTGGAGCAAAAGCACAGAGACCTTCCGAACTCTGGCCAATCAGCTGCTGACACCTGTCATAGTCCCTCGCTCCCCTACCCATCGCCACAAGATGGCCGCCGAGGCGCGGCTCCAACCCTCCTGTTCCCGCCACCGCACAACTCCACCCCTCCTTTCCCCTCCTAACCTTTTATAGGCATAAAGCCTATGCTACCAATGAAAAACTGCCTAGTCTCACTTCCCCATTCCCTCATCCCCGCGCAGCATAAATACCGAAACCTGCATAATAAACTCAGACTTGGAACCCAACCTTGTCTCCGGAGTGAGTGGTCTCCGTATTCGTTATTCGCCGTCCACCAGCCCCCCGGCCGTCTCCCCCAATCTTCGTCTGTGGCTGCGGATCACAGACCCCGAACCTCTGACTCACTGCGCCTGGAGACGCCCGAGCTCGGCGAGCCGGAGACTCCTTCCCCTCTCCCCTCCCCCTCTTTCGTCTCCTGACTGGCTGCCTAGTCACCAGGAGACCAACCGGAGGCGGCAAACCATAGGGGCACCCGCGGGGGTTGTCGACAACAATCTGAGACACAAGAGGGAAGGTAGATACCTTAAAAAAAAATCAGGGTTGCTAGGTATACAGTGTTATCTCCACTGACATTTGAACTTCAAGGAAAACAATACTTTTTAGGATTGTTCTATTAGTGATAATACACGGTAGAGAAGGTAGAGGAACCGTTTAAATACTTAGAAAACGTGAAATATATTAAAGTTAGTTTGGTTACTAGTATTACAGTCATAGATAATGGTTTCAGTGGTTCTCGCAACAAAAAATTCCTTTTATTTAAGTGGGAAGAACATAAATGGAGACAGTATTGTGTTTGTTTTTTTCAGTATAAAGGAGTTAGAAAACATTTAGAGCGCTGTGCTCAGTTTAAGACATCACATTTTTTGAAAACTGACAAAACTAGAATGTATCCAAAGAAATCGGAGACACGGCGTTGGGTTTGGGGCACCAGAGTCGGGGGCATTATGTGGAGTGTCTGTGCCCGCCGGGCCCAGCGTGCGGCCCCAAGGGCAGGATTTGGCGCTCGGTGCTGGGCTTTGCGCGAGGGACCCCGAGCTCCGTGCACGACTCCACGGTTTGGCCGAACCTGGCGGGTTGCAGCAGTGCGTTCGCAGGGTATGGCGGGATCTGGGCACTTTGCGACTGGAGCCCCAGCTCTTGGGCCACACCGCGGAACCGCTTCCGCTGCGGCTTTTGGCGTTGCCGCGCTGCGGCTGTTACAATCCCCCGGCCTCAGAAGGTTCCATTGCCCTCCCTTTCCCCTACAATGCAGGCAGGCATCATAGCCCGTTGGGGAAAAAAAGGAAGGGAGGGAAAATTCAATGAGAGTGATCTAATTGCAGAGGTTGAAACAGGTAAAGCCACTGTTGGGTTTGAGAGCCTGGGAGAGTGTTACATGGCAAAGATTCTTGTTCCTGAAGGTACCAGAGAGGTTCCGATTGAAGTTATTGACTATATTACAGTTGAAAAGCCTGAGGATATGGAGGCCTTTAAAAATTATACATTGGATTCTTCTGCAGCACCTCCCCCACAAGCAGCCCCAGCATCAACCCCTGCTGCTGCTTCTTCACCTCCTACACCTTCTGCTCAGGCTCCTGGTAGCTCATATCCCATGCACATGCAGGTGGTTCTCCTGTCCTTTCTCCCACTATGACCATGGATATAGTTCAGAGGTGGGGGTGTGGGGGGTGTGGGAGTGGGTGAAAAGCTAAGTGAAGGGGACTTGTTGGCAGAGATGGAGACTGCAAGGCCACTATAGGTTTGAAGTTCAGGAAGAAGGTTACCTAGCAAAAATCTTCATTCCTGAAGGCACAAGAGATGGCCTGCCTCATTGCAGAAAAAGCAGCAGATATACCAGCATTTGCTGACTATAGGCCAACTGAAGTAACTGATTCAAATAACCCAAAGACAAGCAAAAGTGTTTAGAAAAGGAAATGCACTTATACTTCTCTATTTGGCTCTGCAGTAAATAATATATAAATTGTTATAATGATATAAACACTGATTATTGGTTTATCTAAAAAAGAACAATGATACCAAATTGGGAGGATAAGAAAGTTTGGAGGTGGTACATAGCAGAGTCAAATTGTTGCCTATCAAAACAGGACATCATTGGATAATGCCTAAAATTCAAACAGAAATGACAGTATAAGCACATTATCGAGAAAGATGAAGGTAATACTAGAAAAAAACAGATATAAGAGCTAAAAATACTTGTTCCTGGGGAGACTTTTCAAAATTATTTGTTTGTTTAAACTATGGGTATCAATTTATTTATTGCCTACTTCCTAATCACCAGAACCTATGAGCATGTTACCTTACATGGCAAAAGGAATAGTTAGCAGATGTGACTAAGTTAAGGATCTTGGATTATCTGGTGGACCCAGTGAAATCACAAGAATCCTTATAAGGGAGAAATAGAAAGTTAAGAGTTGGAGAAGGAGATGTGACCATGAAAGCAGACATCAGAGTGAGGCTACATCTAGCTTTGAAGATGGAAGGTGGCCACAAGCCAAGGAATGTGATCAGCCTCTAGAAGGTGGGAAAGGAAGGGAGGGAGGAAAGGGAAGGAAGGGATTCTCCCCTAGAGCCTCCAGAAAGAACATGATCCTGCCAACCCCTTTTAGACTTCTGACTTCCAGAACTGTTGTTTTGAGTATAGCAGGGAGCCGTGTAAAATGACAGCTTTTCACCAAACTGAGAGGTATACGTTAGACCGAAGTAAGACTCGGACAAGTCCAGCTCGGCAAGCAAAAGAATGTTTAATAGAAGGCTTATGTGGGGAAGCTCTTCACATGGTGGTAGATCCAAGCCTGGTCGTGGCCTAAATCTTCATCCATGGCATTGGGCAGAAAATGTGATGCTTTTGAGGCTCAAGTCCGCACTTGCCACAAAGCAAGAGGATTTTTTTATACTACGTGTCTATGCGTGGATGGGGAGGGCATGTGAGGGAGAAAGATGATCAAAAAGTGCAGTGCTCAGGACAGCTAATCAAGACATTCAGTGATTCCCAGGAGGGCAGAAGTTATACTTTCACAGTAACTATGTAAAACTAGCATTTACAATGTTTGTCAGTAGGGCTGAATGTACATCTTCACAGTAATTACATAAGGGATCTATTGATACAAGGTGGTCAAGTGATTCACAGATCAGATTATTCTTAGAGTTTCTAAGAGATAAGTCCAAGCATACAAGTTCTGCTCATCAGTCATGAGCTTGCAAACAGTTATTTCTCAAGGCTTGCTGTGTAACTATTAAGAAATGAAATGCTGACTAACGGGGAAAAGAATTGGAAAGGTTGTGGGAAAAATGCAAAACCCTATATGAATAAAATAAAATAAAATAAAATAATAGATTTTATTGTTTTAAGCCACTAAATTTGTGGTAATTTGTTACAGCAGTAATAGCAACCTAATACATTTATTTAGAAAATAAAACAACTTGTAAGAATGTTAAATAAGAAAAAGTAAAACCTGCTAAGATGAATTGTAGAAGACTTGTCATCTGCTGACAAAAGTAGAATTTCATAATGCAGGAATAGATGAATTTGAAGTAAAAAGAGATGACAGGAAGCAGATATGGCTCAAGGAGTTGAGTGCCTGCTTCCCACATGGGAGGTCCTGGGTATGGTTTCCAGTGCCTCCTAAAAACAAAAAAATAAGTAAACCAATGAAAAAACCAATTCAGGGGAGCCAATGTGGCTTAGTGGTTGAGCATTGGCTTCCCACGTATGAGGCCCCAGATTCAATCTCCGGCTCCAGTACCTCAAAAAAAAAAAAAAAAAAAAGACAACTTTAATATGCTTTATGATGATGTGATTACTTATTACACATTAGGACAAAGTTAGGTAACTTAAGGCTTGTCTTAGTTTGCTGGGGTTGCCATAACAAAGTTACCCCAAATTGGATGACTTAAAACAACAGCAATTTATTGTCCTACAGTTCTGGAGCTAGAAGTCCAAAATGACAGTGTCAGCAGGACCATGCTTGCTCTTAAGGGAAGAATACATTCCACGCCTCTCTCCTGGCTTCTGGTGGGTAGCTAGCAATTTATGGCATTCCTTGGCTTTTGTCAGTATAACTGAATCTTTGCCTCAATCACATGGCTATCTGGGTGTCCAAATTTCCTCTCCTTATCAGGACACCACCCTAATCCAGTGTGGCCTCATCTTAACTAACAACATCTTCAAAGATCCTATTTGCAAAAAAGGGTCACATTCATGGGACTAGGGGTTAGGACTTGAATATGTCTTTTGGGGGGACACAGTTCAATCCATAACAATGATATTCATATATGAGTCCATGCTTCCACATTCTACACATTCTAGTATTCTTTACCATATGTACTTCCCATTATCCTCCCCATCTCTCTTTTTTTTTTTTTTTTTTTTTTTCCTTTACCATTCCTCTGTGTATCTTCTCTCTTCCTGTCATAGATATGCTGTTGGGGTAGCTGCCTAGTTTCCAGTGATTCTATCATTTCATGAAATGGCCCCCAATTCTTGAGGGGTGAGGGACAGGCACCACATCTGGACTCTGTGACTCTGTTTCTTGGCTTACAGATAGCTGGCCTAGGAGTAGACACATGATTCCCACCAGACCATTCAGGGCCCATCCTCAGGATTTACTAAGAGAACTGGAAAAACAAACAAACATTCAGCCTTCTTTGGTATAGTGGGAGCCAGATGTATGAGCATTAGACAGTATCAGTGGCCACATGCAGTTAGCCATTCTATAATGGAAGAGATAGAAACAGACCTACAGAAAGATACAGAGACCAGGCATGGAAAAAGAAACTTGGTTCTGATTACCAACAAGGCCCAGATGCTCTTCTTCATTTCCAGTGTTTTGATTTTTTTCTCAATTCAGTGAGCTACTCTTACATCATTTTCTATTTTCCTAAACTGGAATGAGCTGGGTTTAGATCACATGCAACTAGAAGAGTCCTGACTTTGACAGAGGCTATGATATCATTAAAGCCATATACAAATGTTCGTGTTTCTCTCTTCTTTTGGGCGTATGGTAGGTTTGCCTGCTTTGAAGAGACATGACTATGTGACTTGCTTTGTCAATGAATTATGAGTGGAAGTATGTCATGCTAAGAGCCAGTGCAAGATTTGCCAGGTTCTCTTACCCAGCTGCACTGCTGGTGGAAACATACATCCCTTGGTGCCTCCAACATCTGGGTATCTGGGTTCCTGAGTGACAAGGAGGAGCAGAGAATTCCTGCCAAGCAGCACTGGACACATAGTATAAATATGCAATAAACTTTTGTGATGTTAGGCAACTGAGATTTTTGAAGTTTTCTGTTACTGCAGTATCACCTAACATATCTTGATTAACACAGAGGGCATTTACCTCTGTGTAACAATACACAAAACAGATGTAGTTCCTCATCTCCAGAGTGAGTGAGAAAGACAAAAAACAATTCCAATATAGTGTGATAGCTGCCAAGAAAAATACAGGGCACAAGGGAAGCAGGTACCTAAATCACATACAGTAGTCAAGGAACGTGTGGAAAGGCTTCCTGGATGAAATGACATCTAAATTGTGATGTGAAAAATGGCAGAAGAAACAGAGATAAGAATAAGGAATCTGAGAGAGATAATATTGGATTTTACATATTAATTCCCTTCCCACTCCACTCCCTACCTTTTTCTAGGCTGAATCAAGATTGTATCATATTGCTGATAAAGAAAAATGTAAAGCTGTTATCATAATGGTATTACTCTCCAGCCATCAGCTTAATTTCAGGGTAATGCCATCTTTGTACAGCAGTGTTTGTTCAATTACTTGAATATTTTACTGCATTTGAGCCTAGTATTTTATAAAAATTGATGGAAAATGAAAGTGTTACTGTTAAAAATAATAGAATTGAGACAAAAGCTAAAAATATCATTAGATTTCTCTAAAGTTGTGAATCTTTAGCCTAAAGTGGATGCTTGAAGATGATTTGGGGTTCAAATGTAAAGGAAAAGAACTATATTAAGGCACATTTAGGAAATGGCGGAAATTTATCCTTGACATTTGCATATAAAACACAATGTATAATGACAAAGGAAATGGAACTCTTGTTAAAATTATAGATTGATAATCATCATTTCCAAAAATATTCTAGTGATTCAGGTACAGAAAGTACACGGTAGACATGAGAATAAGGATACAACTTATTATAGAATCTTTTATCAAGAGAAAGCCGGAACTCAAATTTTTCTGTTACTTTTCTCAAATTTATGACATTAGCAAAAATGGCACCAATACTTTGCAAAATCTATATCATCAACTTCTTTCCAACATAAAAATAAATGTTGTCTTTAAAATGTCACTACAAAGAAAGCAAGAGAATTACAATTTGAACTAAGAAATTAATTTATTATATTTAATGTTTAATCTATGTTTTAAATATATTTGAATACATATGATAGGGTTACAACTAAAGACTTTACATGATAATTAAGAATTTTATAATATTCATAGGGTATTATAATCTTTAAAACCCTGATATAAGATGTAAGTCTTGCTTAACTCTTGTATACATATTTTGAGGACTACATGATGTATAAAAGCAGGAAACTACCTATATCCTTGGAGCTGGATCTTAGTGTGTAGTTGTGTGTGTACGTGCAGTGAAAGAAGTGGAAAGTAACTAGAGATGAGGCTACAGAGGAAAGCAGACATTAGATCGTGTAAGGCCTTATAAGACACATGATGAAGTTCAGACTATCCTGAGAATGGAAGTACTGAAGGAGTTTAGGCAGAGGGTTTGGTGGTGGTGATGTTTGTTTGTTTTTTAAAACATATTTGTCTTCCACGATCATGATGGCTGCTATGTGCAGATTGGATTTAGAGGAGGAAAAGACTGAATCCATCGAGTCTCTATTTTAGTAATAGCAAGAAGATAATAATGGCTTGGACTAGGGAAATGACAGTGGAAATGGAGAGAAATGGATGATTTTGAGATATACTGAGGAAGAAAGTTTATCAGAGCCTGGCATTTGAGTGGATGTTAAAGAAGTAGAGTGACATTTCAAAGCAAACATTTAAATTTCTGGCTTTGCACAAGTGGGTGGCTGACTTTATCAACTCATTTGGACATACTACATTTACCTGTGTGCCTATAAAAGACCCAAGAGATATCAAGTAGAGGATTGAATATATTAAGTTTAAAGCTTAAGAGTGAATTCCTGGCTAGATGTCATCAACATAAACAAAGTAAAATAAAACCACAGGCATAGACGAGATCATTAAAAAAAGAATATGTAGACTAGGTTGATGAAAGCCTTAGAATTCTTTGGAACAGCAATGTTTACGCAAAGACAGACGGTCCAAAGGGCAGGGGTAAGTGGCCAGAAACAGTGAAGTATGGGGTCATGGAAGCCAAGAGAAGAGATTTTTTTTCAAAAAGGAAGGAATGATCAACAGCTTAAGATGCCATTGAAACCTTAAAAACTAAGAGGTGTCATGAAATAGGGATGATGTTGGTAAACTTTAGGAAGAATAGTTTTACAGCAGTGTTGGAGGGAAAGCCTGATTATAAATGGTTGAGGAGTAACTTGGAGGTGGAAAAGTGGAGACAGCAAGCATGGACAAATTTCTCAATTTTTTTCTTATATGAAAGGAAGGGAAATTGGACAGAAGCTAGAGGGAGGATATGTATGAGAGAAACACTCTAAATAAATAAGGATGCAAGTAGTACAGAACCTGTAAAGAGTAGAGGTCAAAGACCCAAAAGAAAGGCAGTGAAGCAGTTGTGGCTCAAGCAGTGGGGTGCCCATCTACCACATGGAAGGTCCTGGATTTGGTTCCCAGTGCCTCCTAAAAAGAAGATGAGCACTCAACAAACTGACACAGAGAGCAGAAAACTAGTGCAAACAATGAGGGGGGAATAGAAATAAATAAATAAAATAAATCTTTTTTTAAAAAAGGCAATAATTGATGGAACAAGGTACTCAAGTAGACAAGAGGAGTTGAGATACAGAACACAGATGGAATGATGGCCTTTCATTGTAAAAAGAATGAAAATAAAGGGTATGGTTAAAAAATTGTAGGTTTGATTATAAGTAATAACTAATATGCACTATCTTATTTAACTTTTCATTTAATTATTATAATAAACTATATATTTTAAAAATAAAAAAGCAGGAATTAATAGAATTTGTTCAAATGTCCTCTTTATTAATACTAGGTTCTTTGACTCCTAAGACTCAAACTGCCCAGATTCATGGGAACTAGTCAGCCATTCTTTCTTTTGTAAGGTACCTGATACAATGTCTGAAATATGACAAATATCCCATAAATACTCATTTAATTCCATTTCCTTGGCTAAGTTTGGACTCACAGGGTTACCTGCTCTACTGCTGATGGCATCTGATTCTTCCTTCTAGCTTCTCTGATCTGTACCATCTAGTCTTATCCATTCTACCTGCAAGATCCCACCTGACTAAATATAGTCCTGTTCTGCTCTATCCATAACCCTACTCTTTCCCAGGATAAAGCAATTCATTAATGATAGAATAATTCATTTTAATAAAGTATATTAAACACTAAATTAGTATTCTGATTGAAGATATGAAGCTAGTCTACGTATATATCCACATACATATATACATACATAGTATAAGAATACAGGAGCCACTAGAAATTGATGCTGGGTATGGTAGACTGAATTATTTACCCCCCAAAAAAGCATATTGTTAATCTTAATCCACATTCCTGTATGTGTGGATTCATGTGTAAATAGGGCTTTTTGATGATGTTATTTTTAGTTAAGATGTGGCCAACTGAAGGGTGGGTCTTAATCCATATTACTGGAGGCCTCTAAAGAGAAGAAACTGGAAGCCAAAAGTTAGCAGAAACTGGAAGAGCAGACACAAGGAGACAGACTGCCATGTGACAGAAGGCAGAGATGCAAGCTAAGGAGTCCCACGGATTGTAGCAAGCCAGCAAGAGAATGCTATCGATTTTGGGAAGAAAGCATTGCCTTGCCAACACCTTGATTTTTGACTTCTAGCCTCTGAAACCATGAGCCAATAAATGCTTGTTGTTTAAGACAACGCATTGTGTGGCATTTGTCTAGCAGCCTGGCAAACTAAGACAGGTTTTGGTACCAGAAGTGGGGTGCTGTTATGACAAATAACTGGCTTTGGAATTGGGTAATGGGTAAAAGCTAGAAGAATTTTGAGGCACTGGATAAAAAAAGGCTAGATTGCTTTGAAGAGACTGCTGGGAGAAATATAGATATTAGAGATGATTCCAGTGAGGCCCTTGGAAAGATAATGATGAATGTGGAATTGGAAACAGTTATAAAGTGGCAGACAAAATTGTGTCTGATGTTGAATGGAAGGTAGAACTTGCAACTGATGAATTTGGCTAGTTAGCTGTGGAGATTTCCAAGCTAAGTATGGAAGGAGCAGCCTGGTTTTTCCTTGCAGCTTATAGTAAAATGCAAGAGAAAAGGGATAAACTGAGAATTAAACTCTTAAGCACAAGGACCAGATATTGATGATTTTTTAAATTCTCAGCCTACCCAGATAGTGTGTGCTAAGACTAGGGCCAAAAGCAGCTCTATCAAGGACCTCCCTGGGCTTTCAGGAAATGACTCTCCAGAGTACAGAATTCTATGTAAGTGTTTAACTGAATAACCCTTTGCCAAAGAGGGTATGACTGAACATGAATCCAGTCAGCCATTTCAGTGGAAGTCAAGATTGGAAAAGCATTACCCAGGAAGAATCCGTGGAAAATTTCTTTGTCTGATAGTTTGGATCCCCCTTTAAACTATAGCAAAACTGACAAGATTTTTGAGAATTTTGTATGAGCAGAAGCACTCCTGGCCTAGACCAAAGAGACAGGACAAAATGAAGGAAAAACAACTTCAAGGAAGAACCATGGAAGCAGAGGTCTGGCCTGAAGACTCCTTGGACCAAGAGCAAGGGGCTTCCACCCAACCCTTTAGGCAGGGCAGGTTTCTACTAAGGGGCTTGGAGGGGGCAGACCTTCCATCCAGATGTTTAGGGAACATTAGGCCACCACCCAAATGCTTGGAAAAGGTGGTACCTACATTCTGGTTTAGGGGAAGAGTATGGCCACCACTCCTGTGCTTGAAGAGGGCAGGGCTTGGCCCCATTGTATGGGAAGAGCACAGGATGCTGCCCAGATACTTGGAAAGGGAAGGGCTTCAGCAAGCCCAGAGGACAAGGCATCTATAGATTAACTCTAAAACCTTGGAATCTAGTGGAGTTTGCCCTGATAGGTTTTAGAATTCTTTGGGATCCATGATTCCTGTTTATCTTCCAATTTCTCCCTTATGGAATGGGAAAGTCTATCCTTTGCCTGACCCACCATTGTACTTTAGATAACCTCTTTTCTAGGTTTCATGGGTCCACAGACTGAGAAGAAATTTACCCGGGTTGAACTATACCCATAACTGATTTTGATAGGACTTTGGACTCAGAGTTGTTACTTAAATTACTTAAGGCTTTGGGGATATTGGGATGGGCATTTTGCATGTGAGAAGAACATGACTTTTTGGGGTCCAAGGGGCAGACTGTGGTAGACTGAATTATGTACCTCAGCAAAAGGATGTTCTTAATCCATATTCTTGTGTGTGTGACTCATATGTAAATAGGAACTTTTGAAGATGTTATTTTTAGTTAGGTGTGGCCAACTGAATCAGGATGGGGCTTAATCCTTATTACTGCTTTCTCATTGCTGCTTATAGTAAATAGATAATTCAATAGACCATAATACCATTCTGCAGCAGTTATATGTTTTTTTTTTCTTTAAATTATTCAACTAATCATCAAAATATAGTTTTTAACCATCCTCAAATATTTCCTGTATACTTATGTTTGATATCATAAAGAATACAAGCATGAATGAAACAAAGTGCATCCTCAAGCTGATAAATATACAGCTGAACGGTAGGTTAAGTTTTAAAATTTTAGGTTTGGCTGATTTGGAGATTCTGCAGGCAATCAGTCATAACCAAAAATGACCAGGTGAAACCTGGATGTTTTGATATTTTAATGTGTTATTGTTAGAATTTATAGTCTAAATCCCTGCTCTTTAAATTTTTATCTAGCAAGTGTTATGGCAGAGCTTTCCTTGAATGCCAGGACCGAACCACAACAACCACAACAAAGGGAAAAAAAAACATCTTTGCAGATTGACCTGGGTGAGTGTTCTCCTTCAGGATTTTTCCACATAATGAGTTTAGGGAATAGCTCCAGGCCAAATCTGAGGGTTGCCCTGATCCATTCAGTGCATGTAGTCCTGGGAATTCCCCCATTTATATGGTCTGCTCTTCCCTAGAAAGTTTCCTCACAGTCCCTGGGCAGTAATCCTTTGACCAGGCAGCCTCTGGACTGCTCTCCCACAGCATTCTGCAGAACTCTGTGAGCTGCCTTCTACACGTATAGCAAGCTCTGGGATGGCAAGTGTCACAGGCCACCACCAAACGATTGGGTTAGGCATGCTCCCAGCACATGCAGGAGGGTTATTCTGCTCCTTCTGGAACACGGGACAGTGAGGGGTGAGGAAGGGGCCAGCCAGGGCACCATGAGATCCTACCACATTTAGATGGCCTTTTTCTTGATCTGGCGCTCTGTAGGGGAACAGTCTTGTCGCCATCTTGATCAGCGTGGGGCTCAAAACATGTATTTTGAGTTCTTTTTCTGTCAACTGCTATAGGTAGCAGTAAACATAAGAATTGTAGACAGCCGGCGGCCGCGCGCAGCACGCTCGGGGCCGGGATGGCGGCGGCAACTGGGAGCGGGTCGCCCCGGGAGGAGGAGGGGCCTGGTGGGGAGTCAGCGGCCCTGCAGCCCCCGGCCCCGACGAGCGCGCCCGGGGCTCGTCTCTCGAGGCTGCCTCTGGCGCGCGTGAAGGCCTTGGTGAAGGCGGACCCCGACGTGACACTCGCGGGACAGGAAGCCATCTTCATCCTGGCCCGAGCCGCGGAACTGTTTGTGGAGACCATCGCGAAAGATGCATACTGCTGTGCTCAACAAGGAAAAAGGAAGACGCTCCAGAGAAGAGATTTGGATAATGCAGTAGAAGCTGTGGATGAATTTGCTTTTCTAGAAGGTACTTTGGATTGATTACTGAGCTGTGCACTTTTGTGAGCCTTCACCTGCTTCCTTCAGCCAGCGCCTGCCCTGCAGGCCCTAGCTCTGCGGAACGCTGTCTTTGGGACATTGCACGTTGCAGTTACACACACTCCCTGTTCCACCTTCACCAAAGGCAGCACGAGCAGAGATCTTGGCTGTTACCTCTGCTCTACAAGGTCTTCCACTGCTTGTGTCTGGCTTCCATTTCGGGGCTGGATGCAGCTGCTGCTGTTTGGGGCGGAGATGAAGACAGTGTTTAGCATAAGTTGTTTAATGCACAATGGGGACCTGAATAAAGATTTCTGATCAATTTCAAAAAAAAAAAAGAATTGTAGTTACTAAAACATGTCTCCCTTACTGTTTTAGTAATATACTATATTTGTGAATATTTGTGAATACTTGTGAATACAAGTCAAAAAGAAATATAAGCATATTTTAAGAAAATGCTTAGTGTTCTTTGAGTTGTTCAGACAGCAAACTTAGGGATGCTCATGTGTTATACTGGATATTAGTGCTAATTATTAATATGTATGTGATAATTATTAAATAATACAATTATGCCCTTTTATCCAAGTCCCTCAAAGAGCTTTTAAAGCCGTAGTTATTTCTTATATCTTTGAGAGGCAGACTGGTGGAAAGTTATTATCTTTATTTTTTTAAAAGGTTTTTAAAATTTTTATCCCCCCCCCCCCCGCCTTATTGTTTTTGTGCTCTGTCTGCTCTCTGTGTCCATTCGCTGTGTACCCTCTGTGTCTGCTTGTCTTCTCATCTTCTCTTAGGGGGCACCGGGAACCCATCCTGGGACCGCCGATGTGGGAGAGGCACTCAGTTGCTTGAGCCACCTCAACTCCTTGGTTTGCTGCGTCTCTCCTCTTTGTCTCTTTTTGCTGCACCAGCTCTCTGCGCGGGTCAGCTTGCCTTCACTAGGAGGCCCGGGGAATCAAACCCAATACCTCCCATATGGTAGACGGGAACACAGTCACCTGAGCCACATCCACCTCCGTTATCTTTACAGTGAAACTACCACATAGAGAAGTGGCTTTGCTAGAGTCATACACTGAACAGGTAACAAAAAAAGGGGGTTGGGGGGTTGAAAGTTCATTCTTCTCTTTTTCATTATTTGGTTGTTTAATACATTTAAATGTTTGTATATTCTAGGAAAATTGAGAGTAATGCATTTGAATTCTCCAAGAACTAAAGGTAAGTGAAAGAGTTCCTTAGCTTTGTGTTAAAAAATGCTGCTAAACAGGAATACAGAGTAAAACCTAATAATTAATTTAGGTTAATTATTTGTTGCTATAGCTATTATTTACAGGGTTTTGTTTGTTGTTGTTTTTTTGCTATTGGTGGCTTTCTGAAGAATCTGCTCAAATTCAACCATTCTATTTCTGACTGCTTTATGCTAGGTTAGCAAAGCTGTGAATAACCAAGAGCAGCTGAGATAGGCTGATTTTTTAAGTTGTCTTTCACTGTGTTCCCATTGCTCATTTTAAAGTCATCCTCCTTGTGGTTCTCCATTCAGCAGATATTTGTGTAAACTGCCACCCTCAATCCTTGGCCTGTGGCCAGTCTAAGTTTTTTATTGTCAATGATTAAATAAACATACGTTTTTATTACAAAATATCAACAAAGATAATGCTATTTCCTCTTATGAGTTTATAATTCTATGCTAGTTACCAATGCCATATTCAGTTTTTGATAAGGCTGACTTTTAGAAGACCATTAAGCATTTTTGACTTCGTGTTTAGATGGGAACATCACAACATGGGTTTTGTTTTTTTGTTTTTTTAATGTAATATTTCAGCAATTTTCCCAAGTAAAGGTAGGGAGAAAAGAAGTGGTTTTGAAACAGTGCTCAATGAAGTGAGAATACATGGTCTACCTTGATGTGGTAGTTCCAGCATTTGGTATTTCCTAACTTCAGCCTAAAGACTCCCCAGAGCTCTAGACCATACAGCAACTGTCATTAGATAGCCACAGGTACTTCAAACTCACCAAGACTAAAACCGAACTTATTTTCTGCACCTCTCTCCCATTCCATCCCAACTCATCTCATTTGGTAAAACACACCTTTACCCAAAACCAAGCAAGCAAGGCATTATTATTGCCATTTCCATTACATCTCATACAGTATCCCTTCCTCCCTATCAATCCATTATCAAAATCAGTTGATTTAGCCTCCTGAAAAAAAAATATTTTTTTTTTCCAGCTTTACTGATTTATTACAAGTCCCCAACGGCGTTTACTTCTTTTCAACATTCTGTTCAGCAGCCTCCTTGGCTCGCCTTGCCCGGATGCCAAAGAGCCGGGCGTTGGCACGGGCCATTCGAAGGCTGGCAAAGGCCTTGAAGTTCTTCTCTTCCTCGGTGATGACCCTGGCTTTCTCCTTCTTGTAAACATTTCGGATGGACATCACTGGGCCTGTCAGCTGCGTGGCCAATTTGAGCTCTTCAGCAGAGCTGTCTCCCTTCTTGAGGGCGGAGGGCTTCCTGGGGAAGAGGATGAGTTTGGAGCGGTACTCCTTCAGCCGCTGCACGTTGGCCTGCAGAGACTCAGTGGACTTGTTCCGCATCCTGGGATCCACGGAGATGCCCATTGTCCGTGCCACCTTCTTGTGGATGCTAGCCACCCATAACTCTTCCAGGCTGAAGCCCCTGCCAGCTCGCACTTTGGTGTGGTACCGCACTGTGGGGCACCTCCCTATGGGCCGGATAGGTCCTGAGGCAGGGCGCGGGGCAATGCGGCGTGCTTTTGCTTGCCGGGCCTTCCGTCTGCGGCTCTTTCGGGCTGGCTGGTTGAACCACGTGGCCACACGGCGCTGCCAGTCCTTGTGGAAGTGCGGCTTTAGGATCATGCCATTACGGCTGGGCGCCATGGCTGCTACGGCCTGGGGTCGCGAGAAGGTGGCAGCGAGTTACGGCCGGGGTCCGCCCCCCGGGCCCCTCTCCTGGTGGCTGCGCCTCCGCAGCCGGGGCCCCAGCCCCACACTGCCAGCGTCGGAGGAGGCTGCCGCCTGGGCCCGCGGGCCGCCCGCGGCTGCGCCCAACGCCGACCGCGCGGGATGGCGGCCGATGGCGCAGAGCGCACACCTACCTCGCCTCCTGAAATTTTAAGAATCCTTCTTTGCCATTCACATTTCTGCAATGCCCCCTTACCTACAAGCTCTCTGCTTGCTCTGCTCCTCCCTCCAACTAATCTGTCCTCCACTAATTAAAGAATAGCTTAAATTGTAAATCTGTCCATGGTCATTCGCTTACTTGAAACCTCCAGGGGTTCCTCATTGCCTCCCCACGGCATCAAAGATGATTCATGATTTGATTCCTGTTTCTCCAACCTCATCTTTTTCAGCAATTCAGGCTAGTATTTACTTGTGCAAGTAAATACTATTTGGACCTTTCAACACATTTCTTGTCCCTGGACCTGTGCACATGCTGCATGTTATTTTTGTTCAGATATGAATTTGCTATACTATCCACTATTTTTGTGCCAGAAAATTCCTATTTGTCATGAAAACTCTAACTCAGAGTAATGTCACCCATTCCTTTATACTGTACTTCCAATCAAAATTATTTGCTTTCAAGTCTGTGTACCCACAATACTGGGCATTCCTTGGGAGCAAGGACTGGGCAATGTCCAGCACATAGTACTCAATTTGAGGGAGGGGGTAAGATAAGAAAATAAATGTCAAGAGGTAATGGGGAACATAGGAATTCCTGTAATTTTTGCGTAACCTTTATGTAATCTAAGCATCTTAAAAAAAAAAAAAAAAAGATAAGAAAATGTAACTGCAAACAGATGTGTTAAATCAATCGACCTGCGATCGATTTCGAGCATGTGGAGGAATTTAAATAAAGCAATCAATTTAATGGAAATACTTCTAACTTGACTTTTCAAATAACAGTGCCATGGGCCGCATCAGACCTTCAGTGTCGCGGGGCAGCTGAGCCCCTCAGAAAGAGCTCGCTGACCACCCGCGGAACCGAGTTGTCTAGGAGTCAGCAATTAGGCATGAGGCCCAGGACAGCCAACTGAGACCCTCCAGCCAGGATTCGGCCCGCGACGAGACACGTCGCCGATTCCATGCTGGGCACCCCGGCCACAAGACACGGTACCGTCCGCCCTAAGACGCCCAGAGTAAGGGCTGCCCCTCTAGAATCAAGATGGCGCCCTCCACTCTCCCCTCCTTCCAAGAAACCCCTCCTGGTGCTCAGGAGAGAGACAAGGACGTCGCAGCGCCGACGCGGAGATCCGGGAACCTTCGCGAAGCCTGCGGCCACGCCCGAACCCCCGAGAAGTGACTGCACCTTATAGGGCGCAGGGAGTCCGGGGTGGGGCCGCCCGAATGGCAGGGCAGACGGCTCTCTTGGGACGAAAGAGGTGGGCTTCAGTTATTGTCTCCGACTCCAGTTCTCATCCGCCCAACTCTCAGCCCGCGGACAGGAAGTCGCTCCCGGCCGGCCCCGTCTCATCCCCCGGCGCCCCGGAAGTGATCTGAGGCGGCTGCTGCAGAGCGGCCAGGAGGAGGGTGTTTCTCCTGAGAGCGGAGAGCCCTGGGCCCTCCTCCTCCTCCTCCTGCCGCTCAGGCTCCGCGCCGTCCGTCATACTCCTCCTTCAGCTGCTCCCCAGCACGGAGCCTCCCTGAGGACAAGGGTCGAGCTCCTTCCGGCCGGAGCCAGCGCAGACGCGGCTTCCGGAGCCCGCGGGGCGGTGGACCGGCTCGCGGTGCAGGTGAGCGATGCCTGTTCGGGCCGCCCGGGAGGGGCTGGGGCGGCGACGGGGGTGTGTCCGGGCGGCGGCGGTCCGAGGCCCAGGCGCAGGGCCCCGCTGCCGTGATTGCACATCCCGCGTTCTCGTCTGGGGACTAGCTCCAGGACGAGCCCGGGCTGGAATCCGGGCGCTGCGTTCGCCACTGTGTGGACGAGTCCGCCGCCAAAAGCAGCGTGTGCGGCGGAGTGTTTTGCGCCCCGCAGCCCCTCGGAGTTGGCTTCGCCGGAAGGTCACCCCGCAACTCCGGACAATCCCTGTCCTGGCCGCCGCGCGGAGGTCCCCGCTCGAGTGGTGCCCGCGACCTGTGGGGACCCGCCGCCGCCACCGCCGCAGTCCCCGCGCCTCCCTCCACCCCCCCTCCCCTCCTTTTCTTTCTTTCCACTCCTTGCTTGTACTAGGGCAGTTGTTTTTTAAGCATTTCGGCCAGGGTTTCGTGCCAGTTAAAGGAATGGCTTTTTCAGATTGAAGTCATTAGACGCTCCACACTGAACTGAATAGCCTGCCCTGAGTTCCTGCACAGATTTAGCCTGTGTTCGGGTATCTAGACTCTAAAACGAGATAGGAGAGAATGCAGATATTTTTGGATGAGGGGGTGTTTCTTTCATGATTCGTTCTTAAAGCTTGTCCAGATGTGGAAGATGGGATTCGTATTCTTTAGCCTGGATATATGTGTATAAGTGGGCAGGGGTGGCGACGCACAGAGGTGGCAGTGTTGTATCAAGGCTCAGGGAGAATTAGGGAGTTAAATGGCCTTTGCTAGGAAACTTGAATGTCCAGACTTGTGAGAGCTCATCCAAGTGTCATTGAGGTAAGTGTGAGAGCTCCAGTGCCACGCCCTATGTGTCAAGCTGAAAAGCGCATAATTTGCAAATTGTAGTTGTAGTGGGGAGGAAATATTTTATAGGGAATGCTTCTTTTTCTGTGGTGCTTTAGCCAAGGCTTTATAATCTTTTAGCTTCCTTCTACTCTCCCCCACTTTTAAAAACTTAATTTGTGTGTTACACTTCAAAGAAGCCTTTGAAGCATGTTCCATTAAAGTATAAGAACAGATTTGAGGTTCTTTAATAAAACATGTCATAAATTAATTATTTTCCTGAAAGTATATGACAACTTTAATCATATTCCAAAAATTGGATAACACATTTCATTAGTAGACTCTCACAGTAGAAAGCATTCTTTTTGGCTCGTGTTTAACAACACATGTAAATGTATTTTGTTAGCTTATATTTTTGTCTCTATTAATATAACATGATCATTTAAAAAAAAGTCTTGTGACTCTTAAAACATTATTTTTACACCTTGAATTTCTTCAGGGCAGGAGCCATGTCTTACTCATCACTGTGTTTTCTAGAACATATACGCTACTGGTGTGGTGTGTCTAGAACATAGAAGCTACTCACACATTTCTTCACTGAATGATTGGCTGTAGGTGATCTCACAGTCACCTTCCAGAGTCATTTATTTTGTTAGACTAGGGATTTTTGTTTCAGTTTCTTGCACATAAAGACTTTGCTTTATCTTTTTCTTCAAAGAACAGTTCAAGAATTCGTTACCTTCCCAAACTATTCTCTCCTGAAAGGTTAAAATTGTATTTGGGGGATTGTGATTGGGTATTATAATAACTTAAATTGCAGCTCAAATGCTTATTACTAGAGCTTGTTTGTCTTAGGTTATCAGAAAGAGAATTTCTGGTGATAGGCAGTAAGTTTGTGTTTGGAGTTGATAACAATACCCTATCTTAATGAATGAAATATTGGGAGTTACTACTGCTTGAACAACACACGGTGCATCACAGAATTGATTGTAGTGGCCCCTTCTTCCCCTGGATACATGATATCCTCTGACATCCTAATATGACCTTGGCATGGTTTATCAATAGCCACTTACATATCTCTTTTCAGAGATCCAAATGCTGTTATCTAGTATATCTGTGGAGTGTGCAGTTATCTGTATCATTTGTTTTGAAGCAGTTCTTCATTACAACACTTTCCCACAGGCTTATTATAGGAAAGAATTTTGTCTACTGTTTTTGAGGGACAATTTTTGCCTATAGACTGTTGGATTATTTTCACTTAAGGGAGGTCCAAATAAGAAAAAAGTGCTGATGTCTTCTTCCCTCTCCAAATATCTTCTGGTGGTCCTTCACTGGTTTTCCAAACTCAGCTTCTACAGTATATATCATTATCACTTCTTGTTTATGTGTGTATCAGTGTAATATTCACTGTATTCCTGAGTAGATAGGTGGCAAGGATAATCACTTTAAAAATACTAGAATAAGAGGCTATGAATGTTGATGAGGAAAATGATTATGATTTTGAAGAAGCAGACAGTATATGGTTTTCAGTGTTTTATAAGACATACAATTCTTAGACACTAAGGAGAGGAAAGTCTATAATTTCTTATCTCAGTGACGTTATCACTGTACAGAGGTCAGATTTCCCTTTTTTAATTCAACAACTCTGTGGTAATAACGGTTCTTATTTATTGATTGCCTGCCAAGTACTGTGCTAAGAGCTTTGCGTAAGTTATTTCTAATCTCCACAATACCTCTTCAGGGTAGGTAATTTTTCCATATTTCACTAAAGCTAAGTGAAGTTATTTGCCTGAGGCAATGAAGCTAGTGGGTGGTTAAGCCTGGATTTGAAAGTAACCATCTCTGGGAGTGTGGGTATTGCAGTTAATCTTAAAAGGCAGGAAGAGATTTTAGGAAAGTTAAGGTACTGATCTCAGCATTCTTCAAGTGGGGCCTGGGGCTACTATGACCCTGGCCAAGTGGCCTCAGGTGGCAGCTATCATCTTTATCTCCATTGTACCCACAAACAGAGAATTATCACCTTCTGTTTGGGCCATGATGGGGAAAAAAAAAAAGGTTGGGAGGCTCTGTGTAGATAAATCCATTGTTGATAGGTGTCCTGGTAGAGTAGAGTATTAGGGACCCAGCTCTGGTGTTTGTTGCTAGGTTTGAAAATACAACTTTTTACCTCTAAAGTACCTGAATAGCCCACTCATTATTTTCTTTCTTATCAGAGCAGTTGTAGAATTACAGAAAATCTTACAGATACTACAGAGTTCCCATACAACAGGCTACCTGCCACCCACTGAATAGGCTTTATTTGAGAGAAGAACCATAAATCTCTTAACAGTGACCTTTCCTGAAATCATGTTATTTTTTAGCTAATCCTTTCACTAGTGGAGATGGGGTGATAGGTGGGTGGGAAGAATGGCAGAGGAGTCAGAGGTGTTCAGGATCTGTGTGTTTTTTTTTGTTTTGTTTTTTGTTTTGTTTTGTTTTTTTAGCTGGTAAAAGTCCTTTATTGTAAAATTGTAAAATAAATAGAAAAATAGATTGAAAGAAATTACAAATTTTAAAAGAAAGTGCAAGGCCAGGTTAGATTTGATATAATCAATTATAAAAAATAGATAGCATAGCAACAAACATTTATAAATATAAATAATTCAAATTACAATCAAAATTAATTAAAACAATTCTAATTTTTATGTTACAACTCGACATAATAATCTCTAAGAATGAAATAAATTATTGGTCTTGTTATTTGATTTCCATTTAGGCCATAATTCTTTCTAGATAATCAAATTCCTATTTGGGAATTCTTCATATCTTATTGGAGTGTATTATAGCATGGATCTGTGTTTTTAACCATTTGAGACCATAGTTATTTTCTCTTTGGTTTAGCATGAAGTCTTAAAGGTGGCAGAACTCTTGTCAGGGTCTAGTTGCTATTCAGTGCTTGTAGAATTCTCTTCTCTCTTGCCAACCCTATGTACTTTTTTTTTTTTTTTTTTTAAGTGTACTTTCAAAAGATCTTAATTTGAAGGATGTGGGAATAAAATATTTATGTTTTCCCCCAATTACTCTTCACTGAAGCTGTGCCAATAGAGTTGTGTTCATCTCTTGATTTAAAAAAAAGAAACATAGCGCTCTAAGTAAAAAGCAGCTTATTCTTTAGCCCCCACTAGTAACAGTTATTCTTTCTTTTTTTTATTTTGCTCTAAGATATCTTTCATACTACCTTATTGTTTTAATGAGGATTTGGTTACAGTGCAGAAAAAATGAAATTAAAGCTCTGTGATTTTAAAAGATGTGTGAATAAATTTTAGAAGATAATTGCATCTTTAATTTAATTGTACCTGCAGATATCGACTTATTTCCTCAGAGTCAAGAGATAGACTATTCAAGCCCCCAAAAAGCAAGCTTCCAAAAAGTAGTATGATCTTATTCTTAAAGGCCTTAATAGCTAGAGTCCTGTATTAGGTACTATAGATATAACGCCCAACCTGCATCATCTCCTTGAAGTTTGGATCCAGTTTCATTTCAATATTCACTTATTGAAACTAAATATCAGGGCTGGACAATGTCATCTTGGATGATAAAACACAGCAAGATTATGAAATGACTTGTGTGCCCAGATGCATTGTTTGAATGGGGGGGGAGGGAGGAGATCTCCAGATTCTACAAAACTTATGGTTGGTGTGGTCATCTAAGCCACAGGGTCTCTGCTTTCTTAGGCAATTGGGAAGGTAGCATATAGTAATCCTTGAAAACAGAGTTTACCACACTGAGTGATTGCAAATGGTGCCCTTATCTAGATTTTTTTGATTACTGCAGCAGCCTTCTAACCTCATTTGGCCCCTTCTTGGTCACTATGATCATGATATTCTCTGTTAAAAACCCCCTCTCATGGCTCCTTGCTCTTTAATAAAACTCAAACTCCTTAATCTGATATACAAAACCTTCAAGATATACTTGCCTAACTCTAGCCTCATTGCTCTTCTTCCCTGATACTCAGTTCCAGCAATACTGAGCTTCTGAATGTAATGTTTTGTATTCCCCCATTTCCTCTTAGAATTCTAGCCTGTTCTCCTTTCCCCAATCTAGTATACCTTCACTGGTCATTCAGAACTCAGCTTAGGTGATGCCTCACCAATAATTCTATCTCAATTAGATTCCTTCATCCAACCCCATCTCTCAAAAAAAAAAAAAAAAAAAAAAGAATAGCTCCAAGACTGGGTTAGTTGCTTCTCTTATATGCTGCCATAATACCTATCACAGAACTTATTACATTGTGGGCAGTGCCTTCATTAGCTTATTGTAAATTTTCTTGGCCACAATACACAATAACCTCATAACTATGTCTGTCTGTCTGTCTGTCTATCATCTATTTATACACACACACACACTTTCTAGCCTTCACAGCCATTATCAGCAGCCTTTATCAGAAGTTCCCAAACTTTCTCATTTCATGACATCCTTCGTATATCAGTAATTTTTTCACCCAAAAAACACCTAACAGTTTCAAAAAGTAGTTAGATCCAAACAATAAGTATTTATGTCCTAACAACTTAGTAGCCTTTTGAAAAAATAATGCACATTGAGCGAAAGAAGTAACTTTAATTTTTAACCACATTGTATGTACTGTAATTTATTCAGCCAGTCCCTTGTACTTGGATATTTAAATTATTTCCAATATTTTGCAATTATAAATATTGCTGCAGTGAAACACTGTGTATGTGTATCATTGTATTGTTGGAAGTAAATCTTCAGGATAATGCATATATTATAGCTTGTTTAGATATTTCCAAATTCCTCTCCATTGGTTGTACCATTTTGAATTTTCATCAACGAAGTATCAGAGTTCCTGTTTCCCCACAGCCTCACCAACAGAGTAAATTGTCAAGCATTGGAATATTTGCCAATCTAATGGGTGAGAAATGGTATCTCAGTGCAATTGTGATTTTTCTCTTCTTTCAAGTGAATTGAACAGGTTTTCATATGTTTAAGGACCATTTTTATATCTCATTTTATTGTTTGTTCATGTAATTTGTCAATTTTCCATATGATTTTTGGTCCTTGTCCCCTCTTTTTTCCATTTTTAAAAACAATTTATTGAAGTATATCATTCGTACAAAAGCATATATAAACAATAAGTGTCTAGTAAAAGTTGTGAACTTACAAAACAAACATGTATAACATTATACATGGCTCCCATACATCATCCCACCATAAATACCTTGCATTTTTGTGAAACATTTGTAACAAATTATGGTAGAACATCTTCAAAGTATTACTACTAACTTGAGTCCATATCTTACATTTGGTGTATTTTCTCCCAACCCACCTTATTATTATTATTTTTGTTAATAAATCATGTAATTTATCTAAAGTACACAATCAGTGCATTTGGTACAATCACCAAGTTATGCATTCACACTTCAATCAATATTAGAGCATTTTCATTGCTGAAAAACAATCATACCCATATTTTAGCGCTACTAATTGTAAGTCCTATGATGTACTTTCACCATTTCTATTCATTTCTAAAAATTTACAATGAACTTTTTACCAATTCTGCACAGATTAAACCTCAGCTTTCCATTCTCTGAACACATTTTATTCTCTAGAGACTTATATTCTAGCTATTAACTCTATGAGTTTGCTCATTATATTCAGTTCATAATAGTGAAATCATACAATATTTGTCCTTTTGTGTCTGGCTTGCTCCACTCAACATAATGTCTTCCACGTTCATCCATGTTGTGATATGCTTCACGACTTCATTTCTTCTTACACCTGAGTAATATTCCATCATGTGTGTATACCACAGTTTGTTTATCCTTTCATCAGTTGATGGACCTCTGGGTTGTTTGCATCTTTTCGTATTGATTTCTGCTATGAACGTCACTGTGCACAAGTCTGTTCATGTCACTGCTGTCAGTTCTTATGGATACATACTGAGCAGTGGTAGTGTCGGATCACATGGTAGATCCATATCTAACTTCCTTAGAAACTGCCAAACAGATTCACTCCCACAGTAGCTGTACCATCCTATATTCCCACTAACAGTGGATACGTGTTCCTATCTCTCAACATCCTTTCCAACACTAGTAGTATTCTGCTTTTTAAATAGTGGCCAGTCTAGTAGGTGTGAAATGATATGTCATGGTAGCTTTGATTTGCATTTCCCTAATAGCCAGTGATGTTGAACATTTTTTCAACATTTGTATTTCTTCTTTAGAAATATATGTGTATTCAGGTCTTTTGCCTATTTTCTAATTAGGTCATTTGTTTTTTCATTTTTGACTTGTAGGATCTCTTTATATATCATGAATGATAGATCCTTGTCAGAAGTGTGATTTCCAAATATTTTCTTCCATTGAGTAGGCTGCTTTTTAACCCTTTTCACAAAGTTGTTTGAAGTGCAGAAGTGTTTAATTTTGAGGAGGTCCCATTTATCTATTTTTTCTTCTGTTACTTGTGCTTGGGTGTAAGGTTTAACAGACCCCCAGCTATTATTACAAGGTCTTGTAGATGTTTCCCTGCATTATCTGTAAGGAGTTTTATGGCCCTGGCTTTTATATTTAAATCTTTGATCCATTTTGAGTTAATTCTTATATAGGGAGTGAGGTAGGGGTCTTGTTTCATTCTTTTGGTTACAGATATCCAGTTCTCCCAGCACCATTTGTTGAAGAGATTGTTCTGCCCCATAAAAGTGAACTTGGTAGGCTTATCAAAAATCATTTGACCACGCATAGAATTAAAACCTAGAGGATAGGTTATTTGGAGATAAGAGGAGGGCTGTGAAGGAGTACTGATGCTTAATGTATGAAGAAGTTTCAATTAACTTGACTAAAAGTGTGGAAATGGATAGAGTTGATGGGAACTGAGAAGGGTATTCTAGGGATATAAATGTCAATTGAAAGAAAGCTAGGGACTGAACAACACAGTGAATCCAGAGGTGGATGAGAATTGTGGTTAATTGTACAAATGAAACCCCTTTCCCTTCCAAATAAATTTGTAATGGACTTTTCTATTTTTGTAAATTAGGCCGTTGGAATTTTGATTGGTATTGTATTGAATCTATGGATCAATTTGGGTAGAATTGACATCTTCACAATATTTAGTTGAATCCATAAACACAGAATATCCTTCCATTTGTTTAGGTCTTCCTTGATTTCTTTTAGAAGTGTTTTGTAGTTTTCTGAAAACAGACCCTTTACATTCCTGGTTAAATTAATTCCCAGATATGAGTCTTTGTTGCTATTGTAAAAGTAATTTTTTTCTTGAATTCCTCTTCAGCTTACTCTCAACATAGTACTCAATGGAGAGAGGTTGAAAGCTTTTTCTCTAAGATCAGGAACAAGACAAGGATGTCCACTGTCACCACCATCATTCAACATTGTGCTAGAAATTCTAGCTAGAGTAATTAAGCAAGAAAAACAAATAAAAGACATCCAAATTGGAAAAGAGGAATTAAAACTCACTTTTCCCAGACGACATCATTCAGTATTTCAGAAAATCCCAAAATATCTACAACAAAGCTATTAGAGCTAACAAATGAGTTCAGCAAAGTGACTGAAATACCAGAAATAAAACCCACTTGATCGTGATGTATAATTATTTTTATTTGCCTTTGGATTCGATTTGCAAGAATTTTGTTGAGAATTTTTGCGTCTATGTTCATTAGAGAGATTGGTCTGTAATTTTCTTGTAGCATCTTTATCTGCCTTTGGTATTAGGGTGATGTTCGCTTTATAAAATGTGTTGGTAATTGTGGCCATTGGGGAATTTGATGTACTTATGAATTCCAAAAATATAATTGAATCATGCTTGTAAACTGATCTGTTAATCTGGGCATGATTAGGTTAGGATTAGGGCGTTGAGCCCCACCCCTTGGTGGGTGGGGAATCGAATATAAAAGGCAAGGTAAAGGACAGTTGAAGCAGTCTTTTGAGAAGCAGTTTTGATGTTGGAAAGAAGGCCCCAGAAGAAGAGCCATTTGCCTGATCGTCTACAGCTGACCTTGTGGAGGAAACAGAGGAGCTAAGCCTGGAGAGAAACGCAGCCCTGGGAAGAGAGGAACCCCAGAAGCTGAACCCTGGCAAACACCGGCAGCTGTCTTGCTCTTAACACGTAGCAATGGACTGTGGTGAGAGAAGAAACTTAAGCTTTATGGCCGGGTATCTGTGGACATCTACCCCAAATAAATAACCTTTATAAAGACCAACCCATTTTTGGTATTTCACATTAGCATCCCTTTGGCTGACTAATACAGAATTTGGTACCGAGGAGTGGGGAAGTGTTTTTGTAGTTACCAAAATGTTGGAACGATTTTATAAATGGGTAAGGGGTATTTTTTGGAGGAATTGTGAAATGCTTGATGGAAGAGGCCCAGATCACTTTGAAGAGACTGTTGATAGTAATATGGACACTAAAGAGACTTTCTATGATGCCTTAGAAGTAAATGATGAAACTATTGTTGGAAACTGGAGGAAAGGCAATCCATGTTTTAAAGTTGCAGAGAACTTAGCAAGATTAACTCCTGGTGTTATATGGAAGACAGAATTTGAAAATGGCGAACCAGAGCATTTAGCAGAAGAACTTTCCAAAGTAAACTCGGAGAATGTGGCTTGGCTTCTCCTTGCATCTTATAGCAAAATACTAGATGAGCGAAATACACTAAGGACTGAACTTTGGGGCACAAAGAAAACAAACTGGGAAACGGATGTGGCTCAAGAGGTTCGGCGTCCGTCTACCATATGGAGAGACCGGGGTTCGATCTCCGGTACCTCCCGGTAAAAAAAAAAAAAAAAAGAAAGAAAGAAAACAGAAACTGATTGCGGAACTTCCAAGTTTCTGGAAATCAAATTCCCAGATGAAAGTGCCCCATTTGAAGACTTAGCTAAACCTGGAACTTGTAAATCAGAATTGAAGATGCAGTTATCTCGGAAAGACTTGTGGAAAGTCTTACTGTCTGATGGCTTGGACCCCTGCTTCCTGCATGCTAAACCAACAAAGTTTTTGAGAGAGCTGTATGAACAAAACCACTGTCAGCTTGGACAAAAGAGGACATGGAAAGGAGAGACTGAAGGAGAAAAAGCTTTAAGAAGAAAACCGTGGAAGCAGAGATCTGGGATTAAGACATCTCCTTGGGCCAAGAAAGGAGCCCCACCCATATATACAGAGAGGGTGAGTTTTCCCCAGCTGTTGAAGAGGGTGGATGTCCCCACCCTATGTTCTGGGAGAGTTTTGCCACCCCAGGGTGCAGAGAGGGTGGAGCACATTCCTCAAAGTTTAGGGAAGTTAAGGTCAACACCCCATAGGTCTGAGAGGGGTGTACCTGTCCCCCATGGATTAGAGATAGCCAGGTGGTCAACCCATTGCTCTGAGAGGGTTGAGCCTGTATGCCAAAGGTTAGGGAAGGCCAGGTGGTCAACTTGTTGCTCTGAGAGGGTTGAGCCTGTATGCCAAAGATTAAGGGGAATGTTATCTTCACCTCACTGTACTAGGGGGGCTAAGACACTAACCCAAAGATTGGGTAAGGTGTGGCAATCACCCCAACACTCTTGGAGGGTGAGGTCTGGAGCTTGGTCAACACCCAGATGCTTAATGAGGGCAAGCCTGTGGAAAGGGTGGGTTCCCATGTGGCCCCAAGGAGAAGAAACCATCATCTTAAGAATGACTCTCAAACTTTGAAATCCCGAATGGAGGGTGCCCTGCAGGTTTACTGAACTGTAGAGGATCCATGACTCATGTTTAACATCCCAATTTCTTCTTATGATATTGAAAATGTTTATCCTTTGTCTTTCCATTTGTGTATTGGAAGCAGTTAAATGGTTTTGTAAGTTTCAAAGGTCTATAGCAGACTGGAACTTTGCCTCGAGATGAACTGTATTTCTTTAAGCTGATTATGATATGATTTTGTACTTGGATTGTTACTGATTTAAGTTTTTTAAAATATTGTAATGTATTTTTGGAATTCAAAGGGTGGAATGTGGCAGTTTGATGTAGTTATGAATTTCAAAAATATAATTGAATCATGCATGTAAACTGATCTGTTAATCTGGGCACAATTAGGTTAGGATTAGGGCGTTGAGCCCCACCCCTTGGTGGGTGGGGAATCGAATATAAAAGGCAAGGCAAAGGACAGTTGAAGCAGTCTTTTTAGAAGCAGTTTTGATGTTGGAAAGAAGGCCCCAGAAGAAGAAAAGCGAGCCATTTGCCTGATTGTCTACAGCTGACCTTGTGGAGGAAACAGGAGCTAAGCCCGGAGAGAAACGCAGCCCCGGGAAGAGAGGAACCCCAGAAGCCTGAACCCTGGCAAACACCGGCAGCTGTCTTGCTCTAACACGTAGCAATGGACTGAGGTGAGAGAAGAAACTTAAGTTTTATTGACTGGTATTTGTGGACTTCTACCTCAAATAAATGCCCTTTATAAAGACCAACCCATTTTTGGTATTTCACATTAGCACCCCTTTGGCTGACTAATATAGTAATATTCCCTCCTTTTCAATTTTTTGGAAGAGTTTAAACAGGATTGGTATTAATTCTTCTCGAAATGTTTCGCAGAATTCACCTGTGAAGCCATCTGGTCTTGCCTTTACTTTGTTGGAAGATTTTTGATGACTGACTCAATCTCTTTGCTTGTGATTGGCTTGTTGAGTTTGCTGTATTTCTTGTAGAGTCAGTGTAGGTTGTTTGTGCATTTTTAGAAATTTGTCCATTTCATCTAGGTTGTCTAATTTGTTGGCATACAGTTTCTTATAGTATCCTCTTAAGATCCTTTTTATTTCTGTGAGGTCAGTCATAATGTTCCCCCTTTCTTTCCTGATTTTATTTATTTGCATGTTCTCTCTATTTCTTTGTTAGTCATGGTAAGGGTGTGTTGATTTTATTGATCTTCTGAAAGAACCAGCTTTTGGTTTTGTTGATTTTCTTTATTGTTTTTTTTTTTTTTTTTTTTTTCTTGTTGTTGTTTGCAATTTCATTTATTTCTGCTCCAGTCTTTGCTATTTCTTTCTTTTTGCTTGCTTTGTAATTGGTTTGTTTTTTCTAGTTTCTCCAGTTGTTCAGTTGGGTCTTTGATTTTAGCTCTTTCTTCTCTTTTAATATAGACAGTTAATGCAGTAAATTTCCCTCTCAGCATTACCTTCGCTGTATCCCATAAGTTTTTTGTTTTTGTTTTTTTAATTCCTCCCCACCCCCTAGATGGCTCCCTTGTCTGTCTGCTCATTGTCTGCTCGTCTTCTTTTTTTTTTTTTTTTTTACTGGGAGGTACCGGGTATCGAACCCCGGTCTCTCCATATGGTAGACGGACGCCGAACCTCTTGAGCCACATCCGTTTCCCTATGCTCATCTTCTTGAGGAGGCACCAGGAACCGAACCCAGGACCCTCCGTGTAGGAGGCAGGTACCCAACTGCTTGGGCCACATCCACTCCCCTGTATCCCATGAGTTTTGATAAGTTGTGTTCTCGTTTTCATTCATCTCGAGATATCTACTAATTTCTCTTGCAATTTCTTCATTGACCCACTGATTCTTTAGGAGTGTGTTGTTTAGTTTCCATATATTTGCAAATTTATTCCTTTCCTGCTTCATTCCATTATGATCAGAGAAGGTACTTTGTATAATTTTAATCTTCTTAAATTTATTGAAAGCTGTGTTGTAGTACAACATGTGATCTGTCCTGGAGAAAGATCCATGAGCACTTGAGAAAAATGTATAACCTGCTGATTTGGGGTGCAGGGTTCTATATATGTCTGTCAGGTCCAACTCATTTATCGTATTGTTCAAGTTTGCTGTTTCCTTGTTGATCTTCTGTCTAGTTTTTCTGTCTATTGATGTGAGTCATATATTGAAGTCTCCAACTATTATTGTAGAGACATCTGTTTCTCCTTTCAACTTTGCCAGAGTTTGCCTCATGTATTTTGGGGCACCCTTGTTAGGTACATAGATATTTATGACTGTTACTCCTTCCTGATGGATTTTGCCTTTTATTAATATATAATGGCCTTCTGCATCAGTTATCACTTTTTTTGCATTTAAATTCTGTTTTGTCTGACCCCAATAAAGCTACCCCTGCTCTCTTTTGGTAACTATTTGTGGGAAATATCCTTTTTCAACCTTTCACTTTCAGTCTCTTTGCATCCTTGGGTCCAAGGTGAGTCTCCTGCAGACAGCATATGGATGGTTCATGTTTTCTTCTCCATTTTCACAGCCTGTGTCTTTTGATTGGGTAATTTAATCTATTAACATTCAGTGTTATTACTCTGAAGGCATTACTTATTTCAGCCATTTTATCCTTTGGCTTTAATATGTCATATCTTATTTTTGCCAACTTTATACCTTTTTGGTTATCCTTTCTGGTAGTCTTCACTTCTACACTGTCCTCCAAGTCTCTCTCTTTTTTCTTTCTTTTCTGGCTGCAGAACTCCCTTTAGTGTTTTCTGCACAGCTGGATTATTGTTTATGAACTCTCTTAGTTTCTGTTTATCTGTGACTATTTTAAGCTCACTATCATATTTGAAGGACAGTTTTGCCAAATAAATAATTCTTGGCTGGCAATTTTTCTCTTTCAATATCTTAATTCAGGGAAGCGGCTGTGGCTCGATCAGTGGGGCTCCCGTTTGCCATATGGGGGGCCCCGGGTTCGGTTCCCGGGGCCTCCTGGTGGGGGCAGGCCCGCCTGCACAGCGTGGTTGGCTGACCCAGCGAGCGCGGGCAACAAGGGGGGGATAAATGAATAAATAAATAAAATCTTTAAAAAAGAATATATCTTAATTCAGTACCTTCTTGCCTCTGTGGTTTCTGAAGAGAAGTCAGCACTAAGTCTTATTGGTTATCCCTTGTATATGATGTTTTGCTTTTCCCTTGCTGTTTTCAGAATTTTCTCTTTATCTTTGGCGTTCTGAATATTATGTGTCTTGGGGTAGGTATGTTTGGATATATTCTAATTGGAGTACGCTGTGCTTCCTGGACACGTATATTCATTTCTTTCATGAGAATTGAGAAATTTGGGGCTATTATTTCCTCAAATACGCCTTCTACCCCTTTCCCTTCTCTTCTCCTCTTGGAACTCCCATAACATGTATATTGGTGTGCTTTGGGCTACCATTCAATTCCGTGAGCCCTTGCTCAGTTTTTCTTTTCTTTTCTCTTTCTGTTTTTCTCCCTTTTCAATTTCAGCTGTCCTGTCCTCTATATCACTGATTCTTTCTTCCATGATTTCAAATCTGCTGTTGTGTGCCTCTATTATATTTTTAATCTCCCTTATTGTCTTTTATTCCCATAAGCTCTGTTATTTATCTATCCAAGATTTCAAATTTTTCTTTGTGCACACCCACAAAGAAAAACCTTAATGTTTTTAAGAAATAAAAACCTTAATGTTTTTTATTTCTTTAGCCATGTTGTCCTTCAACTCCATGATTTCATTAGAAGATTTGTATGAACCTCATTGATTAGTTGTTTCAAGTCCTGTGTCTTGTGTGGAGCTTTGAGTTTTTCTTTTGCCTGAGGCATGTCTTCCTTTTTCTTAGCATGGCTTATAATTTTTTGCTGATGTCTAGGCATGTGATTCTGATGCTGAGTTTACTCTGATGTTGTTTCTTTCTTACCTAGGGATTTATGGTCAAGTAGCTGTGTACTGCCAGTGTTCTTTGACTCTTCGTTCAATTTGTTCTAGCTATTTAGGATTGCCCTTGTTTAACTGCTCAAACCAGGGTTAAAGACCCAGTAATGGGGTACAGGCCAGTTTCCAAGGGCCTTGGTGAGGTGGCAGTAAAGGCACCTGGTTGCCTCTCTTACTTATTATTTTTCCATTTTCGGCAGTTTTCTGGTTTGTCAGCAGATGGCGATCTTTGTCAGACCTCTCAGCTCAGACCCCAGGTGCCAAGGTGGAATGCATTCTGTGTATCTCTGAGGTGGGTGGTGCAGAAGCAATGTCCCCAGGGCTGGCCAGGCCTCACAAACAAACTTTCTCAGAAGCTGTTCTCCCTTGGCTGGGCTATAAGCTTCCTCTCCCTGCCTCCTCAGCAACCAACCCAGGATAGTAGGGAGGGTGTTTGAAAAGACAAATTATCTCTAGCTCCCTGCTGACTGTCAAGTGCAAACAATGCCGCAGTCCACCTAGCCTGGAAGTGTGCAATCCCTCCAATGCAGCAGACCAAAACTGGAATTTGCTATAGACTGTGTCCCACTCTCTCCCCTTTCTTGGGGATGAGGACTCTTGCAGCCCCCTAAGTCCACAGCCACCTTGGGCCACAGGCTGCTGTTTCTCCTCATCTTTCTGCCTAAGACATTTTGTCTGTGACAGAAACCCCATCCCCTGAGGTCTTGGGATTCTGAGACATGCCCTAGTCAATTAATGCTTCGATTATCAGTAACTTCCTACTCCCCTGTTAGTCTCCAAGGCTTCACTAATTTCATGTCTGCACACTTCAACTAAAATAATTCCCTATTTTCCTTTCCTTTTTAGTAGCTTTTTTGGTTCCTCTGAATAAAATAAAACTTAATTGTTTGTTCTGCTTCCCTTTCTTTATCCTTTGCTTTAGTCCAGATCTTATAACTCATTCCTGTCTTTTTGTTTTGTTTAAGTTTATATTTATTTGATTACAATTACAAATTTTTTAACCTTTTTGTGTATTTATTGGTCATTTATATTTTTTATTCTGTGATTTGTCTATGTCCTTTGCTAATTTTGGGGGAATGGGGGACCTTATCTTTTTTTTTTTTTTTAATAACAGCTTTGTTGATATATAAGTCACATACCATAAAATCCACCCTTTTGTGAAACTGTTTATTCACAGAGTTGGGCAAACATCACCACTATTAATTCCAGAATATTTTCATTATCCCCAAAAGAAACTCCATACCCATTAGCCATCACTCCTAATTCTCTCCTACCTCCTACAGTCCTTGGCAACTACTAATCTGCTTTAGAGCTCTATATATGTGCCTATTCTGGACATTTTTGGTATCTATAAATAGAATCATAGAATCTGTGTGTTTGGGTTTTTTTGCTTGTGGCTCCTTTTACTTAGCGTAATGTTTCAGGGGTTTTCCATGTTGTAGCATGTATCAGTACTTCATTCCTTTTCATGGCCAAATGATGTTTTATTGCATGGATATACCACACTTTATATCTAGTCATCAGGATAGAACTTTTTTTTTTTTTTAGGTACCAGGGCTGGAGATTGAAACTGGGACCACATATGTGGGAAGCAGGCACTCAATCACTTGTGCCACATCCGCTCCTCCAGTCATCAGATTTGTTGTTTCCACTTTTGTCTAATATGAATCATGCTGCTATGAACAATGTTGTGCATGTTGTGTGGATTTGTTTTCATTTCTCTTGAGTGTATATGTAAAGAGTGAAATTGCTGGGTCATATGGTAACTCCATGTTTAACATTTTTAGGAACCACTGAACTGTTTTCTAAAGTAACTGCACCATTTAACATTCCCACCAGCAGTGTATGAAAGTTCCAATTTCTACAAATCCTCACAACTCTTTTTATTGTACACCTTGTTTATTATAGCCATCCTAGTGTTGTGATTTCTGTCTCCATTCATCTGCTAGAATACCTTGTCTAAGCTATCTTGTGTGTATGAAATAATCTATTACGTTTTAGCATCTTATATTTTTTCTTCTTATATATTTTAGTTTGAGGTCCAATTCCAAGAATGATTTCTCTATTGTTAAAACTATAAATGTGACTTGTTTGAACTTACATGTATACTTTCTTTTTGTTTCATAAGATTTCTGTTTTACGTAAGTGTGTCTGATGAGTTTCAAGCTATTAAAAAAAGGACATTGTTACAAATTGTGGCATAGCAAGTCTTAAGACAAAGGTAGAGTAGGGAAGAAAAGTTATTCATAATGAATACTGACCGTATCTTTAAGTGAATTAATTGCTGGTGTAATGTTGACTACAATCTTGCAGAACCCCAGTTATAGCAAAGAGAAACCAGATAAGGTTAATCCTATGTTTTTATCCCTATTTTTACTAGGATGGTACAAAGTCTGAATAAATTTGTTTTTAATCAAAACTTAGCACTTTTGTGTACATAATCTCTTTTGGGTGCCATTCCAGATAAGAAAATTTATTGTCCTTCATTCAGCAGTGTTTTCTTGGACATGTAAAACTTAAAAGAATTCCTTACCAACTATAATAACTATGTTTCTTTGTCTTAAATAATATGTCAAAAAGTATTTGTTAGCAACAGCATTTCCATAAAGCTTTAACTTGTTCAGTCTTTGCATAATTATTTTATACTTTCAGTTCCCATTTGTACCCTCTGATAGTTTCTGTATATTAACGTAATCAGAGCCCAAAGAGATGACAGTCGTTCTACATCAACTAGGTCTTTTTTTGTTGTTTGTTTGTTTGTTTTGTTTTGTTTTGTTTTGTTTTGTTTTTTTTCCAGGAAAAGACTAGAGAAGATAGAACAACTAGGTCTTTATTTCCAAAATGTTACAGGGAATTGTTTTACATTTGGTCACATTTTTAAGGGGCAGTGCCATTTTTTGCCAACTTTTTAGTTTGAAAATATTTCAGACCTACAGAAATGTTGAAAGAGTTGTTGAATCAATGCCTACATACGCCATACCTGTATTTACCAGTCACCAATTATTTTGCCACATTCACTTCGTCTAAGATGTTTTTATTTTTCTGAGCTGTTTGAAAATAAGATGGAGACATGAAGTTTCACCTATGTGTGCTTCTGCTTGCATCTCTTGAGAATAATGGCATTCTCCTGCATAACCATAATAGTGTTGTAACACCTAAAAAAATTAGTAATAATTCTATAACATCATCTAATATTGATTTCAAATTCAAATTTCCTCAGTTGTTTCCTAATGTCTTTAATAGCTATGTTTTCCCCAATCCAGTATCCAATCAAGGTTCATGATTTCTATTTGTTTTTTATATCTTTCTAAATCTCTTTCATTTCTTAATTTTTTCCAATTAACTTTATTGAGATATATTTACATATCTATTTATAGTTATTCCCCATTCCCACCCACCCCCAATCCCAGATAGCCATTAGTCTACTCTCTCCACAGATTGGACTTTTCTAGACATTTTGTCTAAATGGAGTCATACAATATGTGGGCTTTTGTGTGTGTCTCTCTCTTTCTTTTTTTACTTAGCATAATATTTTTCTGGTTTATCCTTGTTGTGGTATGAATCAGTAGTTCTTTCCTTTTTATTGCTGAATATCATCCATTGTAAGGATATACCACATTTTGTTATCGTTCACTAATTGATGGACATTTGGATTGTTTCTATGTTTTGTTTATTATTAATGATGCTGCTATGAAATTCACATGCAAGTCTTTGTATGGACATATATTTTCATTTCTCATGGCTATACACCTAGAAGTGTAATTGAAGTGAGAGTTCTCATTTATCCACATCTTTTTTGTTAGTTAGTTTGTTTTATTTTGTTGTTTGTTTTTTTTAAGCTTTAGATTACAAAAATGTTACATCGAAAATATAGGAAATACCCATATACCTCACCATTTCCCCTCCCACACATTTCTCCATTAACATCTTTCTTTAGTGTGGTACATTTGTTACAATTGATGAACACATATTGAAGCATTGCTACGAACCATGGTTTACATTATGGTTTACACTTTGTACCATGCGATTTTATAGGTTTTGACAAAATGTATAATGGCTTATGTCTGTCATTGCAATATCATGCAGAACAATTCCAATGTCCCAAAAAATGTACCATGTTACACCCATTCTTCCCTCTCCCTTCCCTCAGAACCTCTTGTGACTACTGTCTTTATATATTAATGTTACAAGTGCTTCCATTACTGGAGTAATATTAAGTCTACTTTAGCACATATTTGCTAAATAAACCCCTTAGGTTTGTTTATTCCTCAACCTTGAGAATTTGGGGATGATGATGCCCACTCTTCTTCCAACTGAGAGGATACTTAGATCCCATGGGGCAGATGGATGGATCTGGATGGATGGTTATAGATACTCTTTGTTTTTTGGGATGGGCGTTGTCCATCATCATCATTTTGTTAGTTGTCCTGGGTCAATCCAATGAATTGGAGAGTAGGTGTTAGCTGCAACTCTGCTGAGAGTCAGGGCTCAACTGGCATATGAACAGCCAGAAGATTTAAGTCTCTGGGACATATATTTGATGGGTATAGTGCTAATTATAGGCTCAAATAAAAGGGGCAGAAGTACCATGTATTATCCACATCTTTACCAACAGTTGTTATAATCTGTTTTTGTGATTATATCCATTCTAGTGGATATGAAATGGTATCTCATTGTGGTTTAAATTTGCCTTTCCCTAATGACGATAATGTTGAGCATCTTTTGATATGCTTATTAGTCACTTGTATATCTTCTGTGGTGTCTATTCAAATCTTTTGCCCATTTTTTTTAAAAATGGGTTTTTATCTTACTGTTATTGCATTGTACGTGTTCTTTGTGTATTCTGAATATGCATTCTTTATTAGATATGTGATTTGCAAATAATTTCTCCCAGAGAGTGCTTTTTTTTTTTTTTTTCAGTGATGTTATCCATGAGCCTTGTTTAATGTTTTTTAATTTACCATGGAGCATTTTTAGAGGGTTGGAATAGAAGATGCATCTTCAGCTCTTAATTCTTTCACATGTCTGGTATTAGGATCAATGATTAGAGTAGGGATGATGATAGTCACTCTGCTTTTGATTCTACAGTAAAACAGAAACCCTTCTCTGAACCATAAGAAGCAAATAGAGATATTCAAGAGCCAGAAAACGCAGTTCAAGCTAACTTTAGCAAAAGAGAATTTTGCTGTTTTCCCTTCTTCCTGATGTCTGCTTCCTTCTTCATTCTATTGGCAGACTGTCTCCCATGTTTTGGGGAACATGGTCCCTTCATATTCAGATTCAATTCTTCCCAGTTCAGCAGAAAGAGCCAGTCTTCCTTACCAACTCTTCCATAGAAGCCCAAAGAATGAAGTGCTCTGGCCACCTTGGATCTCTGGCCCACCTCCTGAGGGAAATAGAGCATCCTGATTTACAAACCTGCTATAATGGGGTAAAGAAAGGGTAATTTCCTGTGGAGGAAAGGGTACTGGGCAGACAAATCATACGTCTTCTTCTTTGGGGGCATTCTATTTTGCCCACTTATATGAGATTAAACCAAAAGTAATGAGTACAAGGGTATTATCTGGAGTGTTTGGGGGGAAAATCATGTGTTTGTTATCCAATTAACTTTTAACTCTGAATCATCCTGTACTAGTAGCACTCATTTCTTGTCCAGACAAACTCATGTGGTATTTGGTTTAAACTAAAATATTCAGTATACCTCTTGCTATTTCCCAAGACAACCTGATAATTGTGGGTGATTTTTTGCAATTCTCATGGATATTCTTTTAAGTAGTTTTCTTTAGCTCTTTGAGTAGGAGTTGTATCCAACCATCTTAGAGGTCTTATATTCCCACAGATTGCTAAAATCAATTTTTATAATTTACTTGCTTCCCATCCTCTTTCATTTCTAGATCTCCAGCTTTGTCAGTGTCCATATGTTATGATTCATCTTTGAAGTAATTTTTTTAAAGTAAGGGTAGTTCCCAATTCCTTTTCATGACACTGGGTGTATGATGTTTTTGGTGATAATACTGTTGATGTAGTTGTTGTGATTTTCCTGCAGGAAAAAAGGAAATCACTTGTCATTTATCTAAACCCTTGTAGACAAATATAACTGATATGTAAATACTATCATATAGATGAGCAAATAACTTTGGATATTATATGGATCTTGCATTTTGTTTTCATCTCTTCAGAATTTATTTTCACTGTTAAAATTAAATGCAAAAATGAGAATTTCTGGTTTGTATTGTCTATTTAAAGCATATCCTCTCTCATAGAATTGGGCTGAGCCTTATGTATTTGAATGTGGTTAAGAGGACATTTTAGGTTATATATATGTTACTAGAATAAAAAAAAAAAAAAAGAGCCATGAAACTGCACAACACAGTGAACCCAAAGTTAAACCATGGACTATATTTAATAGTACAATTATAAAAATATGTTTTCCTCAGTTGTAACAAATGTACCACACCAGTGCAAGATGTAAATAATAGGGTGGTATATGGGAACCTTGTATTTTCTGCATGATTTTTCTGTAAACCCACAACTTCTCTAATTTAAAAAAAACAACAGCAAAAGGGTGATGTCTTCGTTTCCTAGGACTGCTGTAAAATGGTACTAAAGTACCACAAACTAGATGGCTTTAAACAATAGAAACTTACTGTCTCACAGTTCTAGACGTCTGAAATCTGTAGAGGATATACCTCTTCCTAGCTTCTGGTGGTTTCCCCGCAGTCCTTGGGCTTCAGTCTCTCCCTCAGTCATCGCATGATCTTATCTCCTGTGTCTCTGTCTGTCCAATTTTCCCCTTCTCCTAGGGACACCAGCAAATTGGATTAGGGTCTACCCTACCCCAGTTTGACCTCATCTTAACTAATCACATTTTTTCAAAGATTACATTTCCAATTAGGGTCACATTCACAGGACAGGGATTTAGGACTTCAGCTGTCTTTTTGGGGGACACCTCAACTCATAAACAGTCACCTGGTATAGTCTTCCATCCCTTAAAAAACTCTTCTCAAAACTAGTCACTAGCCGCTGCTTAATTGCTTGTAGTGGTATTGTGGCAATCTGCTTTATTTTTTTAATAAGTTTCAACTAGAAAGCTTTTTCTTGTTTTGAACTGAAGTCTTTTGTCCTGTGACTTCTCTCTTTTTTTTTTTTTTTTTTTGGTTTTACTCTCTTGAGCAGCACTTCCAACTCAAAATGTTTTTGAGCACTTGTTCATCAGTTCATCTGTTGACACACTTAAGGATAGTCATTTTACATATACTTTTCTTTAAATAATTGAAGATGGCAATCATACAGCCCTCCTGCTGGCTTCCCAAGTCATCTCCCTATTCAGGCCACACATCTCTACTTTCTTCAATCTAGCTTTTAATCATCATGATCACAGGCTTCTAAAAATAATGCAGTAACACTCACTTTTCTAGAGTACATATGTTAAGGTTTAAATATGAAGCACACTTGAAAGATGGGGAAATTACTGGAATCTATAGATTTGCTTCTGTGACTTGACCCTGAGCTAAGGTATTTCAGATTCATTAATTCCATTTAATCTAAACACAGTGCTGTGAGGTAGAATATGAGGAGACTTAAGGCTACACCATTTAGAATCAGGAAATAAAGTTAAAAAACAAACAAAAAAAGAAAAAAGAAAATACCTTTGGGCATCCACAGTAGAAATTCCAAGGTCCTAGCACTAAAGTCTACTGTGCATGTGATGCTCAAGAGAGTAAATTAGGCCATCACCCAGAACCTACTTATTCTTACTTTATACCTAATTACTGCAATTTGCTCCAAAAAAAGTTTGCTCCTTTCTGAAGGGATGCTGCTGATGATAAGTGCATAGGCAGTAGTCCTTGATGAGGGACAGCTATAAAAGGAGGACAGGAGGCAGAAAGGTTATAAAACACAGGGGATTTCAGACTTATACGTTCTAGGGCTATTGAATCCAGGGAAAACTGCCCTGAATTCATACAAGTTTCTGAATTGGATAATAGTTGATCATCATAATTCTAGGTTGTCAAGAAATTTAAAAAAATTTTTCAGGTAAGTTGAGGAATTTGTTAGGCAGATAAAATTCTGAACTCAAAATCTCTGTTGAATACAACTGAAAAATTAAAACACTATCCTACCTGAGTCCTGTTTCTGGTGGCTAAATCATTCATTTCTCATTGGTTATGGTCTTATTGGGGAATTTTCTTGGTTATTGTCTTTTCACATGTGCTAGATATAATAAGGTACTTGGTAAATAGGAGGTATTCACTCAGTGACTGATTTGGGGAGTTAGAATAATCATTTCTTATAAAGTTCTTGGGTTTCCAAGGCTTTCCCATCTTGGATATGTTAAGGTTTATCCCACCTTGACTTCCCTTGTATCACAGCACATTCTAGTCCACTTACATTGTTATCAGTTGCTAAGTATTTAGAGAATGTTGGAATTAGCCAAAGTGAAACATAATTAAAATTTTTCATATAAAAATGTCAGTACTTTTAAAATTATCTGGTTAACATTATCTTTCTTTCTTCCTTTCCTCCTTCCCCTCCCCACTTCCCGTTCTCCCTCTTTCTTCCTTTGATTGTATCCATCATCTGATTTTCTTCTAAACTCCAGCTATTCATCTGATTGGTCTTTTGCCATAAGCAGTCAAATAATGTACTGCCCTGTATTCTTACTGATTTTACCTACATCTAATTTTATTACATCTTTAAATATTTGATGCAAATATTGACAATTTGTTCTTCAGCCAAAAAAGATTGGTTAAAATGTGCAGTGCCAGAATATTTAGGGGTTTTCTTTGGTTGTTGAAGACCTAGCAGTAATCCTTGTCAGAGCATTAGTATGATTGAGGATTGTAAAATAGTAAGTTTATCTGTGCTTTTAATGACATTTTAGTAACTTCACATTAAGAACAATTTTGTGTGGTATAGAGAGTATGTTATCACCTGACAGATTTGTGCAAAATGTAGGAAACCCAATTTCTGCTTTTTGCTGTTTCTTTGCATGATGGATTAAGAAGTATGATGAAACCAGACTTTCCAATGACTTTCCTAGACCTTAAAAACGTTAAGCGCTCTTTGGTTAAAAATATTTAGATTATAATTATAACACTTTTGGGTTCAGGAACACAGCACTCATTTTTCCAATTTAATGTCAGTTTAAAAAATTGTATTAAAATGCTTGTGCCAAGGATAAACAGCAGCAGATTTCCTTTTTGTACTATGTTTTTGTTCATATTAGTCAATAAACCTCTTTTTAATGGGTGGCAGACTGATACTTTTGGAAAATACAGTAAAAATGAATTACTAGAAATAAGAAATTCTAAAAAGTCAGGAAACGATCTTACTTTTTAAAGTAATTGAACAGATATAAAATTATTTTGTCAAATGTATAAAAGTTTCTGATTGTATATTTTCAATTTTTGTTCTTTCCTAATCATAAACTGGGTACACTTGTAGTACTCTGCTATAAAGGAATAATCTCCTTTTGATCATGTGCCCAGTCAGTACAAAATTTTAGAAGCTCCTATGTATATATTTATTCTCAAATCTTACACATATACTACTGTGCCCTTATATGATGTACCTAAGAAAGCATAAAATATAAATTAGAAAATATTGAGAGGTTAAATAAGTTATTTTAAAATTTAAGATTTTATTTTTATTTTTATTTTTATTTATTTATTTATTTTTTACCAGGAGGTACCGGGGATCGAACCCTGGTCTCTCCATATGGTAGACGGACGCCAAACCTCTTGAGCCACATCCGTTTCCCTTTATTTTTAATAGTACAAAATATTTTGTTTGTACTAAGCATTTAGAGCATTGTAGCTCAGTAGAGCATAAAATAGACAAAAATCCCAGCAAATCTTCATTCCTAGTGGAGGTTCACATTTTGTGATATGGTGATTCAAAGATATGTTTTTAGATACAGTCTGTTGTTTATATTTGCGTTTAATGGCTGTCATAGTTAAAATAAATGCCTCATAAAGATATATATAGATCAAAATGGAAGAATTCCTTTGTTAATTGGGTTTCTTTAATGAGCCTCAATTTTCAATTTCATTCAACAATTAAGCACAGATTTTTGATGAAATTTGGCTTACTAATTTCCGTTTTCCCTGATGTCAATCAGTTCTTACAGACTCATCAAATGGTGTTCCCTTTTTTGTGTGTGTTTTTTTTTTGTTTTTTGGTTTTTGTTTAATTTGAGAAGTTGTGAGTTAACAATACAGCCATGCATACCATACAGGATTCCCATACATCACCATACCACCAACACCTTACATTGTTGTGACAAATGATGAAAGAACGTTGTCATATCACTGCTATCTATAGTCCATACCTTATGTTTGGTGTTTTTCCCACAAACCATCCTATTAAACCATGTATTAGTATTGTATATTTGTTATAGTTCATGAGAGAATGTTCTCATATTTCTACTATTAACTACAGTCCCTCATTCACCCCGGGGTTCACTATGTTCAGTCCATCCAAAGTGTACACTCAGTGACTCTCAGTTTCATCACAGAATTGTGCTGTCATCAGCTCATTCCATTTCAGAACGTTTTTATTAATCCAAAAGGAAAAATCCCATACCCCCCCCCCAATTATTGACTCTCAGCATTGATATAGTTCCTTCTTTGCCATTGCTGTAAAAATATTTCAATATTATTGTTAACTATAGTCTATACATTACATTAGCTGTATTTTTCCCAGGTATCACCATATTCTTAACACCTTGTAATAGGGGAACATTCTTGTATTTCTTCTGTTAACCATAATCATCATCCACCACCGAAATCACTATGTTATACAGTCCCTAGATTATCCTCTAGCTTTCTTTCAGTTGACATTATCTCCCTAGACTACCCCTTTCAGGCACAGTCACATTTATAAATCAGCAGTATTTTTTTTTTTTTTTTTTTAGTAAAAATAGTAAACAAATAGGTGTGGCTGTGTTCCCAAAACACTTTTTTAAAAAAACATGCATCCCTGCATACTTTCATCCTGTTCTTCAAGATTGTCTTGCATGTTCTTGGCTTTAATGTTTTCATACCAATTTTAAAAACCAACTTAAGAATTTTAAAACCCGCATTCAAATTTCCACCAAGCAACACCAACAAAAAAAAAAATGCTGGTATTTTTATTTGGAATTGCATTGGCTCTCTAGATAAATTTGAGAGGATTGACATTTTTACAATATTGAATGTTCCAATTCAAAAATATGACCTACAGCATTATTTAGATCTTCTCTAAATTTTCTCAGCATTGTTTTATAGTTTTCTATGTAAAGTTCTTTGTGATATCCATCCTTCAAAATGCCCACTAATGAACTTTGCCTCCTGGCAGAAGACCCTTTTTTAAGAATTTTTTTTCCTTTTTGACAATTTTAGAATGATTTTATTATTCCAAAAGGAAAAATCCCATACCCCTTCATACACCCCTATTTTATCCCTCAGGATTGATGTATCTTCTTTGCCATTGCTGCAAAAATATTACAGTATTACTGTTAATGTAACTATAAGTTACATGAGTTGCAATTTTCCATGTATCACCATATTTCTTAACACTTTTTAAAAGAACATACTTATATTTATACTTTTTTTTTTTTTTTAAAGATTTTTTTTTTTTTTTTTTATTAGTTTATCCCCCCCTTGCTGCTTGTGCTCGCTGGGTCAGCTAACCATGCCGTGCGGGCGGGCGGGCTTGCCTTCACCAGGAGGCCCCCAGAACCGAACCCGGGGCCTCCCATATGGTAAACGGGAGCCCTACTGATTGAGCCACAGCCGCTTCCCTATATTTATACTTTTAACCTCAATTTTCAACCATCACCAAAGTCACTGTTATATGTTTCCTAGATTATTCTCTAGTTTCCTTTCAAATGACATTTACATCCACAGACTACTGGTTTTCATCAGCCAAAAGGGGTGCTGATGCAAAGTACCAGAAATCTGTTGGCTTTTATAAAGGGTATTTATTTGGGGTATTTACAGTTACAAGGCCCTTAAGTGTCCAACTCAAGGTACAAAAAGGGGTACTTTCCTGAGATAAAATGGCTCGTTATTAAGAAAGAACAAAATGTGGGACAAAACCTGAACAAATTCAGAAAGTGCACAAGGTGCGTGGAAAAGGAATTTTTGTGGTCAGAGTTAAGTAAGACTTGATAGGTTTATCTATAAAGATTTAAAGGCTTTAGTATCAAATAGTATACTGATATAAAGTTAAAATTTTGTCCTTTCTCAAAGTGTCTTAAATCATAGATCTGTTTTAGTAAAGGTTTATAAAGAATTTTTTTCCTGAATAATCAGTATACAAAAAAAAGTCTGTTTTATCAAGATAGCTTCTTATACATTACCTTATCGTTTCCCTAGAAAAACAAATCTTATCACTTTTTAAAGAACCTAATGTTCAAACCTGCTTTCTCAAAGTCAAATACTGATAATTAGCCTTTTATTTCAAACTACTGCAAAAGATTTATTCTCTCACCTTGAAAAAAGTAAAGTAATAAAATAGTTAAGTTTATTTAATGTGTAATAGTTTAAATGGAAAATGTTTAAAATTGTTATAAAATTAAAAGGAAATTCTTTAACCCTCTGTTAATTAAAGTTGTACAAATAAAAGCTTCATATAAATACGTAAAAAAAAAAAAAGGTGTGGGGTTATTTTCTCACCCAAAGTTTGTTGCCACATTTTTTTAAAGCAGTTTATTTTTTCTGTCAGTATAACATTTTGAAATATTATTATTTTTATATTAGAAACATCACAGGATTACAGATAATTCATGGAAAAGTACAATGTTCACATATACTCTGCTATTGTTGATACTTTGTATTTGTGTGGCACTTTTTTAAAATATATATATTTTAAAGATGCTTAGATTACATAAATGTTATTTAAAAATTACAGGGATTTCCATGTTCCCCACCTCCCACACCTCCCATAACATCCCACATAAACATCTTTCATTAGTGTGGCACATCACCTGCAATGGCTATACACATCCTGGGACTTTGCCTCTAAGCATGGCTTTTTTTTTTTTTTTTTTCAATCTTTAATTTAAAAGTCAACAAAAATAAATGATCAAGCATTTTACATAATGCATACATTCTTAATATCTGCAGATAAGATAAATAACAGAATGCAAAA
>JAKSZT010053769.1:27653125-27678957 GCA_026826555.1 Tolypeutes matacus
CATTGTCTTAAAAAATTATTGTCCCTTAGCACAAACAAAATATTTAGCAATAATACAGTAGGTGGACTTTTCGAATCTACTAAAATTTATAACACTTTACATCATAGGGGTTAAAGTAGCAAGCTGCTTTCCAAAATTAAGGTCCACAGCAGTATTTAGACAGACAAAAAGAAACAAAAAACACACACCCTTTTTTACTAGTAAGATAGTGATACAACAGTCAAACTCTACCTCTCAGGTGTATTTTTTTTTGAGGGGGGCACCTACATCTAAGTTTTAGGATTTATAATCTTATTATTATTATTTTTTTAACAAATCAATTTTATCTATACATATTTATAAAGCATACAATCCATCCAAAGCATACAATCAATGGTATTTGATATAATCACATAGTTGTGCCATTATTACTTCAGTCATTATTTGAGCATTTATATTATTCCAATAATAATAATAATAATAATAATAATAAACAGACAAAAAAAAACTTATCACCTCTCATTCTCTCTATGCTTTCACTGCATATTCCAGCTATTCTGGCTCTGTCTCTCTAGTTTATTTGTATTTATATCTTGTAAAAAGTCATATAAGCAATATTACCCATATTCATATTTCACATGAGGTTTCACTATGTTATACAGTCCCATGTTACATTTTTTAGCTTCCTTCTACTAATATAGATGCCCTTAGACTTTTTCTTTCAGCCACTGTCATACCCATATAAGAGCACTGCAAGTTAAAAAACAGTATGATGTGCTTTCCCCATTTCTATTCATTTCAAAGATTTGCAAACAATCTTTTTACCAATTCTGCGCAGATTAACCCTCAGCTTTCCATTTTCTAACTTCATTCTATTTTCTGGTGACCTATATTCTAGTTATTAGCTCTTTGGGTTCACACAATATATTTAGTTCATAGTAGTACAGTCATATAGTAATTGTCCTTTTGTGTCTGACGTGGATCACTCAACATAATATCCTCCAGGTTCATCCATGTTGTCATATGCTTTACGACTTCATTTCTTCTTATAGCTGAATAATATTCCATTGTGTGTCTATACCACAGTTTGTTTATCCTTTCATCTGTTAATGGACACCTGGGTTGTTCCCATCTTTTGGCAATTATAAATAATGCTACTATGAGCATCAGTGTGCAGATGTCTGTTTGTGTCACTGCTTTCAGTTCTTCTTTGTAAATCTATTAGTGGTATTGGTGGGTCACGTGGCAAGTCTATATTCAGTTTCCTTAGGAACTGCCAAACAGTCCTCCACAGTGGTTGTACCATTCTGTGTTCCCACCAACCATGAATAAGCGTTCCTCTCTCTCCACATCCTCTCCAACACTTTTAGTTTTCTGACTTTTGAATAGTGGCCGTTCTAATAGGTGTGAAATGATATCTCATTGTAGTTTTGATTTGCATTCCCCTAATCACTAGTGTTGTTGCACGTTTTTTCATGTGTTTTTTCACCATTTCTATTTCTTCTTTGGACAATTGTCTATTCAAGTCTTCTGCTCATTTTTTTTTTACAGTACTTATTTTCCATTTATTTATTTATTTATTTTTAAAGAAGCTTTAGACTACATATATGTTACATAAAAAATATAGGGGATTCCCATATGCCCCACCCCTCCCCCTCCTACATTTTCCCACATCAACATCTTTCATTAGTGTAGTACCTTTGTTACAGTTGATGAACATGTATCGAAGCATTGCTACTGTTCATGGACTATAGTTTACATTATAGTTTACACTGTGCCCCGCACAGTTTTATAAATTATGACAAAATGTATAATGGCCTGTACCCATCATTGCAGTGTCATGCAGGACAATTCCAATGTTCTGAAAATGCCCCCATGTTTTACCTGTTTTTCCCTCTCCCTCTCCTCAGAGCCTCTGGTGGCCACTGCCTTTATATAAATGATAAAAGTTCTTCCATTGCTAGAATTATAATAAGTCTATAGGAGGAGAATAATAAGACTACTTTAGTCCATTGTTCATTCCCAAATCTTGAGAATTTTGGATGGTGATGCCCACTCTGTTTCTAATTGAGAGGGGCCTTAGATCCTAGGGGGCAGAATGATGGAACTATCTTGCTTGCAGTTGCAGGCACTCTTGTGTTTCTTGGAATGGGCATTGTCCATCATCTTCTCCTTGTTAGTTGTCCTGGGTGAGTCCAGTGAACTGGAGAGTCGTTGTCACAACTCTGCTGAGATTCAGGGCTCGACTGACACATGAACAGACTAAAGATTTAAGTCTCTGGGACATATATTTAACAAGTATAGTGCTAACTAAAGGTTCAAATAAAAGGGGCAAAAGAGCCACAAGTAAGGAAACTATAATGTGTCTAACTCTGTCACACTGTGGAACATAAATTCCAAAGTAAGGCCCACTGACAGGGCACCAAACTCCTGAGCTGTCTGCCCTTCCTGTAATTTCTGGATGTCTCTAGAGCCCTCAGGAGCCCCACTATTTGAGGCAGATTCTCAGAGTCAGATCCTGCTGAGACTTGCATAAGCATAACCTCTGGAATGACCTCCCAACTCACTTTGAAATCTCTTAACCATAAAAACTCACTTGCTTTTAATATTTCCTCCCTTTGGTTAAAGTCTTTTTCCAGATGCATTGCTAGTTAGTGCTTGGTAATAATCCCTGAGTGCCAGGGAGGCTCATCCCCAGGAGTCATGTCTCATGCTGGGGTGAATGTAGTGCATTTATATTCTGAGTTTTATTGCCCATTTTTTAATTGGGACGTTTGTCTCTTTATTTTGAGTTGTAGTATCTTTTTATATATGACGAATATTAAACCCTTATCAGATATGTGATTTCCAAATATTTTCTCCCATTGAGTGGGCTGCCTTTTCACCCTTTTGACAAAGTCTTTTGAGGTGCAAAAGTGTTTAATTTTTAGGAGGTCCCATTTATCTATTTTTCATTTTGCTGCTCATGCTTTGGGTGTAAGGTTTAAGAATCTACCACCACCTACCATAAGATCTTGAAGATGTTTTCCTACATTTTCTTCTAGAAGTTTTATTGTTGTTGCTTTTATATTTAGGTCCTTGAGCCATTGTTAGTTAATTTTTGTGTAAGGTATGAGATATAGGAGTCTTCTTTCTTTCTTTTGGATATGGATATCCAGTTCTCCCAAAACCATTTGTTGAATAGACGATTCTGGCCAAATTGGGAGGACTTGATGGCCTTGTCAGAGATGACTTGACCATAGATTTAAGGGTCTATTTCTGAGTTCTCTATTCAGTTCCATTAGTCAATCTGTCTGTCTTTAGGCCGATTCCCTGCTGTTTTTACCACTGTAGCTAAGTAATATAACAAAGTCAGGAAGTGAGAGTCATCCAACTTTGATATTCTTTTTAAAGACATTTTTGGCGATTCAGGGCCCCTTACCCTTCCAAATAAATTTGATAATTGGTTTTTCCATTTCTGCAAAAAAAAAAAAAGGCTGTTGGGATTTTTATTGGGATTGCGTTGAATCTGTAAATCAGTTTGGATAGAATTGACAACTTAACAACATTTAGTCTTCCAGTACACGAACATGGAATATCCTTCCATTTATTTGTCTTCTTCAGTTTCTTTTAGCATTGTTTTGTAGTATTCTCAATACAGGTCCTTTATGCCCTGGGTTAAGTTTATTCCTAAATATTCACTATTATAAGTAGAATTTTTTTTTTCTGATTTCCTCCTCATATTACACATCAGTAGTATATATAAACATAGTGATTTTTGCATATTAATCTTGAATCCCATCACATTGCTGAACTTGTCTATTAGTTCTATAGACAAGCTTTCCTGTGCACTTTTCAACGTTTTCTAGATATAGGATATCAGCAAATAATGAAAGTTTTACTTCTTCCTTAACTATTTGGGTGCCTTTTATTTCTTTATCTAACCTAATTGCTCTATCTAGAACTTCTAGCACAATATTGAATAACAGTGGTGACGGTGGGCATCCTTGTTTGTTCCTGATCTCAGCTGGAAAGCTGTCAGTCTTTCATAATTGAGTACAATACTAGCTGTAGATTTTTCATATATGCACTTTACTGTATTGAGAAAGCCTCCTTCTAGTCCTATCTTTTTGAGCGGTTTTATCAGGAAACTATGCTGTATTTTGTAAAATACCTTTTTTGCATCAATTGAGAGGATCGTGTAATTTTTCTTCATTGTATCATTGTAGTTTATTATACTATTTGGTTTTCTTGTGTTGAAATGCCCTTGCATACCTGTGATAAAACCCACTTGATTGGGGTGTATAATTCTTTTCATGTGCTTTTGGATTTGGTTTGCAAGTATTTTTTGAGAATTATTATATCTATATTCATTAGAGATACTGGTCTGTAATTTTCTTTTTTCGTAGTATCTTTATCTCGTTTTGGTGTTAGGACGATGATGGCTTCATAGAATAAGTTTGGTAGCATTCTTTCCTGTTCAGTTTTTTGGAAGAGCTTGAGCAAGATTGGTATTAGATCATCTTTGAATGATTGGTAGAATTCACCTGTGAAGCCATCTGGTCCTGGGCTTTTCATCTTTGGGAGTTTTTGTTTTGTTTTGTTTTAGGTACCACGGCTGAGGATTGAACCTGGGACCTTGTATGCAGGAAGCCAGCGCTCAACCACTGAACCACATCGGTTCCCCTGAATTGGTTTTCTCGTTTATTTGCTTGTTGTTTGTTTTTATTTTTAAGAGGCACCAGGGACTGAACCCAGGGCCTCCCATTTGGGAAGCAGGCGTTAAACTGCCTGAGCTACATCTGCTCCTTAGAATTTTTTTTTTTTTTTAAGACTTATTTATTACCCCCTCGTTTTTTTGCGCTCGCTGTCTGCACTCTGTATGTTGTTCTCTGTCTGCTTGTCTTCTCTTGAGGCAGCACCAGGAACTGATCCTGGGACCTTCCAGAGTGGGAGAGAGGTGCTCAATCTCTTGCACCTCTAGAGCTCCCTGGTCTGCTGTGTCTCTTAGTATCTCTCCTCTGTGTCTCTTTTTGGTGTGTCATCTTGCTGCACCAGCTCTCCGCGCAGGACAGCACTCCTGCACAGGCCAGTATTCCATGCAGGCCAGCACTCTGCATGGGCTAGCTCTCCACTTGGGCCAGCTTGTCTTTCACCAGGAGGCCCTGGGAATCGAACCCTGGACCTCCTATATGGTAGACAGGAGCCCAATTTCTTGAGCCACATCTGTTTCCCTCCTGGGAGATGTTTTTTTGTTTGTTTTTTTTTTTACCGGGAGGTTCCAGGGATCGAACCCAGGTCCCTCCATATGAGAGACAGACGCCCAACCATTTGAGCCACATCTGCCCCTCCCTGGGAGATTTTTGATGGCTGTTTCAATCTCTTCACTTGTGATTGGTTTGTTGAGGTCTTCTGTTTCTTCTAGTGTCAATGTAGGTTGTTTGTGTTTTCTTGGAATTTGTCCATCTCATCTACGTTGTCTAGTTTCATGGCATACAGTTGTTCATAGTATCCCGTTACGATCTCTTTTATTTCTGCGGGATCAGTGATCACGTTACCCCTCTTATTTCTTTTCTCTTTTTTTTTTTTTCTTGTCAGTCTAGCTGAGGGTTTGTCGATTTTGTTGATCTTCTCAAACAACTAACTCTTTGTTTTGTTGATTCTATTATTATTTTGTTCTCGATTTCATTTATTTCTGCTCTGATCTTTACTGTTTTTTTCCTTTAGCTTGGTTTCAGATTAATTTGCTGTTCTTTTTCTAGTTCCTCTAGGTGTGCAGTTAGATATTCAATTTTAGCTCTTTTTCCTTTTTTTTCACTGTGAGTATTGAGGGCTATAAAGTACCTTCTCAGCACTGCCTTTGTGGTAGGTAACCCATAGGTTTTGATATGTTCTGTTCCCATTTCCATTCATCTCAGGATATTTACTGAATTCCCTTAGCATTTCCTCTTTGACCTGTTGATTATTTATGTGTATTTTCAATCTCTGTATATTTATGAATGTTCCCTTTTTCCATCCATTATTGATTTACATCTTCATTCCTTTATGATTAGAGAAAGTGTTTTGTTAATTTCAATGTTCTTCAATTTATTAAGTCCTGGCTTGTGATCCACCATATGGTATATCCTAGAGAAGGATCCATGAGCCCTTGTAAAGGATGTATATTCTGCTGTTTGGGAGTATAATGCTCTATAAATGTCTGTTAGATTCAGTTCATTTATCATATTATGCAAGTTCTGTTTCTTTATCTCTGTCCAGATGTTCTATCCAGTACTGAGATTGGTGTATTGAAGCCTCCAACTGTTATAGTAGAGACAGCTATTTCACTCCCCTGTTTTGCCAGTGTGTTCCTCATGTACCTTGGGGCTCCCAGGTTAGGTGCCTAAATATTTATTATAGTTACTTCTTGATGAATTGCCCCTTTTATTAATAAATAATGACCTTCTTCATCCCTTATAACAGTTTTTCATTTAAAATCTATTTTGTCCAATATTGGTATTGATACTCCAGCTATATTTGGTTATTATTTGCATGGAATATCATTTTCCACCCTTTCACTTTCAGCCCGGTCGTATCCTTATGTCCAGGGTGAATCTCTTGTAGACAGCATATAGATGGCTCATATTTTTTTAAATCCATTCTATCAGTCTCTGTCTTCAGATTGGGGAGTTCAAGCCATTAACATTCAAAGTTATTACTGTAAATGCATTACTTACTTCATCTATTTTATCCTTTGGCTTTCCACTGTCATATCTTATTACTTTTGTCTGTCTTTTTGCCCTTTAATTTACCCTTCCTAATCTTCATTTCTACATTCTTCTCCAAGTTTCTCACCCTTATTTTTTCCTTTCAGGCTGCTGCACTCCCTTTAGTATCTCTTAAAATTCTGGTCTTTTGGTAGCCTGCTCTCTCAGTTTTTGTTTGTGTTTGAAGACTTTAAACTCACCCTCACCTTGCTCTTTGTTTTTAGGAGATACCAGGGATCAAACCCAGGACCTCGTACATGGGAAGCAGGCGCTCAACCACTTGAGCTACATGCGCCCTCACCATCACTTTTGAAGGACAGTTTTACTGGATACAGAATTCTTGGCTGGCACATTTTCAGTCCCTTAAATACATCATATCACTTTCTTCTTGCCTCCATGATTTCTGATGAGAGGTTGGCACTTAATCTTATTGAGGTTCCCTTTCATGTGATGCTTTTCTTTTCTCTTGCTGCATTCAGAATCTTCTGTCTCTGATACTTGTTATTCTGAATAATAGGTGTCTTGGAGTAGTTCTATTTGGATTTATTCTGTTTTAGTTGAGTTGTCCTTCTTGGATTGTTCTCTCTTTGATAAGGGTTGGGAAGTTTTCAGTCATTATTTCCTCAAATATTCTTTCTGTCCCTTTTCCACTCTCTTCTTCTGGGCCACCAAAAATGCATATGTTTGTCCATTTCATATTGTCATTCAATTCCCTGAGAGCCTGTTCCATTTTTTCCATTATTTTTTCTCTGTTCTATCGTTTCTAGTTTGGATTTTCTGCCCTTAAAATCACTAATTCTGTCTTCGAGCAATTCAGATATGCTGTCATCTGTCTCTAATGATTTTTTTTTTTTTTTTTTTTTTTTACTGGATGCATACAGATTTTTTTTTTGAATCAAACAATATGTTACACAATATATTTCGTTCATAGTAACGCAGTCGTATAGTATTTGTCCTTTTGTGTCTGGCTTGCTTCGCTCAACATAATGTCCTCCAGGTTCGTCCATGTTGTCATATGCTTTACGACTTCATTTCTTCTTACAGCTACATAATATTCCATCATGTGAATGACCACAGTTTGTTTATCCATTCGTCTGCTGATGGACACCTGGGTTGTTTCCAGCTTTTGGCAATTGTGAATAATGTTGCTGTGAACATCGGTGTGCAGATGTCTGTTCATGGCACTGCTCTTAGTTCTTAGGTATATACCCAGTAGTGGTATTGCCGGGTCACATGGCAAATCTATATTCAGCTTCTTTAGGAACTGCCAAACAGTCCTCCATAGTGGCTGTACCATTCTGCATTCCCACCGACAGTGAATAATTGTTCGTGTCTCTCCACATCCTCTCCAACACTTGCAGTTCTCTGTCTTTCTAATAGTGGCCATTCTGATAGGTGTGAAATGATATCTCATTGTAGTTTTGATATGCATTTTCCTAATCATGAAAGATGTTGAGCATTTATTCATGTGTTTTGTTGCCATTTGTATTTCTTCTTTGGAGAAATGTCTATTCAAGTCTTTTGCCTAGTTTTTAATTGGGTCATTTGTCTTTTTATTGTTCAGTTGTAGCATCTCTTTATATATCCTGGATATTAAACTCTTATCAAATATGTGATTTCCAAATATTTTTTCCCATTGAGTTGCCTGCCTTTTCACCCTTTTGACAAGATCCTGTGAGGTGCAAAAGTGTTTAATTTTGAGGAGGTCCCATTTATATACTTGTTTTTGTTGTTGCACATGCATTGGGTGTAAGGTCCAAGAAACCACCACCTACTACAAGGTCTTGAAGATGTTTCCCTACATTTTCTTCTAGTAGTTTTATCATCCTGGCTTTTATATTTAGATCTTTGATACATTTTGAGTTGATTCTTGTATAGGGGGTGAGATAGGGGTCCTCTTTCATTCTTTTGGTTAAAGATAACCAGTTCTCCCAACACCATTTGTTGAAGAGACTGTTTTGTCCTGTTAAAATGGACTTAGTAGGTTTGTCAAAAAACAGTTAACTATATATGTGAAGGTTTGTTTCTGGGTTCCCAATTCTATTCCACTGATCGATGTGTCTGTCTTTATGCCAGTACCATGCTGTTTTGACCACTGTAGCTTTGTAATATATTTCAAGATCAGGCAGTGAAATTCTTCCCACGTCGCTCATCTTTTTTAGAATGCTTTTGGCTATTCAGGTGCACTTACCCTTCCAAAGGAATTTGGTAATTGCCTTCTCTAGTTCTTTTTTTTTTTTTTTTTTTTTTTAAAGATTTTTTTTATTTATTCATTTATCCCCTCCTTGCTGCTTGTGCTCGCTGGGTCAGCCAACCACGCCGTGTGGGCGGGCCTGCCTCCACCAGGAGGCCCCGGGAACCGAACCCGGGGCCTCCCATATGGTAAACGGGAGCCCTAATGATTGAGCCACAGCCGCTTCCCAACCTTCTCTAGTTCTGAAAAGTAAACTGTTGGGATTTTGATTGGTATTGTGTTGAATCTGTAGATCAGTTTAGGTAAGATTGACATCTTCAGGATATTTATTCTTCCAATACATGAACACGGAATGTCATCCCATTTGTTTAGGTCTTTTAAAATTTCTTTTAGCATTGTTTTGTAATTTTCTGCACATAGGTCCTGGACTTGTTTGGTTAAATTAGCTCCTTGGTATTTGAGTCTTTTTGTTGCTATTGAAAATGGAATTTTTCCCCTGATTTCCTCCTCAGATTGTTCACTACTAGTGTACAAAAACATTACTGATTTTTGCATGTTGATCTTGTATCCTGCCACTTTACTAAACTCATTTATTAGCTGAAGTACCTTTGTCGTCGGTACTTCAGGGTTGTCTAAATACAGGATCATGTCATCTGCTAACAGTGAGAGTTTTACTTTTACTTCCTCTTTTCCTATTTGGATGCCTTTGATTTTTTTTTTTTTTTTCTTTCTTTCTTTTTTTTCTTTTTTCCTTGTCTTATTGCCCTAGCTAGAACTTCTAGTACAATATTGAATAACAGTGGTGACAGTGGACATTCTTGTCTTGTTCCTGATCTTAGAGGGAAAGCTTTCAACCTTTCCCCATTGAGTATGATGTTGGCTGTGGGTTTTTTCATATATGTCTTTTATCATGTTGAGGAATTTTCCTTCTATTCCTATCTTGCAGTGTTTTATCAGGAAAGGGTGCTGTATTTTGTCAAATGCTTTTTCTGCATCTATAGAGATGATCATGTGGTTTTTTCCTTCAATTTGTTAATGTAATGTATTATATTGATTGATTTTCTTATGTTGAACCAGCCTTGCATACCAGGAATAAATCCCACTTGGTCATGATATAGAAGTCTTTTGATATACTGTTGGATTTGATTTGCAGGTATTTTTTTGAGAATTTTTGCATCCATGTTCATTAGAGAGATGGGTCTGTAATTTTCTTTTCTTGTAGTATCTTTATCTGGCTTTGGTATTAGGGTGATGTTGGCTTCATAAAATGTGTTGGGTAATTTTCCCTCCTCTTCAACTTTTTGGAAGAGTTTAAACAGGATTGGTGTTAATTCTTTTCTGAATGCTTGGTAGAATTCACCTGTGAAGCCATCTGGTCCTGGACTTTTCTTTGCTAGGAGATTTTTGATGATGGATTCAATCTCCTTAAATGTCATTGGTTTGTTAAATTCTTGTATTTCTTGTAGCTTCAGTGTAGGTTGGTTGGTTGTTTCTAGGAATTTGTCCATTTCATCTAAGTTGTATAGTTTGTTGGCATATAGTTTCTCATGATATCCTCTTATGATTCTTTTTATTTCTGTGGGGTTATTTGTAACTTACCCCCTTTCGTTTCTGATTTATTTATTTGCATCTTCTCTCTTTTTTTCTTTGTTAGTCTAGCTAGGGTTTGTCAATTTTTAATGTATTTTTAATCTCATCCATTGTGTCTTCATTCCCATAAGCTCTGTTACTTTTCCTTGCAGGTTTTCAAATTGTTCTTTATGCTCACCCAATATCTTCTTAATATCCTTTATTTCTTTAGTGGGTATAGTTAGGTATATCCACTCCTCTAATGAATTTTTAATCTCATCCACTGTGTCTTTCATTCTCTTAAGCTCTGTTACTTTTCTTTGCAAGCTTTCAGATTGTTCTTTATGCCCACCAGTGTCTTCTTAATCTCCTTTATCTCTTTTATCACATTTCCCTTCAATTCTTTGATTTAGGAGATGTGTGATAATCTTTGATTAGTTTTCTTAAATCCTGTATTTTATCAGGATATTTGGTTTATTCCTTTGGCTGGGCCATCTCTTCCTGTTTCCTAGTATGGCTTGTAATTTTTTGCTGATGTCTGGGCATCTGGATGTGTTGTTAAATTTACTTTGATGGTCAGTTTCTCTCTCTTTCTTAGTGTCTTTTTCCCCTTCCATAGTCTTTCTTTGATTTTTTATTCAATTTATTCTAAGTCTTTAAAATTGCCCAGGTTAAATTATCAAAATCAGGCCAGGGACTCACTAATGGGGTGCAGATTTTCCCCCTGGAGTTGGGACTAAAGAGAGACCTAAAAGTTTTTCTCCTTGAAGTTTTCTCGCTAACCAGCAGGTGGCGCTCTCGGCAAACCTTTCCGTGGAGGTGTTTCTTTCATTCTCCACTTGTTTCTCCTCTGGCTAGAGCCGAGATTCAAAGCAGGCTCTGCTGGCCAAATTCACTGAAGAGAAACCACTCTGCCCTCTGGGTTATCCTTCGTCTTTCCAGGGAAGAAGATCTTTGTTCCCCTCTCACTCAGCTACAGTGAGACAGCACACGTCTTCAGGGTGGTGGGTGGGTGCCCTTCCCAGCTGCTGCAGGGGTTTGGTAACTCATATTTGTTGTTTCTCACTGGAAAAACACTATTTCACCTCTACGGTTTTAAAAAATACCATTTATGAGTTTAATAAAGTTTCTTTCTCTTCTAGTTTGCTAAGAGTTTTCTCAGCAGTCAGCATAGAATTTTATCAGATGTATTTTTTTCATCTATTGAAATGGTCATAATATATCTCTGTGTTGTGCTAATGTGATGACTTACATTGATTTGTGAATGTATAAACCAACCTTGTATTCCTCAGACAAATCCAGTTGGATCATGGTGTATTACCCTTTTTAAAAATATATATTATTGGGTTTGTTTTGCTAATATTTTTAATATTTGTATGTCTGTCTTCATGAGAGATTGACCTGTAATTTTCTCTCTTGTCCTTTTCAGGTTTTCATATCAAGATTATGTTGGTGTAATAAAATGAGTTGGGATGTGGTCCCATTTTTTCTCTTCTCAACTGTTTTAAGGGTCTCTTATTTTTATAAAAACTAGCTATATTAATGTCATAATGTTTTTGGCGTCTCTGATTTCAGTTTTGTTTTCATAGCTATGAATCATGCAGGGAATGAATTTCAAATGTGGTGCTACCTCTATATGCTTACCCTAGCATTCTTCTTTTATTCATTCAAATATTTCCATCATGATATATTTACATAGTCTTTCCATGTAGCATTGTTTTTATGAAAGAAGTAATTTACTGTTCAAGATATCTTCTCTGGTACCTCTTTTTTTTTTTTTGGTGAGTAACAGAAACAGTTCCTCTGCCTTACATTTTTCTAGAATCTAGCAATTATTTTAGCTGACACATGTTAGAAACATATGTACTTTCATCCAGCTATAAAAGAATCTTTTATCATTGCATAATTTGTTCTTGTTTCTTCAAAATCCATGTGTTTTCCAGCAGTATTATTGATAGTGGAATGCATTTTAATTTTACCTTTTGTTTTCTACATACCATTTTAGCCATTTTTAACATGACAGGAAGCACAGGTATTTATGGAGTGTAGTAATGTGGCTTTTACAATTAAGAAACCTTAATAGAGGCTTCTGAACATTTATCATTAAGTTAAGAGAAATTATATAAGGTTCTGATTCAGTATTGCATTACTTTAAAGGTAATTGATGCTTATATGATCAGGGAAGCTTCAGTTTTTTAAGTATTTTGCATTTTCTGTCATTAGCAGCCAAATATAAACCTAATAATATGGAATTAGAGATGTAAATCCATATTGCAAATAATTTTCCATTATGATTTGGTCTATTTCTGGTTACTTTGTCATTGTTTTCTTCCATGGGGCTGATGAAAAGTTTATGCTAGGAGTAAAAATAAGCTAAATTTCTGCCATTGTCTTGGTACCTACTTGTCCTTAGATTAATCTCTTAATCCATGGTTTCTTTTCAAGAACCTTATTGAATTATCTATTTTGTGAGCGTCGTTAGGTAAAACTTAGATAATATATATAAATATGCCTACCTGAGACTATGTAACTACAATACACTGCAGTGTCCTGAGTAAATGAACATTTAGCCAGGTACTACACTCTATCTCTCTTGGAACACCCAGTCTTCCTGTAGGGCCTCTCAGAGTTCACATACGCTGTGTCAATTTCAAGTCAAGACTTGTGTCAATCTGTATGTTGGCTCTTAGTAAAACTTATTTTTTTAAGATAAAAACACATTAAGTAAAAGTTCTGCTGTTTTTCCCCTTCTCTAATGACTTCCTGGTATGCAGTTAAGCCTTTTTTTTTTTTTTTTTTTTTAATGACTTGAAACTTTATTGTGAGCAGAGTACTGATTTGTGGGATCTAAAGACAGCTTCCCAAGGTTAAGGTTACATAAGGAAAGAGGGTGGAGGTGGGAGATGGCTGAGCCCAAGCTGGGACCAGGGCAGGGCTGAGGACAGGGCTGAAACTTGAGGTCTAATGCATTGCTGGACTCTGCCCTTGGAGTCTGGGGAGGCAAGAGGAAGCCCTCCCTGCAACCTGATCTAGAGAGTGCATTAGATGGAGTCAAGCGACAAGGCTGGGATTATATGACTCTTATCCAGGCAGAAATGATGGTGTCCTGAATTGAGTCAGGGGGTTTGAGAAAAGCAGCTGAATTTGAAGGTGGATATCTAAGAGATGGAATCTGTAGGTCTTGGGTGTTTTATTTGCACATGGAGGTGGGGAAGGGGCATAAAAAATAACTGAAGTTTCTATGTGAGTACCTGAGCCCACGTGGATGGTGAAATGGAGAACAGAGAAGGAACAGGTTGTTGTATTCATTTTGAATTTGAGGTGTCTGTGAATATCCCACTAGATATGATCAGTAGAAGTTGGAAACAAATGGGCTATATTTGTATCTCCACTCAGCTGACTGTTAATTTTGAATTCTTTGGCAAGATGTATAATTTTTGGGAGTCTTGTTTTTTTTTCATCTATCCAATACTTGCCTTACAGGGTCATTTTGATAAATACTGTCAAATATTGAAACACAGTAGGCATTCATCCACAGATTTTAGCTTCCTTTTCTTTAAAAATGAGCAGTTGTATCTATTAATTTGTAATGAGAAATATGACTGAGTATTCTTATTAGTTTATGAGCAGATTCTTTCTAGTAGGAAGTCTGTTTAGCCTCTTAAGGGGCTTACTCTGATTTCTGAAACTATCCTTCACAATGACCTATATGTTGGTTATCCCCCAGAGGATGATTTTTGTAAAAAAAATACCAGAGGGAGAGTCCAGCTAGTTGTCCCTCTGATCAAAAGGTTCTTTAAGGCAGTGCAGGTCCCCAATCCAAAATGACTGGTGTCCTTATAAGAAAGGGTATAGGCCATGTGACAACAGAGGCAGAGATTGAAGTGCTGTAGCTACAAACCAAAGAATGCCAAGGAGTGCAGGCACACCACCAGAAATTAGGATGAGGCCAGGATGGGCATACTTCTTCAAACTACAAACTTCAGGCATGGCCCTGTGGTCACCTTGATTTAGGACTTCTAGCCTTCAGAACTGTGAAGCAATACATTCTGTTGTTTTAAGCCACCTAGTTTGTGATACTTTGTTACCACAGCCCTAGGGACTAAGATGTGCCTATTAGACAAGCAGTTGCAAGTATTGAGTAGGTAGTTGAATATATGTCTGGTGTTTGGGAGAGAGAAGAAATCTGGAGATGTAAATTTAGGTGTCATCCCGTATAGATGGTATATTGAATGAGATCATGAAGAGAATGAGTATAGATAGAAAAAAAGAGGTCCAAGCTGAACCCTGAGGCCTAGGCACATTTAGAGTGAGGGAGGTGGAAAAGGAGCAGCGATAGAGGAAACCCAGGTGATCGTGGTATCCTAGAAACCAAACAAAGTATTTTAAGAAGGAGGTGGTGATCGATAATTTGTATCAAATACAACTGATAAGTGAAGTTTAATGAAGATTGAGAATTGACCATTGGGTTTAGTGGAGGTCGGTGACCTTAACAAAAACCTGATTAGAGTGGGCTCAAGAGAGGATGAGAGGATCAAACTTGGGGACAGTGAGTTTGAAAGACTGCAGTGGGGTTAAAAATTTTTTGTTTTGCTTTTTAAACTAAGCAGAATAATACATTTGGATCCTGTAGAGAAGTACAGATTGATGTATGAAAGTGGGGAGAATTTTTGAAGCAATGTCTTTGAGTTAGTAAGAGGGAATGGAATCTGCTGCATGAGTGGAAGGGTTAGTCTTTGCAAACTATAGCCCTGGAGCCAAATCCAGCCTACCACTTACTTTGTTTGTTTGTTTTTAATTTTATCACATGTTTTTATAAATAAAATTTTATTGGAATATAGCCACACCCGTTAATTAAGGTATTGTGTATCACTGCTTTCAAACTACGGAAGCAGAATTAAGTCGTTGCAACAAAGACTACATGACTTTTTACAGAAAGTTTGCTGATCCTAGATTTATAGTAACTGAAGAGAAGATAGAATGAAGTATTGAGTGAGTGTTTCATCCTCATCAAGTAGAAGACAAATCTAGGGAACTGAACATTTTGGAAGGCATTCAAATGTCCTTTCTGATTTTGGCTAAACCAGATAGGAAATCAGAACCTTGAATTTATAGTAAAAAGACTTGCAACCTAGGTGTTTCTCCTAAGGTAGGTTCTTAGAAAGGGCTTAGTGTCCAAAGCTGTAAACTAATTTCATTATCTATTGCTATGTTGCAAATTACCACAATCTTAGTGCGTTAAAACAGCAAACATTATCTCACAGTTTCTCTAGTTAGGAATCTGGAAACCTTTTTTTTTTTTTTTTTTTTTTCTTAATCTTCAACTCATTCCTGTGGGAGTAAACCCATTGTCAATAGAATCTTTTTTTTTTTTTAAACTTTATTTTGTACATTTAATAATTGAAAACATAAGCAATTAAAAACTAAAAAGTACAGCTGTCTGGGAGCAGTGTGCTGACGGTGGGCGGGGGGCAGGGAAGGAGGTGCACAGGGAGAGGTTCTTTGCCGGTGAGTTGTGAGACAAGTTCAGATTGTTCTCTGTAGGCATTTTAGTTATTGCTGTGTATTAAAGGACAAGTCCTAATGTCCAAAGTATGTCAAAAATAGAGGTAATAAAATAATCCCTATATAAAGGTTCTTGTGTTAGTTTTAGGATGGACTGTCTTCTGGGAGTGACCTCTGTCAATCTACCTCTTGGAGCTGGACAGATTCCTGTACTTAGTCATTGAAATGGTGGACGAAGAAGAAGAGGAAGGGCAAAGGGAAGGGCTCCTTGGTAGTAGCTCCATGTTGAGAAGACAGTTGTAGGTTATAACCATAGTTCTATATGTGCATTTTTTGGTAAAATACCTGTGTTGATTGTGGATACAGTTCATACTTTACTTACATCTAAGCTTTTTAGATATGTTGAGGTGACAATGTATGATAAAAAGTAGAGTTAGTGAATTAATGAATTTATAAATATCTTTTTGTTAAATTAATAGAAAAGCATTTTTGACATGGAATTGTTAAACCACCTCTGAGCAGTATGCACCAAGACTTGTTCATTAAATTGGCTGCAGAGGGACAGGAGGAGGTGCAGGGGAGGGGTATATGCAGATGTGTTCATATTTCCGTTTTGATGCTAACTTTTGATGTGTGTGTGCATCTCTTGGCTTTACCATCAGAAAACATTGTTAAATTATTCAATAGAAACCTACATTCTTGCCAATAATTCAATATAGATCTGATAATGAATTCTCTTAGAAGCATTATACTTATTGTACTCTGTTGCTTTATGTCTTATTTTAAATTGAGCATTATTAAAGGAGCATAATATTTGTAACTCTGCCAATATCTATAGAGGCCTTGTTGCCATTTTTGTCTTAGGAAATTTTTATCCCCAAGAAATGCAGGAATATATTTTTTTCCCACGAATGAGATGTTATCATGTATTCTTGGTTATCACAATACCTCATGGCTTTGGGGCTTTGAATTGGTAAATATTCATGATGTGTGAAAAGGCATGATACATTCTATATTCTATATGTTCTTGACCAGATGAAAATGTATGCTCAGTTGTGTGTATACATGCACAGGACCTAGAAGGTGAACTAAACTGCTTGTGATTATGGGTGACTTTTGTGTTCTTTGCTTTTATTTTTCAGTTTTCTGTATTGCACAATTAAAAGTTTGAAGAACAAACAAACAAACAAAAAAACTAAAAAGTAAACACAGATGAATAAATATATACATTTCTCAATTAAATGTAATGGATACATGTAAATTTTTTTGTTTTGTTTTTTGTTTGTTTTTTTGTTTTTGTTTTTTTTTGTGAATCAAACAATATTTTACACAATATATTTGGTTCATAGTAACGCATTCATACAGTATTTGTCCTTTTGTGTCTGGCTTGCTTCAGTCAACATAATGTCCTCCAGGTTCATCCATGTTGCCATATGCTTTATGACTTCATTTCTTCTTACAGCTGCATAATATTCCATCGTGTGAATAGACCACAGTTTGTTTATCCATTCATCTGTTGATGGACACCTGGGTTGTTTCCAACTTTTGGCAATGATGAATAATGTTGCTATGAACATCGGTGTGCAGATGTCTGTTTGTGTCACTGCTCTCAGTTCTTCTGGGGATAAACCCAGTAGTGGTATTGCAGGGTCATGTGGCAAGTCTATATTCAACTTCTTTAGGACCTGCCAAACAGTCCTCCATAGTGGTTGTACCATCCTGCATTCCCACCAACAGTGAATAATTGTTTGTGTCTCTCCACATCCTCTGCAACACTTGCAGTTCTCTCTCTTTCTAATAGTGGCCATTCTGATAGGTGTGAAATGATATCTCATTGTAGTTTTGATTTGCATTTCCCTGATCATGAGTGATGTTGAGCATTTCTTCATGTGTTTTTTTGCTATTTGTATTTCTTCTTCAGAGAAATGTCTGTTCAAGTCTTTGGCCCATTTTTTAATTGTGTCATTTGTCTTTTTATTGTTGAATTGTAACATCTCTTTATATCTCCTGGATATTAAACCCTTACCAGATATGTGATTTCCAAATATTTTTTCCCATTGATTGGCTGCCTTTTCACCCTTCTGACGAAGTCCTGTACAGTGCAAAAGTGTTTAATTTTGAGGAGGTCCCATTTATCTACTTTTCTTTTGTTGCACGTGCTTTGGGTGTGAGGTCCAAGAAAACACCACCTACTACAAGGTCTTGAAGATATTTCCCTACATTTTCTTCCAGTAGTTTTATGGTCCTGGCTTTTATATTTAGATCTTTGATCCATTTTGAGTTGATTCTTGTATAGGGGGTGAGATAGGGGTCCTCTTTCATTCTTTTGGTTATAGATATCCAGTTCTCCCAACACCATTTGTTGAAGAGACTGTTTTTTCCCATCAACATGGGCTTGGTAGGTTTCTCAAAAACCAGTTGACTGTATAGGTGAGGGTTTATTTCTGGATTCTCAATTCTATTCCACTGATTGACATGTCTATCTTTATGCCAGTACCATGCTGTTTTGACCACTGTAGCTTTGTAATATGTTTCAAGGTCAGGCAGCAAAATTCCTCCCACATTGCTCTTCTTTTTTAGAATGCTTTTGGCTATTCAGGTGCACTTACCCTTCCAGATGAATTTGGTAATTGCCTTCTCTAATTCTGTAAAGTAAGCTGTTGGGATTTTGATTGGTATTGCATTGAATCTATAAATCAGTTTGGGCAAGATTGACATCTTCACGATATTTATTCTTCCAATCCATGAACACGGAATGTCTTTCCATTTGTTTAGGTCTTTTTAAATTTCTTTTAGCATTGTTTTGTAGTTTTCTGCATATAGGTCCTGTACTTCCTTGGTTAAATTAACTCCTAGGTATTTGAGTCTTTTTGTTGCTATTGAAAATGGAATTTTCCTCCTGATTTCCTCCTCAGATTGTTCAGTACTAGTGTACAAAAACATTACTGATTTTTGCGTGTTGATCTTATATCCTACCACTTTGCTGAACTCATTTATTAGTTCAGGTAGCTTTTTTGTGGATACTTCAGGATTTTCTAAATACAGGATCATGTCATCCGCAAACAGTGAGAGTTTTACTTCCTCTTTTCCTATTTGGACTCCTTTAATTTTTTTGTCTTGTCTAATTGCCCTCGCTAGAACTTCTAGTACAATGTTGAATAACAATGGTGACAGTGGGCATCCTTGTCTTGTTCCTGATCTTAGGGGGAAAGCTTTCAGCCTTTCCCCATTGAGTATGATGTTGGCTGTGGGTTTTTCATATATGCCTTTTATCATATTGAGGAATTTTCCTTTTATTCCTATCTTTTGAAGTATTTTTTATCAAAAAAGGATGTTGGATTTTGTTGAATGCCTTTTCTGCATCTATTGAGATGATCATGTGTTTTTTTTCCTTCAATTTGTTAATGTGGTGTATTACATTGATTGATTTTCTTATGTTGAACCAGCCTTGCATACCAGGAATAAATCCCACTTGGTCGTGATGTATAAGTCTTCTGATATGCTGTTGGATTCGATTTGCAAGTATTTTGTTGAGAATTATTGCATCTATGTTCATGAGAGAGATTGGTCTGTAATTTTCTTTTTTTTTTTTTTCTTTTTTTTTTTTTTTTTTTTTTAACATTTTTGTTTGTTTGTTTGTTTGTTTGTTTTTTACCGGGAGGTCCCAGGGATCGAACCTGGGTCCCTCCATATGGGAGACGGACGCCCAACCAGTTGAGCCACATCCAACCCCCTTCTTTTCTTGTAGAATCTTTATCTGGCTTTGGTGTTAGAGTGATGTTGGCTTCATAAAATGTGTTGGGTAATTTTCCCTCCTCTTCGATTTTTTGGAAGAGTTTAAACAGGATTGGTGTTAATTCTTTTAGAAATGCTTGGTAGAACTCACCTGTGAAGCCATCTGGTCCTGGACTTTTCTTTGCTGGGAGATTTTTGATGACAGATTCAATCTCCTTAATTGTGATTGGTTTGTTAAGTTCTTCTATTTCTTGTTGTGTCAGTGTAGGTTGGTTATGAGTTTCTAGAAATTTGTCCATTTCATCCAGGTTGTCTAGTTTGTTGGCATATAGTTTCTCATAATATCCTCTTATGATTCTTTTTATTTCTGTGAGGTCATTTGTAATTTCCCCCCTTTCATTTCTGATTGTATTTATTTGCATCTTCTCTCTTTTTTTCTTTGTTAGTCTAGCGAGGGGCTTGTCAATTTTATTGATCTTCTCAAAGAACCAGCTTTTGGTTTTGTTGATTTTCTCTATTGCTTTTTTGTTCTCATTTTCATTTATTCCGCTGTAATCTTTATTATTTCTTTCCTTCTTTTTGCTTTGGGATTGGTTTGCTGTTCTTTTTCTAGTTTCTCAAGTTGTTCAGTTAAATCTTTGAGTTTAGCTCTTTCTTGTTTCTTAATATAGGCATTTAGGGCTATAAATTTCCCTCTCAAGACTGCCTTTGCTGTATCCCATAAGTTTTGATATGTTGTGTTATCATTTTCATTTGTCTCAATATATCTACTGATTTCACTTGCAATTTCTTCTTTGACCCACTGAATATTTAGGAGTGTGTTGTTCAGTCTCCACACATTTGCAAATTTCCTTTTTTCCTCTCTGTTATTGATTTCTAGTTTCATTCCATTATGATCTGAGAAGGTGCTTTGTATAATTTCAATCTTTTTATATTTATTGAGAGCTGTATTGTGACCTAACATGTGGTCTATCCTGGAGAAAGATCCATGGGCACTTGAGAAGAATGTATAACCCACTGAGTTTGGATGCAGTGTTTTGTATATGTCTGTTAGGTCTAACTTGTTTATCATATTGTTCAAGTTCTCTGTTTCCTTGTTGATCTTCTGTCTAGTTGTTCTATCTAATGATGTGAGAGGGGTGTTGAAGTCTCCGACGTTTATTGTAGAAATGTCTATTTCTCCCTTCAGTTTTGCCAGAGTTTGTCTCATATATTTTGGAGCACCCTGATTAGGTGCATAGATATTTATGACTGTTATATCTTCCTGGAGGATTGTCCCTTTTATTAATATATAATGGCCTTCCGCATCTCTTATCACTTTTTTGCATTTGAAGTCTGTTTTGTCTGATATTAGTATAGCTACCCCAGCTCTTTTCTGTTTACTCTTCACGTGGAGTATCTTTTTCTAACCTTTTACTTTCAGCCGGTTTGTATCCCTGGGTCTGAGGTGAGTTTCTTGTAAGCAGCATATGGATGGCTCGTGTTTTTTTATCCATTCTGTCAGCCTGTATCTTTTGATTGGGGAACTTAATCCATTCACATTCAGTGATATTACTGAAAATGCACTATTTATTTCCTCCATTTTATTCTTTGGTTTTCATATGTCATCTTATTTTTGTCTGTCTTTTTACTCTTTTGGTTATCCTTTCTGCTTTTCTTTCTTCTATACTCTCCTCCAAGCCTCTCTCTCTCCTGTCTTTTTCTTTCAGGTTCTAAGGCTTCCTTTAATATTTCCTGCAAAGGTGGATTCTTTTTTGCAAACTCTCTTAGTTTCTGTTTGTCTGTGAATACCTTATATTCACCTTCATATTTGAAGGACAGTTTTGCTGGATAAAGAATTCTCGGCTGGCAGTTTTTTTCTTTCAGTTTCCTAATTGTATCATACCACTGTCTTCTCGCCTCCATGGTTTCTGAAGAGAAATCTGCACAAAGTGTTACTGGACGTCCTTTGTATGTGATCGTTTGCTTCTCTCTTGCTGCTCTGAGAATTTTCTCTTTATCTTTGACATTTGACGTTCTGAATAATATGTGTCTTGGCGTAGGTCTATTTGGATTTATTCTTATTGGGGTACGGTGTGCTTCTTGGACATGTAAGTTCATTTCTTTCCTGAGAGTTGGGAGATTTTCAGCTATTATTTCCTCAAATACTCTTTCTGCCCCTTTTCCTTTCTCTTCTCCTTCTGGAACTCCCATGACATGTATGTTCTTTCGTTTAGTGTTGTCATTCAACTCTCTGAATCACTGCTCAATTTTTTCCATTCTTTTCCCTCTCTGTTCTTTTCTCTCTTCAATTTTAGCTGCTCTGTCTTCAGTATCACTTATTCTTTCTTCTATCATTTCAAGTCTGCTGTTGTATGCTTCAAATGTATTTTTTATTTCACCTATTGTGTCTTTCATTCCCATGAACTCCATCACTTTTCTGTTCATGATTTCAAATTCTTCTTTACGTTCTCGCAATGACTTCTTGATGTCATTGATCTCTTTAACTATATCCTCTTTCATCTCATTAATTTGGTTTTCGAAATGTGTGCTCATCTCACTGATTAGTTCTCTCAAATTCTGCATCTCTTTTGGGATTTTGCTGTATACCTTTTCTTGGGCCATGTCTTCTATTTTCTTAGTATGGCCCGTAATTTTTTGCTGGTGCTTAGGCATCTGGTTAGTTTGTATTTTACTTAGAGGCTCTATCTCTTTCTCTTTTATGGGATTTTAGTGGCAGGAGGCTGTGAGTTACCACAGCTCTTTGATTTTTGGCTCAAACTTGATTGTTAGGATTGTTCTGCTGGTTGCTCAGAACTGGGCACTGGACCCAGTAATTGGTTGTGGAGTCGTTTCCTAGGGCCTTGGGCAGGGAGGCTATAGAGGCCAGGAAAAGCTTCTCTTACTTATTAATTTTCTTATGTGCACTTCCTTGGTATGCCAGGAGATGGCACTTGTTGGCAGCTCTCAATTCAATGCCTGGTCGGAGAGTATTTGTTGTGACACAGACCAGATCAATGTGATAGAGCTTCCTGTCTGGGGGCTAGGAGCCCTGTGATTCAAACTTTCTGAAACCGTTCTCCAGACTTCTCTCGTAGCGCCCCCCTTTTCCCAGCTAGGAAATATTTCCACTCCCTTCTGAATCCTCAACAATCAGTCCCTGTTAGTAGAGGAGGAGATTGGGAGGTTTGTATTTCTTTAGCCCCTTGCAGGCTCCAAGGCAAACAATGGCACAGTCCCACCCAGCCTGGAAGGGCTCTTGGGACAGGGCAGACCAAACCTGGGAGTCCAAAGCAGGGTCAGCCCCAGGCTCTCTCTCCCCACTCCGGTGGTGTCCTCAACAATTAGTCCATGCTAGAAGAGAGAGAGGTTGCGAGGATCGGATTTCCCCAGTCCTTTCCGGGCTCCCAGGGTAAACCGCCATGTGAAAGGGTCCGTGGGGCTCCGCAGCCCAAATTTCAGGTCAGAACCTGAGTTAGCCTAAGGCTGTGTCCCTCTCTCTCCCCTTTCCGGGAATGGCAGATCCCTGAAGCCCCCTTTGTCTGTGGTCGCAGGCCCAGGGGCCTGAGAATTCTGAAGAGTGTGGGGGAGGGTGCCGGCAGCAGCAGTAGCTGCTACTTGCAACTCACAGTTCTGTAGTTGCGATTTCCCTCTTCTGTCCCTCTCTCCTCTGGGTGGTGTGCAGCCTTCACCTGCTGTCCTAAACCCTAGAAGATCTTTTTCAGGGCTGTTTCAGCTTGTCCTCTAGTTATTTTTCTGGAGAAGAGATTCCCGTGTCTTACTAGTCCGCCTTCTTCCTGGAAGTCTGGAAACCTTTTAGCTGTATGGTTCTGACTCATTCTTTCATGAGGTTTCAGTCGAGGTATCAGCAGGAGCTGAAGGAACCTGAGCTTGGTTAGGTCTAGAGGATCTGCTACCTAGCTCAAAATTTTAAAACATTTTAAATTTATTTATCTCCATCCCCTCACCCCCATTGTATGCTCCTCTTCTTATTAGGAGGCACCTGGGCAGGGAACCGAACCTGGGACCTCCCATGTGGGAGGGAGGCGCCCAATGGCTTGAACCACCTTCACTTCCCACATTATTGTTGAGGTTCAGTTCCTTGCCACATGGGCCACCCTAGGATTGCATCCAACTTGGCTTCCCTCAGAGAGAGTGGTGATAAGAGAGCGTACAGGACAGAAGCCAGGTTTTATAGCCTAATCCTAAAAGCAATATGCCATCACTTATCTTATATTCTGTTGATCACACAGACCAACGCTAGTCCTGTGTAGGAAGGGACTACAGAAGGATGTGAATACCAGGAGGCGGAGACCATTGGGAACCATCTTGGAGGCTGATTACCACATTGACCAGCTTGAGTGTGTACCAAGTCCAGTGCATTGCTTTGTACTTACAGTACTTCCAGCATTGCTGTGCACATGACCGGTGTTTTCATAATTGCCTAGAGCAGGGTGTTTGTGAACATTTGATTATATTAGAGCCCAACCACAAATACCATTTACATTTTTTTCACTAATTCTTTTTCTGATTACAAAAGTAACATTTATAATTGAAAACTAGAATATAGATAAGCAAAAAGGCCTGAAAATTAAACATTTTCTATATTGCCCTATTCAGATTACTCTTGTTGAAATGTAATTTGCTATCTGGTGTTTTACCTGTTTGTACCAATACCTGTTAAAAATAAGTTCATATATAAATACTATTTTGTAAGCTTCTTTCACAAAATATTTTGTGAGCGTTTTTTTTTTTTCAGCATCATTCATTATTTTTCTCAGTGTTTTTAAAGGACTGCTTAAAAATTCTGTTGTTTGGTGATCCATAATTTAAACCTTCATTTAAAAATTATTAATGTTTTAGTGAATATCCTTGTCATTAATTCTCTATGCACAACCATAATCCTGATAGCCATTTTTAAAAATCACTTATTAAAATTTCACATATAAGTTCATCCAAATAAACAAATAACTGTAGGAATAAGCTTTGTAGCATTTATGTTCAATTTTAAATAGGAGCATATTAGAATTTCTAGGTTGAGGGTTCATAGACTTTTTTTTTTTTTTTTTTTTCCAATTTTGAAATAATTTCAAACTTCCAGGACAGTTGCAAAAATAATGTAAAACCCATACAGAGAACTCTGACCTACCCCAGCCCAGATACCCAGAACCACTAATTTTAAACATTTGAGAGTAGATTGTATACCTCATGCTTCTTAAACTCTTAATACTTCCATGTACTTTTCCAAGAAGGATGTACTTTTCTAGAATAATGTGCTTTTGGGCATTTTCTCCTCCTTTATTAGATCCAATCCAGGATCATGTATTGCATTAAATTGTTATTGTCTCTTTTATTTTTATTTTTTATTTTAATTGTGGAAGGGTCTATAGGCTTTTATTGGGTTCAGAAGGGAACTGGGATAGTTAAATCCTCAGTTAATTTTCAAAAATAGTTTAGTCATCTTAAACCTTTTGGGTTGATTATAAGAACATAGCAATTCTAATGTCCCTCAAACTTTTAAACCTCAAAATACCTATTATAAGTGAGAAGCAAGAAAAGTTTTCTAAGCTATGGGGAGGTTTTGCTACTTGCTACGGTGATTTTAGTAAATGACTATACTATCAGAAGATTGAATTTCTTCATAGTTAAATGTTATATTACAATAATGTGGTTGTATTAATTCATTAAGAAAATGAGATAACATGTTCGCTCGACTCAGCAGCATTATCTCAGGTAATCCATTTTATTTTTCAGGGCTTTTTGAACATTAATCTCATTAAAGCTAACTTAACTTCGGAGGCCAGTGTTTAATTTGTCCATAATGCATAATACATTGTGATTGCAGATAATAACATGGCATTATCAAATGTGGAAGCAGTTTGACTCAGCTCCTTTGCTGACTTTCCTTTCCCTGCTAAACTCCTCAATCAGTAATTCTTAACTGGGCTTCATATTCCTCCTGGAGTAATATGTCGTAATTTACCAATACTGAATAACTTTTCTAATTCAATACTGATTAACTTTTAATTAATCAATACTGATTAATTAGACTCTAGTAAATGACTCATTTACTAGAGTTTAATTTGTTTTTCAAATGTGAATGTATGTACTAGCTATTTGCTGAAAACTGAAAAAGACAGTACTCT
>JAKSZT010053769.1:27679057-27705715 GCA_026826555.1 Tolypeutes matacus
GCTTTTTTTTTTTTTTTTTTTTTTTTTTTTTTTTTTTTGCCTTTATGTACATATGTCACCCTATTGGGCAAAAAAACGCTTTAATTGAAAACATTTTAATCAAGTTGCATGGATCAAGAATTTGTTTTTTTCACCATTGATTAATTATATTAAGTATGTATTAAATTGTTCATCTTGGAAATAGTTAAAATGTGTATTTACAGAGTAAGAAGGAATTTTAAATTAATCAACTCAGTCTCCACTGCCTGAAAGAATTCAGAATTTCTCTGAATTCTTTGATGGGAGCTCACAGTTAGTTCATTCCATTTTCGACAGTAATATATAATCAGAATGATCCTGCTATTGAGCCAGACTATTTCTCTCTTTCTTTTCTTTAGTAATCTTAGTTTTAAATCATCAAAATTATCACTCAGTCTGTGACTTATCCTTTTGTTTCCTTAAGGGTCTTTTGAAGAACAGAAGTTTTTAATTTTGAGGATTTTTTATCAATTTGTTCTTTTAAGGATTTTGCTTTTGGTATTGTATCTGAGAAATCATTGCCTTACTCACGGTCAGTGGAAGTCAAGATTTCCTTCTTTGCTTTCTTCTAGAAGTTTTATGGTTTTAAGTTTTGCATTTAGGAGAAATTCATTTTGAGTTAGTTATGGTGCAAAGTATGGCTCAGAGTTCTTTTTTTTTTTTTTTCATATCCAATTTGTTCCAGCACTATTTGTTGAAAAGACTGTCCTTTCTTTACTACTTCGCCTTTGCACTTTGGTATCAAAAAGTGGAAACAATCCAAAGTCTATCAACAGGTGAATGGATAAACCAACTGTAGTATAGCCATACAATGAATACTACTCAGCAATAAAAGGAAATGATACAAGGTACAACAGAGATGAATCTCAAATAATTATATAGAATGAAAGAAACCAGATGAAACAGTACATATTGCATAATTCCAGTTTTTTGAGACCTTAGAAAATGCTAACCTATAATTGCACAAAGCAGATTCAGTGGTTCAGGGGGAGAGATGGCAGCAGAAGGGAGAGATTACAATGGGATACATTTTTAAATATGTGCAGTTTAATATAGGTTATATCACAATAAAGCTGTTAAAAATAAAATTCTAAAGATTATATAAAATAGCACAGTAGACAGGTAACCTTTTAAAAATCATTGGTTATCTTTATCTTTTCTAATTCCTTAATCTTTTTTTTTATATACTGTAACTACACTTTATTATTCCTATTAAGAAACGATGTGTGGATCTGAACATAGCACTTGGAAAATGTGATCATTGTAAACTCACTTCAGGTATACCTTCTCTTTCTTTATTTAAGACATTATGTCATGCCAGTCCCTACAAGGCCCATCAACCTTCATTAATACCATTATTCAACTACCTACAAATCCTTTTTGCTTGTTATCATTTAACCCAGACTTCTCCAAACTGTCCACAAATATTTCATTGATAGATATTGCAGACTACATCCGGATCAAGGTTTATAAGGTGTAAGGGAAGAGAAGTTTTGATTTTTTTTTTTTTTTTTTAAAAAGGAAATCAGCAGGGGCGGTTCATATAAGGATCTTGCAGACAATATTAAGGAATTTGGATTTTAGCATAAGAGCAATAAGAAGTCTATGAAGAATTTTCAATAAGCCACATCAAATTAATTTTACTATTCATTATGAAAGGCTGAATTTACCTAAAATGGTGGGCAATAGTAATCTCAATATAAGGGGCTTTTGATAATTCCCTTTGGATTATTGGCTAGTATATAGTTTTTGGAGGTGGCAGGATCAAAATCTCTATTTAAAGAAGTTGGTAATGTGGGGAAAAGTGGGAGCTGTGGGGAGTGGGGCATATGGGAATCCCTTATATTTTTGTATTTTTTTATGTAACATTTTATGTAATCTAAGTATCTTTTAGAAAAAATAAAAAATATTAAAAAATAAAAGCTTTTAACCTAAAAAATAAAAATAAATTGGAATTTTTTTTAAAATCTCTATTTCTGATATCTTAAATTTATTCTTATGCTTGTACATCAGTTGTATCCTGTCAACTGAAATATAACTTGCAGTTCAAAATGCAGAACTACCAGAGTGTCCTTGCTTCTAAACCATTTTTTAGGTATATGAGAGTGTATTAGTCAGCCAAAGGAGTGCTAATGTGAAATACCAAAAATGGGTTGATCTTTATAAAGGGTATTTATTCGGGGTAGAAGTCCACAGATACCAGGCCATAAAGCGTTAGGTTTCTTCTCTCACCACAGTCCATTGCCACGTGTTAGGGCAAGACAGTTGCCAGCGTTTACCAGGGTTCAGGCTTCTGGGGTTCCTCTCTTCCCGGGGCTGCGTTTCTCTCCGGGCTTAGCTCCTATTTCCTCCACAAGGTCAGCTGTAGACGATCAGGCGAACAGCTTGCTTCTCCTCTCCTGGGGCCCTCTTTCCAACATCAAAACTGCTTCTCAAAAGACTGCTTCAACTGTCCTTTGCCTTGCCTTTTATATTTGATTCCCCACCCACCAAGGGGTGGGGCTCAACGCCCTACTGATGTGGCTCAGTCAACGCCCTAATCATAACTTAATCATGCCCAGATTAACAGATCAGTTTACAACCATAATCCAATTATATTTTTGGAATTCATAATTACATCAAATTCCCCAACAGTTACAGAGAGTAACAACTATATTTGGGCCTAAGAATTTAGTCTACAGGAATTAAACAAACACAGGCTGTATCTACTCATGCTTGCTAGTTTTCAGTTTGAAATCTTATAAAAATTATGTAAGAGATTTACTGGTTTTTTTTTTTCCCCTTTTGAACCTTTAGAGTAAATGTTCGCTAATTTGAGATTAGCTGTGATTCTCTGTGAGACCACTATTGATTCTTGACAACAACAAGAACCCAGAAAGGAAAAAAGGTGTTTTATGAGGAGCGTCCAATTATCTGCCAACCAAAATGCTTTGTTGTTAGAGACTATTATATCATTTCTGATATAAGTGGGTACCAGTTACTATGTGAAATATAAAACAGACATACTCAGCCCATCTCTTGGGCTGAAAGGGTCAGGGATGGAGTGAGAGAATGAGAGTAAGGGATGGTTGCTTCAAAAATCAGTAATTTGAAAACACAGTGATTTCATATCTGATCTGACTATAGTGATATAGACACATAGAATCTGCTGGAGCATACTATCCTGGGCCAGTTCTAGTTTTAACTCCACCACAACTTTCTGTGGCGCTTCTTGCAAGTAACTTGACTCTTATTGGGCCCTTATTTCCTCATAAGGAAAACAAGGGAATTGGATTAGAAGATATCTTAAGACTTCCTTCTGTGGTTCTTAAGTGATCCAGACATCTAATGTTATACTTACTTGATTTTAAAAATACCTTGCAGTAAAACTTCTAGGTAAATATGAGAGCAACTTAATAGATTCATATCACATGTGAAGTGAGAGGAAATACTAGTGCTGAAGGATATTGTATTGGATGAGGTCTCCAGGAAAATCCCACTTTTTTGGGGGCCTGGGCTCTCCAAACATGTTACCTCTTTGGTCATCAAACTGTCCTCTATATTAGTTAAAACCTGTAAGCTTTAAATTATAATGAGATGATAGAACTTTGCTTCCAACCACTAGCTTTAATTTAAAAGTATGACTTTTTAATATATGATTGATTTTTAGTGATAAAATTTGATTTACTTGTGTGTGAGCCTGCTGCTCAGCCTGTGATACCTGAACATTTCTGATGAGCCAAGCCTGTACCCAGTAGGCCCTATAACAGAGAGGGCACTCTCACACACTCTCTCTGACCTTGAGGGATGGGACATATATCCTAGTCCATACTCTTGCTGTAGACAAGTTGGAAATGACTGAGGAAGGATTGTCCCTTCCTTGACCATATAGACAATTGCTAAATGCAGGATCTGTCGTCAATGTTTTCCTGTCTCTGCTACTGCTACTATCACTCCATTTCTAATCCCAGTGATTTTCATCCCAGACATTTGCCCTATAGCATATCTGATTCAGCCCCGCTTCTCTCTCAGCTGTCTCTCCATCCGCCTCAGCTCCCCATATAAAGTCTAAGGTATCCTTTTGCCCACCACTTGCCTAATGTAATCAAAACTTTCAACAATAGGTATAAAGTACTTAGTAAAACTGCCTGGTTCAAAGAAGTGCATTCAGTAGATATTAACTGTTTTATTCCCTGGCCTCTATTATGTGAACCATATGAAATGCTGCTTTTGTATGTAAAAACATATCTCATGTTGGCATTTTTTATATGGTTTAACTTTATAGATATACTCTAGTGATGATTTTTAACCAGGAATGTGAATCAGCTTTACCCAGGTAGCTTTTTACAAACGATATATACTCTGTCCCCACCCTAGACCAATAATATGGGTCCTGGGCAAGTATATGTTGAAAAGAACTCTATAGATGATTATGATTAATCTTTCTGGTCAAAAACTCTGCAAAAGAATCTTCTCTTCAGGTTATTTTTCTTTAAATATAAGTTCTTTTTTACAGACCTGTTATGTTTTTTTATGTATTCTGTTTTCTAGTGATGAGCTCAAACTTTAATTTTATGACTCCATAAATTACTTTTACTTTTAAGTTATGATCAAATCTCAATTTAAGATTTATCACTACTTAATCTTTAGGGAGAGAAATATAGGTGCTGCAAGGTGTTTTCATGGTTTTCAAAGAATTTCCGAGCCTTTTTTTTTTCTTCCCCAGTTGTAACTCCACATTAGCTTACATATAACATTAATCTTTGTACCTTTCAAATATATTTTTGCCTTTTCATAAGAAAGGGAATTAACAGTAGTAAGCAGGTTACACTTCAGTATTAACTTACCTTGAGGGGGCGGATGTGGCTCAAATGGTTGGGCGTGCGTCTGCCATATGGAGGGACCTGGGTTTGATCCCCGGGACCTCCCGGTAAAATTAAAAATATATATATATGTGTGTGTGTGTGTGTGTGTGTGTGTGTGTGTGTGTGTAGAAGGCTCATGGGCTGCCAGGCTCTGTGTGCCGGTGAGCCACCAGGCCCCAGGAGCCATGCAGCAAGATGATGATGTAACAAGAGAGAGATGCAGGGGAGAGACAAGACGAGTGGAGCAAATGGCAGAACACCTCTCTCCTACATCGGAGGTTGATCGAATCCTGGTGAAGATTGGAGGAGAGGATGAAAAGAGATGGCAGAAAACAGACACAGAATTGCCCAGCGAATGGACACAACAGCAAATGGGGAATGGGGGCTTTAAAATGGATAAAGTAAATAAACAAACCTTTAAAAAAAAAACTTACCTTGATGACTAACAATTTAGTTTTCCTACGCGATTCATATTATTAACCAGTGTTTTTATTTTTATTTTTTTAAAGATTTATTTATTTACTTTATCCATTTTTACACACACACCCCCCATTTTTGCTGTTTTTGTGTCCATTTGCTGGGCAGTTCTCTGTGTCTGTTTCCTGCCCTCACTTCTCATCCTTCTCCTCCTGTCTTCGCTGGGATTTGATCCTGGGAACCTCTGATGTGGGAGGGAGGCATCCTACCATCTGCACCACCTTAGTTCCTGGTTTTTTGTCACATCTCGTCTTGGGTCTCCCTTGTATCACTCTCCTGTTACGTCAGCATCTTGCTGCATGGCTCGCTGGGGCCTGATGGTGCACCCACTCACAGGGCCTGGCGGCCCGCACACCTTCTATATTTTTCTTTATTTTTTACCAGGAGGTCCCAGGGATGGAACCCAGGTCCCTCCATGTGGGAGACAGGTGCCCAACCATTTAAGCCACATCTGCCCCCCAGTGTTTTTACATGTCTGGGTAAGTGGACTGTAGATAAGCCCAAAATTACGGGCAAAAATTTTGGCCCTTTTCCTTGGTAAAGGATTGTAGAAAAGAAGGTTCTGAGTTTCTTTTACCTCCCACTATCATACTCTAACTTGCATTCCTTAAAATGAGGTGTGCTTGGCTTTAGTGGCTGTAAAAGTTTCAGAAATTTCAACTTCCAACAGTTTTTTCTGACATCACCTGCAAATATTGCAGTAACTCAATTCAATTCAGTTCTGACGCTACCCAGAGTTAGGCCAGACTCCACAAGTTAAGGGCAGCCCTCTACAAAATTGCCCTTCAGGGACCAGTTGCAAGACAGGGCACTCTTCACTTCTGATCAACTGGCTACAAATTTGAGGGTTCCTACCACCCCTTCGGGTTCAGTAATTCACTAGAACAGCTCATAGAACTCACTGAAAGTGCTATACTTGTAAATACAGTTTTATTATAGTAAAAGGATAAAAATAAGAAACCAAAAGAAAAGATGTATAGGGCGAGGGCTGGGAGGGTCTCAAACACAAGCTTCCATGTCCTCTCCACGTAAAATCAGAACACATCATCCTCTTTGCACAGGGATGTATCTTCTCAGTCATGGAAGCACATCCAAGCTCAGGTGCCCCAAGTTTATATGGGGTTTCGTTTTGTAGGTGTGATTGGTGGAACAAAGGTCTGAGAGGTGAGCTGACAAGAATGGCACAAAGCCCCCATTACATGGTTGGTTTTTCTGGTATGGTCAACCCACCACTCTAAGACTATAGGTGTGGCTGGTCCCACCCTGTTATCTCTTTAGCATATAAACCAGGGGTTCTTAACCTTTTTTGTTCCACAGACCCCTTTGCCAGTCAGGTGAAAACCACAGACCCCTTACTGAGTCCACACTATACTGTGTATTATTTAATAAATATATCACACCTGCACCAACATGTCCCCACAGGAATAATGTTTTTTTGAATTTCAGTTCAAGTTTACAGACTCCTTGTTAAGAACCCCTGAATTACAAACTATCAGGTGGGGTCTGGAGGGCCTACCATGAATAATCAAAAACATTCCTATCACTGGAAATTCCAAGATACAGAGATTACCTCCCCAGGAACTGGGGACAAAGACCTGCCAAGTTTTTATTTGAATATATGAATACAGAGAAGTTTAGTATGGCTCCTGTACAAGAATGACTCTCAAATTGTGAAGAATTTCATTAGAAACAAATAAAAGCATACATACATACATACACACATACATATACACACCTATATGGGGCAGCCTCTAGAGTTTAACTTAAAAGAATTTTTATCAGAAAGGAATATTGATTGAATTTTATTTAGTGCCTTTTTCTTTTCCAGTGATTGTATGGCTTTTCTTGGTAGGACCTATTAATTAATGTGATTAATGCATTATGGCATTCTTAATATTAAGCTATTATTTCTGAGATAAAACTCACTTCTTGTAATGGATTATTCTTTCTATAAGAGGTAAAATTCAGGTGCTGATGTTTATGGAATTTCTGTTTTCATAACTGAGATAGTACTGTAGTTTTTTGGGAGGTATGATTATTGCTGTTTTGGTGCCACTGACTTCATAAAATGATTTGGGTAGCTTTTTTGTGCTACCATGTGAATTATCTTTTCATGTTTAAATGAAATTGCCTCTAAAACTGTCTGGGCCCCAATCTGTGTTTTCCATAGTGATAGTAAAGTTTAGATGGTGAAAAGTTAGTATCTAGATTTTGTTTTAGCCTGGCTCCATACCTTGGACTTGCTTTTAAGTTCTGTAACACTCAATTTTCTCCTCTGCAAAATGTGGATAATAGAAGGGAGTTGTTTTGAGGGTTCCATAAGATAATCAAGTAGTTGAAAAAATTGGCTGACACATAGTAAATGAAAATATTTATTTTCCTCCAAGGTTATTGTCCTATTAAGATGTTGCAATTTTTTGTCTCCTTTTTTTCCCTTCTTTTTCCTATTTTCCTAGGACTTTCCCTCCCATCTTCTTGATCTTTGTGGTTTGTTGAGTGCTTTGTAAAAGACAGCATGAAAGAAGACAGAAATTCAAAAATATTAGCAGTGAGTAATAGGACCACACAGGTTATTTTCCTCTCTTCAGTGTATTTTGCAAGTTATATATTATGGGCACATTGCTTTTATAATCAGCAAAGTGTTGAGGGAAGGAGGAGCTGAAATCCTGGACAAGTCACATGTGTATGTATATGTATGTGTAGGGGAAGTGATCACTAATTTTAGGAACGGGAGTACCCAACAGCTTTCCAGATAGCCCTTGCAAATGAACCTGTGGTAGACACATTTGCAATGGAAAACTTAATTGATAATACTCAACTTGTCATTAAACATAATTTTAGAAAATATACTTGTATTATTCATTGTAAGAGATTTTTTCATTCAAAATGTGATATTTACTGTACATTTGTTGTGCCTTACTTATACAGTAAGCATCTTATAGTACATATCAACAGATTTCTCTTGACCTCATGGATGTGTGGTGGGTGCCAGGTATATCAAGTCAGAATTTCAAAGGTTACCAGTTTATATTTTATTTTTATTTTAAACTGCCCATTGTTATTCTTGAAAAAGGATTGAATATTCAACCACAGTTCCACAAATTAGAAACTCAGTAGGTGGTGTGTAAATGAGCTCTAGTGAAGGTCAGTTGGCACTTGGAGAATCTTGGAAGTGGTAGAGTCAGTCTTTAGCTTTTAAATTCCTGGTTTATAAAAATAACTCCAGTGCTTAATTTTCAGGGCCATGACCCCTTACAAATTTTGAGTTTTAGCCAACCTGTTCCAGTGCTGTGAAGAAAGGCTTTTTTTCTTTTTTTTTCCCCCAACCTTCCTGTACTATAGCAGTAAAGACTACACTGGCTGTCCTTTCTTTTCTCTCCCACCTGTACCTCATTCCCACTACTTTTTATTCCAGATATGTCTAATCAAACTTCTAAAAATTATTATTTATGATTCTTTGGTCACCTATATCAGGAAATGGATTTGTTCTTAAAATTTGTACTAAATAATAGTTTTCCTTAAAACTTAGACTAATTTTAATTAGGTGTCCTTAATTTTAAGAGATTTTTCATAGTCCCTAAATTTGAAATAATTTTTGGTTCCAAATCAAGTCATCTCAAGATTTTAACTCCAGGGAAGCGGCTGTGGCTCAATCAGTAGGGCTCCCGTTTACCATATGGGAGGCCCCGGGTTCAGTTACCGGGGCCTCCTGGTGAAGGCAAGCCCGCCCGCACGGCGTGGTTGGCTGACCCAGCGAGCACAAGCAGCAAGGGGGGGGATAAATGAATAAATAAATAAAATCTTTAAAAAAAAAAAGATTTTAACTCCAGTGAAAGCCAATAGACAAATAAATTCGTGTGTCTAACTCCTCTGTATCCCCAACTCCCTGTGAAATGAGAGGGGAGAAAATTTACAGGCAGAAATTTGTTAAATCCATAGCTGAGAAAGGGAGCAGATGGAGTGACCATCAGCAAAGCAGAGACTTCCCAGATTCCAGAAGACAGAAAACAGATGGTTTGATGGATGAACCAGGGAGGAGGAAGCCCCAGCCCATGAGGGAAGACTGCTAGTGGAATCTATTCTTCCCATAGAGTCCTAAGAAACCTTCAAGCTTGAGTCAGTAAGAAAAGAGAGCAGAAGCAATCACAGGACAGATTATTAATTAAAAGACTCTATCTGAAGAGCTAACTGGTTAACCTATCCCCACATCCAACCCATTTAAAGATTGCAACAGCAACATCAGTTCCCATGTCAATTTTGGAAATCTGTTTTCAAAAAAATTATTCTGAACTCTCAGATTGTGGAGGACTAGGAGTTCTAATGATGGGGTATTAGTGACTTAGGGTAAATTTTCCTTGTTTCAATATTTGGGGGAGGATCCAACTTGTTAACCTCTTCCTGTCCATGAACTCTCAAGGGAAATATGTCCATCAAACTGTCATATGACCCTTTGGGGTCTCTTACCTCTCTTGATATGTTGTGGGAAGCAGATCTATCCAACAACAGAGGAAACCTGCTAAAGTGGACTGAGATGGCAAGAGAAAAGAAAGCATAGCCAATTGTGACATGAAATTATATAAAATGTAGTAAGAGATATATTATTGCCAGATGAGTAAAGGACATGAGCTAAGAATTCACGAAATAAATAAATACATGGGAAAAAATGTTCACCTTCTCTTAAGAACCAAAGAGGTAATTAGAAATAGCAATGAAATCATTTTCCCAATGTAAATTAGCAGATGTTTTAGAAGTATATCAATTGCTAATAGGAATGTTGTGCACAATTGTGCATGCTAGGTACTTTTCACTTTTGAAAAGCAATTGATGAGAAATGGATGTGGCTCAAGCAATTGGGTTCCCATCTACCATATAGGACGTCTAGGGTTCGATTCCCGGGGCCTCCTGGTGAAAGGCAAGCTGGCCCGCATGGCGAGCTGGCCCATACGGAGTGCTGGCCCTTGCAGGAGTGCTGACCCGCACGGAGAGCTGGCGCAGCAAGATGACACAACAAAAAGAGACAGAGAGGAGAGTCAGTAAGAGATGCAGCAGACCAGGGAGTTGAGGTGGCGCAAGAGATTGAGCACTTCTCTGCCACTCTGGAAGTTCCCGGGATCGGTTCCTGGTGCCGCTTAAAGAGAAGACAGACAGACACAGAAGAACACAGAGAGCAGACACAACAGGGGCGGGGCTGGGGGGAAAAAAAAGTAAATCTTAAAAAAAAAAAAAAAAAATCAATTGGACAATATGTGTAATAAATCTTAAGCCATTCGTTTCCATTTCCGAGAATGTTTCATGGAAAGCATTTTAAATGTAGAAATAGTTATTCACTATAATATTGATGAATTGTGAATGGCTCTGTTTTATATTAGGGGATCTATTAAGTAAATTGCTCTACATCTATAGAATGAAATATTACATAGCCATTAAAAATTACATTATGAGGGAGAGAAGGAGGCAAAGAGGGAAGAAGGAAATAAATCAGGTAGCTCATAATTACAGTGAACATTGTGAGCATGGTGTAGGTGTCTGGATGAAGCAGAGTAAAACAGGTTGAGAAGTTGAAGCCCACCCATTAACCAAATAGCTTCTATAGTATTATTTTAGGACATCACTTAGAAAAGTTGAATAGTAAAAGTTAGAAAATAATCAGGGAACCAAATAAGACAAACAGTTTTGATCCCTGGCTCATTATTTAAAGGAAGAAAATACAAATGCATGTACATATGGGTAAGTTGTATTTTAATTAAATTTCAGGTTCAGTCTTCCAATTCCTAGTTTATATAAAATGCCAAGAAAGTAGTTAGTTGTGCCTTTGCCAAGTGAGTGCAAGAAATAAACAGTCTTGTATTACTGATTTATTTTATGACTAATTTTAATTTTATTTTTAAACAAGTTATATATGTTCACATGATTTTAATAAACGCTCAAAATGGTATACAGCTTAATGTCATTCTCCCACATCTACCCACCAGTGCCTATGTTTTTATCCATATGAGCAACCCAAGTTTACCATTTTTTTAACATCCTTCCAGATATATAAACAAGAAAATTCCTAAATAATCATTTTTTCTTACCTGTTTACACAGTTCATGGCAATACAAGACACAGTACAGTGTTCTTTATCTTGTTTCTTGCACTTTAAAAAATATGTTTGCACTCCTTACATATCATTGCATAAAAAACTTTCTCATTTGTTTATGGTTACATATTATTCCATATATCATAACTTATTTTACAAGGCCTCATTGATAGTTGTTTCCAAACTTTTACTGCTATAAACAATGCCAAAATGAATAACTGTGTACATACACATTTCATTCGTGAGTCCATCTTTAGAATAAATTCCTAGAAGCTGAATTGCTGAATCAAAGGTATTCGCATTTGCAGTTTTGCCAAAATGCCCTCCATTGTAGTGGAGCTGATATACGCTTCCACCAGCGATAGATGAAAGTGCCTGTTTCTCTACACCTAGGATTGGCAAACTTTTTATGTAAAGATCCAGATTCTAAGTATTTTAGGCTTTGTAGGCCACATATGTACACTGTTGCATATTCTTCTTGGTTTTGTTTTGTTTTCTTTACAATGCTTCAAAAACGTAAAAACCTTTCTTTGCTCACAGGCTAAACAAAAACCGACCAAGGGGGCCATAGTTCATTGACACTTGCCAACATGTTGTTGTCAATCTGATGGGTGAAACAATGGTGTCCTAATATAGTTTTATTTGTATTTCTCTTATTAGTGAGGTTGAATATATTTAGAGCTATTTGCATTTCCTTTTCTGTGCCTATTCTTAATTTTGCTCATTTATTGACAGTTGTTGATCTTTCTTATTTCTAATAATTCTTTTTATGTAGGAAAATTAACCCTTATTTATGAAGTGAGTTGCAAGTATTTTCCCCAGCTTTATCTTTTTTATTTTGCTTGTAAATTTTTATGCCATGTAGAAATCTTTCAGTAGTAAAATTTATCAGACTTTTTATTTTATGACTTGAGTTTTATGTAATACTTTAGGCCTTCCCCACTCTAAGATTATAAAACAATCCCTTGTGTGTGTGTGTGTGTGTGTGTGTGTGTGTGTGTTTCTTTTGGTGCTTTTGTGATTTCATTTTATCATTTAAATCTTTGCTCCATTTAGAATTTATATTGGTGAGAGAAGAATGGATCCTGCTTTATTTTTTTCCTAGATGGCTCACCACTTGTCCCAGCACCATTTATTGAATTATCCTCCATCCTTTTCCCCATGGATTTGAAATGCCATCTTTATTGCACACTAAATTACAGTATGTATTTGAATCTATTTCTGTATATTCTGTTCCATTGATCTAAACAGGCTTGTTCCCACTAAATTAGCTGTGTGCTTGTATTTCATCAAGAAAAAATAGATGCAATTAAATAAAGAAATAACCAAATCCACCTGCAAACTGCACCATACTATACCCCTGTTCTTTTCTTGGCTGCACTTTCTATTACAAAGGAAGAGATACCCCTTCTTCTCTTGTGTTCTGGGTCTCAACTCCTCTGGTCCTCTCAAAAGGCTTTCCTCCTAGAGTCACCCTCTCTTCTGCATCATTAATTTGGATCATTACCATGCAGGCATCTCTTAATATTTTAAAGGCAAACAAACAAACATCCTTGTCCCCAACAATATTTTCCTTCCATGGTTCCTTTTCTCAATTCATCTTCAGAGTAAAACTCCATTCATATACCTTATGTTTTTACCCCAGCCTACCCCATGCAGATTTGGTTCCTACCTCATTGATGAAATGGCTCTTCCCAAAGTCAGCAGAGACCACCATCTTGTCAAGTCTAGTAATCAATTCTCTGATATCATCTTAGCTCATCTCAGTCCCTCAAACCACAGGGTTTGACAATTAACCAGCTTCTGTGAGGAACAGTCACTGAATTTCCTCCTAAGTGGCCACCCCTTCTAAACCATACTGTTGAGTTATCTCTCAAGACATAGTTCTCTGCTGCCTTCTTTTATTCCACCCCATCTTGTCCCTAAGTGAGTTCTGTAAACTCATATTCAAAGTTTTGACTCGATCTCTAACCTCACCCCAGAATTCCAGACTAGAATATCCATCTTCCTATCAACAACTCCAATTGGATGTCTAATACACACGAGCAGCTTGGGATTTCTTTCCTAAACTTGTTCCTTCTTTAGTCTTTCTCCATCTTGGATATTGGTACCACCACCACACATTCGAGTTAGTTACACTATCCATTCATTCAGCAAGTCCTGCCAACTGTTCCTTCAAAATATATCCCAAATAGCATAGCGGTTAAGGAGCCAGGCCAGTTTGAATCAAGGCTCAGCCATTATGTCACTCTGAGCAGGTCAACATCCATGATCCAGATTTCTCATCTGTGAAATGATGTTAGAATAGTACATATCTCATGGGATATGAAATCTGGTGCTCAAATAAGTTAGTATATATAAGGTGGTTGGAACAATGCTTAGCACTTACTGAGTGCTGAGTAAATGCTTGTTATTGTCCTCAGTATAGATGGTATTCATAGTTATATCAGTACTAGTTGTACTGGTGAAACTCGTATCAGTGCCCTCTCTGCCACTACTGCTTGTAGCCCAAGCTTCTACCCTCTCTTGCTTAGACAACTGCAATAGCCTGCTGTGCTTTCAACTCTTGCCCTCTACCATCTATTCTCCACATGCTATCTAGGGTCATCTTTTTAAAAATATAAATGAAATTAAGTCGTTATCTTGCTTAAAAATCCTCCAGACGATTCCTATTGCAATTATAACAACAATCAGACACTTCCATGGCCATCAGTATTCTTTATGATTTGGCCTCTACTACTTACATCTTTATCTCATCTCCTGTTACTCCCCCTATCATTCACTAGGCTTCATCTGCTCTGGCCTTCTCGTCCCTAAAACATGCCAAACCCCCTTGGGGGACTGGGTTGCATTTGTTATTCTCTCAGTCTGGAATACTCCTCACAGAGCTGGCTATCATTCAGATATCAGCTCAAATGTCACTGCTCCAGGAGTCATCCTTGACTGTCTGTCTGAGTTAGGTAGCCCCGCTTCCCTTAACCCTTTATCCCATTTCCCCTTATTTTCTTCATTACATTTAGTACTAATGGAATTTTTTTTCTGTCTTTATTTGTTCGTTCATTCATTCATTCATTCATTCATTCATTTATTCAGTGTGTTGTCTTAAGCTCTAGGTAGGCATGGCAGGGACTTTGCCTTGTTCACCATTCAAAACCTAAACCAGAGTTAAGGGCTAGGTTGTTAAATTACAAGTGTTTGAAATGGGGAGAGATGACCTTCTTGATGGCAGTTTTTTTTCCCTGCTTAGCCTCATGAAAGTATGGAATGTGAAGCTAGGTCGTTATTAGTGAATTTGCTTTGGAAAAATGTGTCTGGGAATCTCTGCCGTTTCTATTTCAGAGTCACAGACCATATTTTAAATTGTTCTGAAAGTAAAAATGTTTTAAACCACTTAATTTAACTGCTAGATGTTTTGCTTTAAAAAAAAAAAAAAAAAAAAAGCACATACACAGTTCTTAAGAGTATTAATTGATATGGTAACATCCAGAGCTTGTGTGGTACTTACTGTTTTAAAAATAAAAGAGTAGTTAAGTAACTGTGAAATTAATTTATAGTTGTCAGCAAGTATGGCTCATACTAGTGAAAAAGAAGTCATTTGCTGTTGTGTGTGGGTTTTTTTTGTTGTTTTTTTTTTTTTTTTTTTTTTAGGAACACCATTAAAACATTCTCCATAAACTAGGTATCCTTTGGATTTTTAGTCAATTATCAATAACATATTATTAATCTTCACTATTTTTGATCAGTGATAGCCATTCCGAATCTAGTGATCATGTCCTCAGTAGCTAGGTGAAAGAGGGGGCTCAATCCTTGTTGAATTGAATTGAATATTTGGCCTGTAAGTGGATTCTTTGCTGTTTCTACTAAAATGTTTATGATGTAATGATAAGCAAGACAGGATGGAAAATTGCATATTGTATTAGTCAGCCAAAGGGGTGCTGATGCAAAATACCAGAACTCTGTTGGTTTTTATAAAGCGTATTTATTTGGGGTAGAAGCTTACAGTTACCAGGCCATAAAGCATAAGTTTCTTCCTTCACCAAAGTCTTTTGCCATGTGTTGGAGCAAGACAGCTGCTGACGTTTGCCAGGGTTCAGGCTTCTTGGGTTCCTCTCTTCCCAGGGCTCCATTTCTCTCCAGGCTCAGCCCCTCTGTTCCTCCACAAGGTCAGCTGTAGACAATGAGGCTCTCTAGCCTTTGCCTCTCTCTACAAGGCCAGCTGTGAACTGTCAGGCAAACGGCTCATCTCTATTAACCAGGGCCTTCTCTTCTTCCTCACGACTAAGCTCCTCTGTATGCTTATTTCCCGGGGCTCCAGTTCAAGACTCTGCATTAGAAGTCCAACTCAAAAACATCAACTCAAAACTCCAACTCAGTCCTTTGCCATTTCTTTTATCTTGGGTTCTCCACCCACCAAGGGGGCGGGGGGCTCAACGCCCTACTGATGTGGCCCAGTCAAAGCCCCAGTCATAACTTAATCATGCCCAGATGAACAGACCAGTTTACAAGCATAATCCAATAATCTATTTTTAGAATTTGTAACTATATCAAACTGCCAAACTGCTACACATATATAGTGTGATTTCACTTACGCTAAGTATAGATTGAAAGCAGTCTCAAATGAGTATATTAACATGTTCATGTTATTAACTGAATAGGAGGATTATGGGGTTTTTCCTCAGTACTTTACTGTATTGGTAAATGGGCATATGAGCATGTGATTGAGTGCTGGTCAAAGAATGAAGCAGTGCCAGCTTTTGAGTGCCCTATCTAGCCAAGTGTGTGATGCACAGTCCTACAGCAGTCTGTCCTTGCCCAGGCTTGTGACTAAGTCTGTAGTAGCAATAGCTACTTCACACCAGTAATGTCCAACCAAGGATTGCCCAAAGTTAAATCAGTCTGCGAATATTTGTTTTTGTTCATCTGTCACAAATGTACTGAATGGCTAATTTTGTCTGACAATGTGTTAGTTATGTTAAAGATAAGGTAAACCAAATAAATATGTCCCCAGCACTTAAATTGCTTTTGGTATTCTAAGAAAGAAGACCTATTCAACAAGTACACACTCAAGCAATTTCAAATTATGATAAGAGTTATGAAGGAAAAGCATCAAATGCTATATATATGAGAGCATAGGGCAGAGGAGAGCTCAATTTAGATTGAGAGTTTGCCAGAAGCTTAGAGGGGTTAACCAAAAAGAATAGAGAGTAGGCCAAACGGAGGAAACTGCAGGGCAAAGGCTAGGAGGCAGAAAAGAACATTTGAAGAACTGAAGAAGACCAAGTATGGGACTGATGCCTCCGAGCCAGGAGAGGTTGGCACAAGATAGAGAGGTGGGCAGGATGGGGCATGGTTCTATGAGCTGCACCTTAGGAAAGCTGTATCTGTGACCCAAACAAGTCAAAGAGATGATGAGAAAGAAGGGTGCAACCTTCTCAGGTCTGCCTAACAGCAAGTCATCTCCTTGCGTGAGCCTCCACACAGACTCACGGTGTTTTTTTTTTTTTGCGACCTCTCTCCCTTTTTTATCTAAGGCAAAGGCATGGTGTAGTAAAGACATTGGCAGTCTTTTTTTGGTTTGTTGTTTCTTACTGAAATTACAAGAAACATCTCTGTAATTATTGCCAATAGAGGTTAATGTGAAAATAAAGTGACCCATAGTCTGTGTGATCATATGCCAGCGTAACTAATACCTCCTTATTGTTAGCATGTGGCAGCACTGGGAAATTTTCACTCTTGGTCACACAGCCCATTACAGAAAACCAACTATCTTAAGAGAAATGCCCCTGAGTCATATGCTTGCTTTATTGCCAGGATGTTCTCTGATAAATGGTTCTTCCCTTAAGAGAGTATACTTCATTTGCCATCTGTTGAAAATCACTTTGGAATAAAAACTGATTTTCTTGAATGCTAAGGATGTCATATCTTTTTCCTATACTAGAATTCTGAACAGAATGCACTGAGCACTCCTTATTCTTTCATTCTTAGATTCTTCTTAATCCTTTGGCGAAAACTCTGCAACACAAAATGGCCACAAATAAACCCAAGGGTCAGAATTCTTTGGCCTTACACAAAGTCATCATGGTGGGCAGTGGTGGTGTGGGGAAGTCTGCTCTGACTCTGCAGTTCATGTATGATGAGGTAAGTGCTAATTTTATGATGGATACCAAAGTTTGGGTTTTCAGAGAATATTTCTGTGCCTTAGTTTTGGTGCTATTTTGGATGGATTCCTTGAATCCTTGAAAGCTACTAATCATTCTTTGCCATTTTAAAATTCAGAGTCAATATCTATATGTAACTTGATTTTCAAGTCAAGGTCCTTAAAAACCTCATGCTTTAAATAATAATAAAAAGTAAAAAAAAAAACTTGGAACACAGTACCTATTTTTTGAGCAATCTAACTTTGGCTTTTTAAATTTTAATGTTTTAATGGCCATTTTTACCTTGAATTAATAGAACTGGGTGGATATGGTACCTGAGACTTGATGTCCTTTAACAACCTCAAAAAGTCAGTCATTTGTTTTATATTTCACATGCACTACCCTCACTACTAAACAGGCAACGGTTGTGTCCTTAAAATTTACAATTACAAGGCAGAGTACCTATTTGTATGCCTGTATTTGCTTCAGACTTTATTATCCCAGAATTAAGGTCACAGCCTTTATACAGCAATATATTCTTTCCCTAGAGAATTGGTACTGTCTTCATGATTTAAGAGTTGGTTACCCAGTTTAAGTATGTATCTTCAATTCTTCTTCCTTCTAACAGAAGCAGTGTTTTATGGTTAGAAAGTACTCTTTCTCACTTAATCCTCCTAGCATTCCTGTTGTGGTAGATGGTGGTATTCCTATTTTATGGATGAGAAAACAGAATTTCAGAGAGGTTACCCAACTTGTCCAAGAAGAGTGATCTCTGATGAGTAACCGAGTTTCAAGCCTGGTCTCCTGGAAAAAAAAAAAAAAACACACAGATTTTTACCACCCCATGTGTCTTCCTATGCCCTGCTCACCAGCATTTCTTTCATGTGCACATAAAACCCTGAAATCCATCAGTTGTCTTGCTTGTTGGTGATTATAATAAAATGTTTGGGGAGTGAGAGGATTGAAATGGTGAAACAGTGATTAAATGGTGCCAATTTGTTTGTTCTTTTCCTTCTTCCATTCTTTTCATTTAATAGGTGATCTTCTCTCTAGCTAATCCTTAAATCAGTCTCCTTCTCCTTTACAATAAGGAGGCCAAAAATGAGAATATTCACATGCCTAACATTCGATAACTGTTTAAGCACAAGATTAGCACCTAAGTATAATAAAGTGTTGCATTGCTTTTACAGTTACAAATACACTGTGTCCATTTTTAAATAATTATTTGATGAATGCCTATCATATACCAACCACTATACTGCGATTTGGAGATACAATGCTGAGTAGCGTAGACAAGGTCCCTGCTCTCAGGACTTAAATTCTAGTATGTGGATATAGACATTAAACAAATAAGAAAATACCAGATAATGAAAATATTGATAGAAATTAATAAAACCCCCACAAACATATGTATCTATACACACACTTACAATGATACAGTAATCAAAAAACGTGTCTCATATTGACCAGAATGAGAAGTGATGCAACAGTTATTCCTTTAGTTTCATGGATTTTGAGGTAGATGGGAATGTAAAGTTGTTTCATTGTAATTGAAGTTTGAGAGGTGATCTTAGAGTTCAAGATTTGATGTTCTAAGAAAAAATAAAATTAAAAAAATTAAAAAAAAAAAAGATTTTATATTCTACAGAGTAATATAAACCACTTTGTTGACTTGGTTCACTTTTTTTTTTTTTTTTTCATTTTTTTTATTAGGGAAGTTAGCGTATAAAACAGTCATGCATAATGTGCAGAATTCCCATACATTACCTCTCCACCAACACCTTACATTGTTGTGGAACATTTGTTGCCGATGACTTGGTTCATTTTTGAGAAAGAAAAGATTTAATGGAACTTTTATTGCTTACCCACATGTTGACTTACTTTCAAGTTATTTCCACAATTCTGGTACTAGAATTTATATTTAGAGTCACATAGAAAGGGGTTCTTGTAAATTCGATAAAATATATGCATAATAGTTTTTGAGGTATAGTGTTTTAAGGAAGAAAAACAGTTTTCAAGTTCTAAATAGCCTGGAAGTAAGAGTTCAGCCCCTCTTTTTTGAGGATGAGAAAGCTGCCAAATTGTCTAAAATTAAAATTAATGTGTTTCTTACCATTGGAGGAAACTGGGTGGAGGGTACAATGTTACTTTGCATCTTGTTGTGAATCTACAATTATTTTAAAATAAAAAGTTTTGAAAAATAAAACTAATAATTAATAAATTGGTATATGTTTCATCTTTTCTAGTTTGTGGAGGACTATGAGCCTACCAAAGCAGACAGCTATCGGAAGAAAGTAGTACTGGATGGAGAGGAAGTCCAGATTGATATCTTAGATACAGCTGGGCAGGAGGACTATGCTGCAATTAGAGACAACTACTTTCGAAGTGGGGAGGGTTTCCTCTGTGTCTTCTCTATTACAGAAATGGAATCCTTTGCAGCCACAGCTGACTTCAGGTATGTCAGAAAGTAATGGTGTTGATCTGACATACCACACAACAGTTTCTTCCCCAGAAACAAGTGGACAACTAGAGGTTTTTACTTGTTAGTCTTTCACTCTATGCTAATTGTATTTATTCCCTCCTCGATATCAGTAATGATTCTATATACTGTTTATCTATAGACATTCAGTATGCTTTGCATAATCTTACAGCTATCCTAATGCCAGTTGCATTAGAGCTTGAATTTGTGACAGGCTCAAGACCCCAAAGTGGTATATATATATATATATATATTTAGGAGGTAACAGGGATTGAACCCAGGACCTCGCACATGGGAAACAGGCGCTCAACCACTGAGCTACACCCGCTCCCCAGTGAGAATTGGGTTTTTTGTTGGTTTTTAGGAGATACCGGGGATCGAACCTGGGACACCTTCTACATGGGACACAGGTGCTCAACCACTTGAGCTACAACCGATCTCCTATAGGTTTCTTAAGTACTCTTTTTGCCATACTAATAGTTAACTATTAACATGATAGTTAATACTGAGATCCCATAATACTCTGTCCCAGATTTTAAAGCTTTCTATGTTAGTCATTTGTTTATTAGTACCTGTGTAATGTCAGCAGACACATTGCCATCCTCCTCACAATACAGGTGCCCTAGCAGCATGGGCTGAATTTAAAAATAGAAATAACGTTATATAGACTTGTGTTCTGCAGTGTATGATATTTTTGCTATCTTATTTATTTGTATAATCAAAATCTGGTGTCTGGTTTGGAGGGAGATTTGGGTGAAGGGGAGGTGGGTTCTTCTGTATATCTAAGAGAAATTTGGTAAAACTAAAGTTCTTGAGTAGTCTTACAAGCACTATGTGCATAATCAAAAATATTCTTTAATTATATATTTTTATATCTGTGTTAAGCATGTGCTTTGGGTTTGGAGGACACAAAAGAAGCTTGTAATGTATCATCTGTTCTCAAGATTCGCACAGTATTTGCGGCATGAAACCAAGAACAAGTTAGTAACAAAGTAGGAGCATGGGCAGTGGTCAGTATGATTGATCCAGAAGAGAGCTAGGAAGTCTTCATGATATGGATGGGCCTGTAAGATAAGAAGGATTTACACAGATGCAGAAAGAAGGTATTTCAAATGCTTGAGCAAAAAAACTAAACCTGGGCTTGTACAAAGCTTTCCTTTTTATATACACTTGAAAGTCTCTAGTACTTAAAATATTCTAAGAAAATACTCTTTGTAAAAAAACATATCATTGAGGAACTTTTAAAATATAGATTTATGCGAATATTCTCACTGTCCTGATTCTGTGATAATCAGGGTGGGCTAAACATTCGCTATATTAGAAACCATGCATGTGTCCCCAGACCTCGTTTTCCTCCCTAGGTCTGGTTTTTAGAATGCTGGTGATAAACTAAGCCTGATTTATTATATGTCCATCCTGTATGGGAAAAGACTGTAACTCTAGGTATCTCTGGTCAACCTTAAGAGATATAGCAGGGGGCTATATCTGGTTGGCGTCCATCTCCCATATGGAGGGACCTGGGTTTGATCCCCGGGACCTCCTGGTAAAAATTTAAAAAATATATTAGAAGGTGCGTGGGCCGCCAGGCCCTGTTCCCGCGAGCCACACAGCAAGATGATGACATAATAGGAGAGTGACACAAGGGAGAGGCAAGATGAGACGCACCGAAAAACCAGCAACTAAGGTTGCGCGGGCAGGATGCCTCTCTCCTACATCAGAGATTCCAAGGATTGAATCCCAGTGAAGACAGGAGGAGAAGGATGAGAAGAGAGGGCAGAAAATGGACACAGAGTTGCCCAGCGAATGGACATAGAAACAGCAAAAACGGGGGGGAGGGGGAAGGGGTGTAAAAATGGATAAAAGTAAATAAATAAATAAATCCTTAAAAATATATATATATAGATTTATTTGTAAAGTTGTTTGGTTTCTATAGGGAAGGAATTTCATATATGATAACATGAAGAGGCATGTACAGACCCTTTTAACTTGTAAGCCTGAGAGACATGTTGAAAGTTTATATAAATGTCAATATTTATTCATTCATTCAACAAGTATTTGAATGCTTATTATGTTGCAGGTCCTGTTCTTGGTAATGGAATATTTGTGTCACCATAGTCACCAAAGCCAACGTGGCATCTCAGGAGAGAGGATCTTGGGCTATTGCTGTTACAGAAAATAAGTGAATGATTCATTTCTCTTCTGTTGTACCTCTAATATGTTTCCCTTCACATAAATAAAAATGACCCTAGTGACTCACCAGCAATAGGAAAGGTATTTCTGAGGTCTAAAGAGTTACAGTAAGGCACTCTACATTGTCCAAATAGTGTAAATGTCAGCACCTCCCTGTAGCCTTCCTGAGCATCCCCAAGACAATCGATTGCTTCCTTATCTGCATATGCCATGTTTGCTACAGTGCCATTGTCACACTTAACCACGCTGATAAGGTGAAGACTCTTAAGAACAGGACTCATTTCTTATCCATCTCAGTATCCCAGATACCCATATTTAGCACAGTTGCTAGCATATAACATATGGTATTAAATGTTTGATTTGATTTGAAAACTCTTTTGCCCTTTTTGGTTCTCACATTTCTTATGTCAGAAATGAAAAAGGTGGACCAGATTGTAACAGTACTTTCCTATTCTAAAATTCTATAGTAGCCTCCAAAATTATATTTAAGGGGAACATCTCATTAGCAAAATGTATGGGAAGGTTATAGATACCACATTATCGTTCTCTGATCCAGGAAAGTAGCTAATAAAACTAATTTATTAACTTTAAAGAATATTATCTTCTCACCTCTAAACCCTGTAGGTCCAGATTTTCCATGGCCATTTTTCTGATAGCATTGATCACACTGATTTCAGTTTGGTCTTCCCTTAGTTCCTGACTCAGAGAAGCTTAGAAGGTATTTATTAACACATAGAAGGATGACTTTATATACATATGACCAGCAGTGCTCTAGAGTCACAGACACCTGAGTCAGACTCACATGGCTTGTGGTTAGTGAGACTGAGTGGTGAATATATTATCAGTAACATCAGCTAACCTCTTAGTTCAGGCTGTTGATCACAAAGGAAAATGGTTAAGAAAATCATAGTAAATTTGTAGGAAAAGGATTGTGGTTGGCCAAAATTGTCTTCACAAAGACATCATAAATTTAATAGCAATAATGGTGAGTGTTGATATGCTTTTTGCAAGAACTCATGAATGGTAGGAAACTTCCCAGTATTATGTCATGCTGCACAGCTTAGTATTTATCACCCAGATACAGTGTTCATTTAACATTTTTTATTTTCTAAAAGAATGTTTAAGATAAGAAATAAGTGAAGGGCAGGGGTGACTTTTATGCTTGGTCCATGTTCTATTCATTTGAATGTCAGATATCAAAGGTTTTTTATATTTCCATGCTAGAAGAACTGAGAAGAGTAATATCTTTAAGATTCAGGTACGTAGAACTTCCTGCAAGCATCAGGTCTGTTAGAATTTTTGCTATACCGTCTGTAATCAGGTGAATGAGGAAGAAGGAGGAGGGGGAGGGGAAGAGGGAGTAATAATACTACCTAATACTCATACAGCAATACCATGTGCCAGTGTCTAAGCATTAACATATATAAACTCATTTATCAAACAATCCTATGATGCAGATACTACTGTATTTCACAGATTCTAAGTTGTAAATATTTTACATTTTAACATCTTTTCAAATCAGGGCTATGTCTTACAATGTGGCATCTTACAGTTACAGTTGACGGCAATTTTTTTGTAGTGGTATATAAAATAATTCTTAGAATTAGTGTTTTCTTAGATTATTATTATTATTTTTTTTTTTTTTTTAACTTTTATCCAAATTGATAGATGAAGAAACTGAAGCACAGGGAGATTAAGGGACTTGCCCCAGTTCAAGCAGGCTAGGGAGTGGCAGAGCAGAGTTAAAATTCAGGAGGTCTGGCTCTATATTCTTTCACTGAGTGTGCCAAACTGGGTCTCTTTAAATTAATGATGATTCTTTTTTTTTTTTTTTTTTTTTTTACCGGGAGGTCCCGGGGATCGAAACCGGGTCCCTCCATATGGGAGAAGGACGCCCAACCAGTTGAGCCACATCCGACCCCAATGATGATTCTTTTATAAAACCACATGACCACCACATTTCATGTTTTTTAAATGGGATATGGTAAATACTGTTTATTATTTCCATGGAGTAAGCATTTTTATGTAGGGCATTGTTTTAAAATCATGTAAATAAAGTAGTCTGTGACCTTGTATTATATCACTTACTTTGTTAGTATCAGTTCTAACCATCAGCTGAAACAACTAAATTAAAACATTTTTTCAGAAGGTAAAACTGTCTTGTATATGATCAATACTTTCCTTTCACCTTTTTCTTAGTACCTCCTGTTCTCCTATGGGTTTGAGCTGATGAGTGTGTATAATAAAAGAAGTCACCCCTCTGCCAGTCTGTAACTTTGCCATGTAGTGTACTTGTCATATAACATGGAGAGCCTCACCGTAATGCCCAGTGGCACTGTGACGTCCATTCCACATCAGAGGTAGAGGTCTCTCATGATGAAGAACTTTTGGGAACTGAACCTTCTTGAACAGGGTTTGTTCCGTTAGTTATCCCATTATGGAGAGGCCCCTGGTGTCCAGTGTAGAAGTTGAGTTTGTACTCTGGAGTTGGATTGCTCAGGTTCAAATCCTAGTTCTTCTTCTTAACAGTGACCCTGAGCAAGCTGCATAATTGTTCTGTGCCTCAGCTTCCTTATCTGTAAGATGAGAGTAAAGTAATAACAGTACTAACTTCATAGGTTTGGGATGAGGATTAACTGAGATATGTGTATGTGAAGTGTTTAAAAGCATGTCTGCCACACTGAGAGCACTCAGTGAAATGTTAGCACCGTGGAGGTAGTACTGAAGATGGAATGGTGTTCAGGAAACATTGCCTAAGAAGCACAAAATAAGCTGTGTCTGCAAATAATTCATGCTTAGCACTTTACTCAGCATCTCAAACATTGCTGTAAGATCCCCTGCAAAATCATGTCCTTTGCAGAACTGCCATTCTAATAATCCCTCTAATTTTCTCATTTTCTCTTAGTCCAAAATACTTACGTTTACGTAGTTTCAAAATCTCTTTTTTTTTTAATGCAATTTCTTCTTCTTCTTCTTTTTTTTTAAATTAATTTCTTTTTAAAGAAGCTTTAGTTTACACTGTTACATAAAAAATATAAGGGATTCCCATATGTCCTACCTCCTCCCCCTCCCATACTTTCCCACATTAGTAACAACTTTCATTATGTGGTACATTTGTTACAATTGATGAACGCATTTTGAAACATTGCTACTGACCTTGGACTATAGTTTACATTATAGTTTACACTCTGTCCCACACAATTTTAAAGGTTATGTGTAATGGCCTGTATCCGTCATTGTAATGTCATGCAGGACAATTCCAGTGTCCTGAAAATGCCCACATATTGTACCTATTCTTCCCTCTCCACTCAGAACCTCTGGTGGCCACTGCCTTTATATCAGTGATAAAAAGTTCTCCCATTGCTAGAACAATAAATAATAAGTCTACTTTAGTCCATTGTTCATTCCCCAGTATTGAGGATTTGGGGATGGTGATACATACTCTGTTTCTAATTGAGAAGGGGCTTAGATCCCAGGGGGGCAGATAGATGAAACTATCTTGCTTGCACTTGCAGACACTCTTGTGTTTCTTGGGATGGGCGTTGTCCATCATCATCTCCTTGTAGTTGTCCTAGGTGAGTCCAGTGAATTGGAGAGTAGGTGTTACAACTCTACTGAGATTCAGGGCTCCACCAGTACATGAACAGACCAAAGATTTAAGGCTCTGGGACATATAAGTACACAGGTATAGTGCTAATTATAGGTTCAACTAAAAGGGGCAGAAGAGCCACATGTAGGGAAACTATAAATGAGTCTAACTGTCACACTGGGGAGCATAAATTCCAAAGTAAGGCCCACTGACAGGATGCCGAATTCCTGAGCTTGTCTGCCCTGCTTACAGTGTCTAGATGTCTCTTGAGCCCTCAGGAGCCCCACTGTTTGAGGGACTGTTTACTGAGGCAATCAGTGAGATCCTGCTGAGACGTGCATAAGCATAACCTCTGGAATGACCTCCCAACTCACTTTGAAATCTCTTAGCCATAAAAACTCATTTGTATTTAATATTTCCCTCTTTGGGTCAAGGTTTTTTTCCAAATGCATTGCTAGTCGGCACTTGGTAATAATCCTTTGGTGCCAGGGAAGCTTTTCCCGGGAGTCATGCCAGGGTGGGGGTGGGGGAGGTAGTGCATTTATATGCTGAGTTTGGCTTAGAGAGAGGCCACATTTGAGCAACAAGGAGGCTTTCAGGAGGTAACTTTTAGGCAATATATAATAGGCTAAGTTTCAATTTCATAAGAAAAGTTTCATAAGTACAATCATCAATATCAAGGGTAGGGCATCGAGGTGGGGGGCAGGGTTGCGGCATAGGGCACACCCGGGACATGCTTCTATGTTATATGTAACAGTTCATCTTGTTATAGTATGTTATTCTTAGTGGGTGGAGACCCACACAATAAACAAGAAAATATGTAACTCCCTTCCTGGGGAGTCCTG
>JAKSZT010053769.1:27705815-27742655 GCA_026826555.1 Tolypeutes matacus
CCTTCCCCATTTGCTGTTTTGTGTCCATTCGCTGGGCAATTCTCTGTGTCTGTTTCCTGCCATCTCTTCTCATCCTCCTCCTCCATTCTTCACCAGGATTCGATCCTGGAGACCTCCAATGTAGGAGAGAGGTGTCCTGCCACCTCGGTTCCTGGTTTTCTCATCTTGTGTCTCCCCTGCGTCTCTCTCCTGTTACGTCATCTTGCTGCATGGCTCCCGGGGCCTGGCGGCTCACCGGCACACACAGCCTGGCAGCCCATGCGCCTTCTATATATATATATATATATATATATTTTTTTTTTTTTTTTTTTACCAGGAGGTCCTGGGGATCAAACCTAGGTCCCTCCATATGGCAGACGGACACCCAACCATTTGAGCCACATCCACCCCATAAACCTAAGTCTTAAAGACTTCTGGTCCATTGATCTTATAGGAAAACATCTTCTTCCAGTGGATTAATAATCATCAATAGAGCTAACATTATTGAATATTTACAATGTACCAGACACAGTTCTAAGCATTTTACACTTAATCCTCATGACAACCCTATAAGAGAGTTATTATTATCTCCATTTTATAGATGAGGAAACTGAGGCAAAGAAATACTTTGCTCAGGGTCACATGGATAAGAAGGGTAGAGCCATAGTACAAGCCGTTAAAACTGGTGACATTTTCACAGTATGTAACTTGTCTCTCAATGTAAAATCTGTACTTTAGAACTGAATTCCAGGTGTTTCTGACATGTGTGGTACTTTAAAATAAACATTTAAAGGGTCCCTTCATATGATGTGATGAGAATGGTACTTTCACACTGTGTCTTCCTCCCAAAAACCCATAACCCCACTTTAATCATGAGAAAAATATCAGACAAATCCCTATTGAGGGACTTACCACAAATTACTTGATCAGCACTCCTCAAAAACAAGGCAAGTCTGAGAAACTGTCACAGCCAAGAGCAGCCTAAAGAGACATGACAACTAAATGTAATGCGGGATCCTGGGTGGGATCCTGGGACAGAAAAAGGTTATTCAATAAAAACTAAGGGGAAGCGGCTGTGGCTCAATCAGTGGGGCTCCCGTTTGCCATGTGGGAGGCCCCGGGTTCGGTTCCCGGGGCCTCCTGGTGAGGGCGGGCCCGCCCGCACGGCGTGGTTGGCTGACCCGGCGAGCACAAGCAGCAAGGGGGGGGATAAATGAATAAATAAATAAAATCTTTAAAAAAAATAAAATAAAATAAAAACTAAGAACATCTGAAATAAGTTTGAGCTTTAGTTAATAATATATCAATATTGATTCATTAATTGTGATAAAATATAACAACTAATAGAAGGTGTTAACAATCGGGGGGACTGGGTATGGTGGATACAGTAATGCTCTGTATTATTGTCGCAACTTTTCTGTACATCTAAAATTTTCCAAAATAAAGTTTATTTTAAAAAAATCATTCAGAAGGAGGTTGCATTTGACTCTTATTTTGTACCTCTATTGCCATGCTTATACTGTTTTTGGTGTATTCTTCCTTCACTAATGAAGTGAATGTGTAACTCAAAAGATTGATAGTAGAATAAGGAAGAAGTACTGATTATTTTCCACCATGTAATAAATGAACTTAATGTCATTGTGTAGAAATACATGTAATTATAAATAAATCCTAATTGCTGATGGCTATTTGTTGTTTAACATGTTAATATTTCTTTCTGATTTTCTCTTACCCAAGGGAACAGATCTTAAGAGTAAAAGAAGATGAAAATGTTCCGTTTCTGCTGGTTGGTAACAAATCAGATTTAGAAGATAAAAGACAGGTTTCTGTAGAAGAGGCAAAAAACAGAGCTGATCAGTGGAATGTTAACTATGTGGAAACATCTGCTAAAACGCGCGCTAATGTTGACAAGGTAAAATATGATTCTCCTTAACTACTACATTGTGTTAAAAATAAGTTGATTTACTTTAATTTGGCTCCATTTTGTCTAGTGATGCTATGAGACTTTCAAATAGAGAATTTTTTTTTTAATGTGTTGATTTTTATTATCCCTGAATATTCAAGTACAACATGGTAGGAATTTCTTACTTCCCCTTGTTCATAGGTTCCCAAGAGACCATAAAACACAAGGCACTCAACTAAATATACTTTTTCATTTTTATGTTTTTCTTTTTATTTTTAGCACTGACAAGATCCCTGACTTTAATCCTTGCCCCCCCCTTCTATCTTTATGGGCTGGATAATTTACAAGAAATTATATAAGTCCTAAGATTCCAGCACTAAGCTTCCTCACCTCTGACTTGCCCTGCATCCAGCCCCATTTAGTTCTCAAAAGTGAAGGTGCCTCCGAAGATGAAGGAACTCCCAGATAAGAAGATTTTTAAATCTCAGGTGCTATTACTATACTCCCCACCCTCAACCTTTGTTTTACCCCCAGTGGAAGTGAAACTCTGCCCTCCATCTCTGTGGCACTTATCTTCCCACTTTGTTCAGATTGGCCCTTCCTTGCGGAGAAGCACCCTTACCTCTGAGAACCTCCCTAAGTGCATTTCATCCTGCCCCAGGAGACTATCTTCAGTATTGAGAAAGGCTGCCACCCCAAAAACTTAGTGGCTCAAACAACCTTTTATTAAGCTCAAGATTAATTTTTGAGCTCTGTCCTGGATTTTTCAGGATTCTCTCTGTAGGAGATCATGTCATCTGCAAAAAGGAAAAAGTTTTACTTCTTCCTTAACAATTTGGATGCCTTTTATTTCATTTTCTAGCCTGATTGCTCTGGCTAGAACTTCAAATACAATGTTGGATAAAAAGGGTGACAGTGAGCATCCTTGTCTTATTCCTGATCTTAGGGGGAAAGCTTTGTCTTGAGAATGATGTTGGCTGTGGGTTTTTAATATATGCCACTTATCATTTGAAAATGTTTCCTTCTATTCCTAGTTTCTGTGTATTTTTATCTACAAGCGTTACTGGGTTTTATCAAATGCCTTTTCTGCATCAATTGAGATGATGACCATGAGGTTTTTTTCCTTTGTTCTATTGATATGCTGTATTACATTAATTTATTTTCTTTTGTTCACCCACCCTTACATACTTGGGAAAATCCCACTTGATCATAGTGTGTAATTCTTTGAATGAACTGTTGCATTCAGTTTCCTAGAATTTTGTTGAGGATTTTTGCATTTATATTCGTATGGAATATATGGATCTTTAATTTTCTTGTGATATCTTTATCTGGCTAAGGTAGTTGACCTCATGGAATGAGTTAGGAAGTGTTCTCACCTCTTCAATTTTTTGGAGATTTTGAACAGGATTAGTTTTAATTCATCTTGAAATGTGTGGTAAAATTCACCAGTGTAGCCACCTGGTCCTGGGCTTTTCTTTCCTGTGAGTTTTTTGGTTATGGATTCAATCTCTTTACTTGTTTTTGGTCTGTTGCTATCTTAAGTTTCTTCTATTTTTTTAAAGAGTTCAGCTTTTTATTGAACATGTTAGAAAAGGTGTTTAGTCCAAAAGACCAAAGCCAATGTCATCATTAGATTTTTCTTTCTTTGCTTCCACTCTGTTCTCTCAGCTGGGGCAGAAGTGATGGAGGAGACTGGACCTCCTGCTGATGCAGCATCTGCTGCAGGAGCAGATCCTCCAGCCCCCACATTGCAGATGAGGCTCCTGATACTGATGTTGGCCAGAGTCTTTGCAAACCAGGCAGGCCAGAAAGATCAACATTTACATCAGCTGCTTTACTAAGGACATTGATCTTATCCTCCGTGACAGTGACCTCATCGTTGTGAAGGATTAGGGCTAGGTAGATGCAGGCAAGTTCAGAGAAGGGGGCCATGGTGCCAGCAAGTGCTGGGCAGGTGACTACTGGGTGTGGTGCTAGTCACCAGATCAAGTGAGAGCCTCTTGCCACCATAGCCTTAGCTTCATTGGAAGAACAAAGCACCTTAGCAGCAGCTGAGGAAAGGTGTCTATTTCTTCTTCAGTCAGTATAGGTAGTTTTAGTGTTTCTAGGAATTTGTCCACTTCATCTAGGTTATCTAATTTGTTGGCATATAGTTTTTCATAGTGTCCTTATAATCCTTTTTTTTTTTTTTTTTTTAATCTCTGGGAGATTGGTAGTAATGACCCCCTTTCATTTCTGATTTTAGATATTTGTGCCTTCTGTCTTTTTTTCTTTGTGAGGGTAGGTAAAAGTTTGTCAATTTTATGGATCTTTGCACAGAATCAACTTTTGTTTTCACTGATTTTCTGTTGTTTTTTTAATTCTCTTTCATTTATTTCCACTCTAATGTTTGTTATTTCCTTCCTTCTGTTAATTGTGGGCTTAATACGCTCTTCTTTTTCCATATTCTCCAGTTGTGAGGTTAAGACTCTGATTTGAGACCATTCTTGTTTTTTAAGAAAAATGTTAGAGCTGCTTTATTTGCTGCATCACATAAGTTTTGGTGTCTTATGTTTTTTTATTTTCAGTCACCTCAAGATACTTCCTAATTTCTCTTGTGATTTTTTTTTTCTTTGACCCAATGGTTGTGTTGTTTAGTTTCCACATGTTTGTGATTTAATTTATTGAGACTTACTTTGTGACCTAAAATATGGTCTATCCTGTAGAATGAACCTTGTGCATTAGTGAAGAATGTGTGTTCTGCTGCTGTTGGGTGAAGTGTTCTGTATATGTCTGTTAGGTCTAATTGATTTCTAGTATCATTCAAGATTGATCTTCTGTCTTGACGTTCTATCCATTATTGAAAGTGGTGTACTGAAGTCTCCAACTATTAATGTAGAACGATCTATTTCTTTCTTCAAAGCCATCAATATTTGCTTCATATATATTGGGGCTCTACTTTTAAGTGCATATATATTTATAATTGTATCTTGTTGGAATGACTGCTTTATCAATTTATAATCCCCTTCTTTGTCCCTTATAACAGTTTTTGATCAAAATTATTTTATCTGATATTAGTAAAGTTATCCCTTCCACATCGCAGGGATTAAGGGCAAAAATTAGGGCAAAAAGATTTTGGCCCTCCCATCATACCTGGCAAGAAGTCTGGATTTTTTTTCTTTTTTCTTTTATGGGTGTAAAATTTGGGTGTATTTATGGTTTTAAAAGATAAAATATGTCAACTTTATGCAATATTATACATATATTTTATGCATTTCTAAGTTTCTAAACTTTTTCTGTTTCATCTGCTGACCTTCATATGTTGTCTGCAGCTTCTGCAAAGCTCCCCAAAACTTCCCATTTAATTTCTTATGCCAACCGCATTCTATCAGAACCGCGATGGGTAAAGTCATGATGTAGAAGGGCTAACTGTATAGCTACCCAAGCTCTCTTTTGGTTACCATTTGCATCGAATATTTTTTCCGTCTGTTTTAGTCTGCTAGGCTGCCGAAATACAATATACTGGAAATAGGTTGACTTCTATCATGGGGATTTATTCACTTACAAGCTTACAGTTCTGAGGCTGTGAAAATGTCCAAATCAGGGCATCATCAGGTGATGCTTTCTCCCTGAAGACCAGCTACTGGCACCCCTGGACTCCTCTGTCACATGGCAAGGCACATTAGCAGCATCTGCTGCTCTTCCAGGTGTTGTTGCTTTCAGCTTCTGGCTTCCCTGGCATTCTCTCTGTCTCTCTCTCCATATTCATCCTATTTGTAAAGGATTCCAGTAAGAGGGTTAAGACCCACCATGGACCACACCCCAACTGAAGTAACCAAATCAAAAGACCCTACTTGCAATTGGTTTACACCCACAGGAATAGATTAGCTCTAAGAACATAATTTTCTGGGATCCATATAACTTCAAACCATCACAACATCTTTTCACTTTCAACCTACTTGTGTCTGAATTTAAGGTGAATCTCTTATAAACAGAATATTGTTGGGTCATGTATTTTCGTCCATTCTGCCAATCTCTGCCTTTTGACTGGAGAGTAATCCATTTTCATTTAAAGTAACTGCTGATAAGGCAGGACTTTTTTCTGCCACTTTATTTTTATCTTTGTAAGTCATATGTTTTTTGTCCCACAATTCTTGCATTAATGCCTATTTTCATATTTTTTTGATTTTTTGTAGTATACTATTTTGAGTACCTTCTCATTTTCTTCTGAATATATTTTTCAGATGTTTTCTTTGTGGTTACCACGGGGCTTAAATTTAACATCCCAATCATGTTTGCTTTGATACCAGCTTGACTTCAATGGCATAAACAAACATGGTACCTGTACCCCCATTTTACCCCTACCTTTTTGTTGTACTTGTTATTTTATCTTTGATCCATTTTGAGTTGATTCTTGTGTAGGGGGTGAGATAGGGGTCCTCTTTCATTCTTTTGGTTATAGATATCCAGTTCTCCCAACACCATTTGTTGAAGAGACTGTTTTGTCCCTTTAACATGGACTTCTTAGGTTTGTCAAAAACCAGTTGCCTGGGGGGCAGATGTGGCTCAAATGGTTGGGCGTCCATCTCCTATATGGAGGGACCTGGGTTTGGTCCCCAGGAACTCCCGGTAAAAGAAGAAATATAGAAGGTGCGCGGGCCACAAGGCCTCACAAGTGGACAAGCTCCCAGGCCCCACGCATGGGCCTGTCAGGCACTGCCGAGCCACGCAGCAAGATGATGACATAACAGGAGAGTGACACAAGGGAAAGCCAAGACGAGATGCGCCAAAAAACCAGGAAATGAGGTGACACAGGTGTCACCTGCCTCTCTCCCACATTGGAGGTTCCCAAGATCTAATCCTGGTGAAGACAGGTGGAGAAGAATGAGAAGAGAGGGCAGGAAACAGACACAGAGAATTGCCCAGCAAATGGGCACAAAACAGCAAAAAATGGGTGGGGGGGTGGGAATTAAAATGGATAAAAAATAAGATAAATAAATCTTTAAAAAAAAAAAAAAAAAAGCCAATTGACTGTATAGGTGAGGGTTTATTTCTGGGTTCTCAATTCTGTTCCACTGATGATCAATGTGTCTATCTTTATGCCAGTACCATGCTGTTTTGACCACTGTAGCTTTGTAATGTTTCCAGGTCAGGCGGTGAAATTCCTCCCACATTATGCTTTTGGCTATTCGGGTGCACTTACCCTTCCAGATGAATTTGGTAATTGCCTTCTCTGATTCTGTAAAGTAAGCTGTTGGGATTTTGATTGGTACTGCATTGAATCTGTAAATCAGTTTGGGTAAGATTGACATCTTCATGATATTTATTCTTCTAATCCATTAACACAGAATGTCTTTCCATTTGTTTAGGTCTTTTTAAATTTCTTTTAGCATTATTGTTTAGTTTTCTGCATATAGGTCCTGGACTTGTTTGGTTAAATTAATTCCTAGGTATTTGAGTCTTTTTGTTGCTCTTGAAAATTGAATTTTCCCCCTGATTTCCTCCTCAGATTATTCAATACTAGTGTACAAAAACATTACTGATTTTTGCGTGTTGATCTTGTATCCTGCCACTTTGCTGAACTCATTTATTAACACAAGTATCTTTGTTGTGGATACTTCAGGATTTTCTAAGTACAGAATCATGTCATCTACAAAGGGTGAGAATTTTACTTCCTCTTTTCCTATTTGGATGCCTTTAATTTTTTTTTTTTTTTTTTCTTGTCTAATTGCATTATCTAGAACTTCTAGTACAATATTGAATAACAGTGGTGACAGTGGGCATCCTTGTCTTGTTCCCAATCTTAGAGGGAAAGCTTTCAACCTTTCCCCATTGAGTATGATGTTGGCTGTGGGTTTTCCCCACATTTTTGTCTTTTTTCATATTGTCTTTTATCATATTGAGGAATTTTCCTTCTATTCCTATCTTTTGAAGTATTTTTATCAAAAAAGAATGCTGGATTTTGTCGAATGCCTTTTCTTCATCAGTCAAGATGATCATGTGGTTTTTTCCCTTTAATTTGTTAATGTAATGTATTACATTGATTGATTTTCTTATGCTGAACCAGCCTTGCATACTAGGAATAAATCCCATTCGGTCGTGGTGTATAAGTCTTTTGATATGCTGTTGGATTTGATTTGCAAGTATTTTGTTGAGAATTTTGCATCTATGTTCATTAGAGAGATGGGCCTGTAATTTTCTTTTCTTGTAGTATCTTTATCTGGCTTTGGTATTAGGGTGATGTTGGCTTCATAAAATGTGTTGGGTAATTTTCCCTCCTCTTCAATTTTTTGGAAGAGTTTAAACAGTATTGGTGTTAATTCTTTTCTAAATGCTCGGTAGAATTCACCTGTGAAGCCATCTGGTCCTGGACTTTTCTTTGCTGGGAGATTTTTGATGATGGATTCAGTCTCCTTAAATGTGATTGGTTTGTTAAGTTCTTTATACATTTTAATATTTTAATGTATTGTCTCTGGCTTTAGTCCCTGAGCTATTTATTCTTTATGTTTGTGTCCAGCTAATGATATTTTATCACAGAGATTTCCTGGAGTACCAGGAGCAATTAAAAAGTAACAAACCACACAGTCTTTGTAAATTGGCTCTGTGTGCCTGGTGCTCTCCTTTAGAGTTTAGCCCTCCTACCAAGATCAGCCTAAGGCAAAAGTGTGGTTTCTGAACCTCTGTCTTGTCTTGGGCTTGTGCTCTTGGCCTTAGGAATTCCCCAGTTTATAGGGATCCAAATGCCTCCTTATAAAACACCCTCCCTCCTGGTGCTTTATTGTATCCTTAAAGCCAGCAATCCTTTGCACCAGGCTTCTTTCATTTGTTTCTTACACTGCTTTAGCTGTCAACAAGCTGCTTCTGCCTACAGGGCAAGTTCTGGGAGGGTGAGCCAGAGAGTAGTGTCCTGGTTCAGTCTTTCCTGCTGCCATCCTGTAGATTGGCACCAACATACAGGCAACCCAGTATGCACATAGGGATTAATCTGCTCCCTTTGGGACATTGTTTTTTGTTTGTTTGTTTGTTTTGTTTTGTTTTGTTTTCTTCCTTTATTAAAAAAACACTTGGGTAGCAGGTGTGGGGAGGGGCGCTGGGGACCCAGATTCCACAGGAGGAGTCACTGGGGCGACACGGTCCTGGGGGCAGCCGGGAAGCTGGGGGGCTACACGGACAGGCAAGACCGCCCTCAGCCCGCAGGCCCCAGCCCCCCAAGGGACATTGTTTTTAAAAGCTACGAAGTATTTCATAGTTAGGTCTTTCCATAATTCTGGTATTTTCCTGTGGTTCATAGGTTGTTTTCAGTTTTTTTCTACTACAAACAATACTGCAGTGAACTTTCTGTCTGTGCACCAGTGTAAAAGTAAAACACGGGCGCATTTTAAAATTTAACAATGACACGTCCCTCTCTCCAGAATGACTTGTCCTTACGTTCTCACCAGCAGTGCTTGAAGAAACTCCTTCCCCACAGCCTTGCCAGTAGTGGTTAAATCAGCCTTTAAAAATCACCTGTTGGGTAAATCATTGTTTTACTTTGTGTTTCTCTGATGAGTTATGAGGCTAAGCATCTTGTCATTGATTCTTGGGCCGTTTGTATGTCTTCTATGACTTTTGTGAGATTACTTTCATCTGCACATTTATCTATCGGGTTTATCTTTTTGATTCATAAGCCCCTTTATATTAGCACTTTATCCATTTAAATCTAGTGTCAATATTATTTCCTTGTCTGTATGATGTCTTTTAACTTTGCTTATTTTGTCTTTTTCCATGGAAAAATATTAAAGATTATGTTGTCAAAGTTGTGTTTTTCTTGTGATTTGCTTATTGCTTAGAAAAGCTTGCTTCAAAAGTGCTTAGGACAAAATTGTCCCTATAATATTATACTTTATTTTTGTGTTGGCTTTTATAGTTGATACTTGATCCATTTAAAATTTAATATTGTCTATGAAGTGAACTAAGGGCTGCCTAGTAAATACTAAGTTCATCAAAGCTGGTTCTTGATTCCTGTACCTTGTTAACCATTTACTTCCATTTGGCAGTTGAAACAGAGCTTCCATGAGCTTTTTGTCATTAAATTAGCTAATGCAGATTCAAAAAGTTTCCCACTGCTTTTGCTAGTTAAAATGACCTTTAAAATGATTTCTTAGAGAGTCATTTTAAGTTTATTGCAGATACTCATCTAAAATTAGAAATAAAACCTTCTTATAACATGCAGTTCATACCACTGTTTCTGTACCAAAAAGCAGTAATTGTTATACTGTAATAGTTATAATTAGTTAATTTGGAGGCTTTCTGCCCCAGCTGGTCAGAAGTAGATTTGAAACAGGGGTGTTCAGAAATCCCCAGTCCCCAGAGAAGTAAAAGCACAGCAAGTGGGAACAAGAACTCATAGGTTTTATGTAATCTTTGTGTTAAGTTCTATTGCTTGTCTACCTGCCTCCCTTCCTTCCTACCTTCCTACCTCCCTCCTTCCTTCCTTCCTTCCATTTTTTTCCTTCTTTAACCATTGGGGCCCCGTTGTATTGATCCTGTGTCCATTTGACTTTAACCCATTTAGTCTTTGATAGCTTCCTTGCTTCCTGATTTAAATTTTACATTTCTTGCTCCAGACCAGGAATTAGTCATCTAAAGAACACTGGTTACTTTTGATTGGAATGTTATTTAGAGCCTAGAAACTAGGCACTGATTTAATAATTGCTATTGGGTTGTCATTGATTTATGGCCTTTTCAGTAACTAGAGCTAAGAAACACATGTTATTAAAAGAGAAAAAAAACATATGCAATCATACTGTTATTTCTAATTCAAATTTAACTTTACCAGATTTTTACCTCTTTGATTTTTGTACTTGTATCTTTTCTTTTACACTGAAAGGTTTGGTTCCTAAACTACATTAACATAAATGCTGATTTGCATTATCCTGTAAACAAATAAAATGGTTGCAAAAGAACAATGCCATATAATTACTAGTAACAACTACTAACTGCAGTTTGAAATTCCCTTGTCGTTTTCTGTTTTGTGTTTTGTTGGGGTTTTGTTTTGGGGGTTTGTTTTGTTTTTCTTTTCATCCTTAGCGTGTATTCTAAGATGAATATTCGATAAGCTGTCTTTTGAAAGACATTTGAAATAATTCTCTCTGTGATTATGTCACCAAGTTGACATACAGTTAGGCTTATTTGTTTTATTTCAATTTTAAATTTGGGGAGATTTTTTGTTTTTAATTTCATTTTTGAATATGTGAAACATTTATGCTTCCCAGTCAGAAGCTATCTAACAAGGTATATTCAGAGACACCTCACTGTTCCCTCTACTCTGTTCCCTTCCTCCTGAAAATAAAAATGATTAGCTTTTAGTTTATCATTAGAATATTTCTTTTTGAAAATGCTAGCAAATACATATGTCCCACTATTCTATACATACACAGGCAGCCCTTTATGTATACTATGCTGCATCTGGGTTTTTTTTCACTTAAAGTTTCCATTAGAGAGTTGTAGCCTGTTAGAAAAGGTACATCAGTCATTGCATACTTGTTTACTTACAACATTCATAATCTCTTAAATTTCTTGGTTTTTCTTATTCTTAGGGAGTTTTTTTTTTTTTTTTTTAAACACAGATGAATAAATATATACATTTCTCAATTAAATGTAATGGATACATGTAAATTTTTTTGTTGTTTTGCTTTTTTGTTTTTTTGTTTTTTTTGTGTGTGTGAATCAAACAATATATTACACAATATATTTGGTTCATAGTAATGTATTCATACAGTATTTGTCCTTTTGTGTCTGGCTTAGGGAGTTTTTAAATTTAAAAATAGTAATGAAGTTTTTAAAATTCAGAATGTAAAAGTATGAATCATAAAAGTTATTCATCCATTTATCATACACACACTCATAACTATTTGTGTACAGCGTGAGTGCCTATCTTTCCAGGTCCTTTTCTATGTGTACTCAAACATTTGTTATTGAAATTTAATTTTCAAATTTTTCTAGTACTTTTTTTTTTTCTTTTTTTTCTAGTACTTTTTAAATTATTGTGCTAGTGTTTCTCATCATTTGCCATTTCTAGATAGCAAATGGAAAATGATAAATTCTCAAGCATAGTGCAGCAAAGAAAGCTATTTTCCAGTGCCTGGTATGAAAACATAAAGATAGCACCTGGGGTGCGGATGTGGCTCAAATGGTTGGGCGTTCGTCTCCCATATGGAGGGACCTGGGTTCGATCCCCGGGACCTCCCGGTAAAAAAAAAAAAAAAGATAGCACCTGTTTTCCATGGAGCTGAGTAAAAACAGCTTACTAAACTTAAATAATAGTTACTAAATGTAAGTTTTATTAAACATAAATTAGTTACTATTAACTACAAATTAATAAAATACGTTTAGCAGCTATAAATTACTCAAGTGTATGCTTTTTCTTTGGAGCTGCCATTGCTTTGTAGTGCTTTTTTCATTTTTATCTTGAAAATTGGGATGGAAAGGTCAGGTTGTATTATTTGATATTTTAACAAAATGTGTAATCAAGAAAATTTCCTTATTTTCCCACTTTCTCAAGATAGCTAGAGAAGCAGACTTTAGTTTGTGCTTTCCTCCCCTTCCTGTGCTCCCCAAACAAGAGCTCTTAAATATTCATCCTTGTATGACCCCTAAGTTTCACTGTTGTGATTTAGAGTAATGCTAAGTTCATATTATTTTTATCTGCTTTACTTACCTTATTTTCTTCTATCTAGGTTTTTTTTGATTTAATGAGGGAAATTCGAGCCAGAAAGATGGAAGACAGCAAAGAAAAGAATGGAAAAAAGAAGAGGAAAAGTTTAGCCAAGAGAATCAGAGAAAGATGCTGCATTTTATAATCAAAATCCAAACTCCTTTCTTATCTTGACCATACTAATAAATATAATTTATAAGCATTGCCATTGAAGGCCCAATTGACTGAAATTACTTTAACATTTTGAAAATTGATATGTATCACTAAAAGCATGAATTGGTACTACACTGAAAGTCAAATTTACTTAAAAAAGAAATTAATGTGGCTTCACCAAGAAGCAAAGTTCAGCTTATTTCATAATTGCCTACATTTATCACAGTCCTGAATGTAGCGTGTGAGCTTGTGTTTCAAGGGCGGTCTTTCCTGAACTGTTAAATAAAGAAATGAGGTGGGGTGAGGAATGGGAGGAAAGGCTACTTCCTCTGATTTATTATAAAACTTAATTTTTTTTATCATTTAAAAATGTTATGGTCTTCTGCCTTGAAAAATGACAATTGTGAACATGATAGTTAAACTGTACCACTTTTTTTTAACCATTGTTATACAAAATATAGAAGAAAAAGTGATTGGCATGGTTGTTGCATATAGTTAAATTGAGAGTAACTCATCTGTGAACCTGCATTAATTACCTGGTGATTAACTTAGAAAAGTGGTGTAAACTTGTACATGGAAATTTTTGAATATGCCTTAATTTAAAAACAGAAAAGTAGCTGGGTACGTCATTCTGGGTGTGTTCTCCCTGGCTCCATGGGCCAATACCCATGTATCCTGATTAGAGAATATATGCCTAGTGTGGAGTACAGCTTTTGTATAGAAGATTCTTGAGAAATACCTGTCTAAGACTCTGTCCAAATTTAAAATGTGTGCCATACTCTGGTTCTTGAAAATAAGGTTCCAGAGCTCCTTGATTGCTTTTAATAAACTGTACAGTAGTTTAAAATGAAGGGCCAGCATGTACTTGTAAGATCATTTTAGACTACAGTCAGGCTTCAGTGAACCCTCTTTCTCTTAAAGCTGCTGGTCCCTGGAAATCCCCTTCCGCAGGTGGTGAGCATTTTTAAGTGTTAAGCTTTTAATCTCTTTGGAGCAGGGCACAGGAAAAATGTCAGAAGTGCTCATGCATTTTGCACTAGAACACTTGGGGGAGATATCCGTGCTTGCTACCTGTTGATTTCTAAATTTGTTCTCATGAGGTAGCAGTTTGGCTATATGGGAGTTATTAGGAGTATTTGCAGTCTGTGTTCAAAATGAAGAACACTGTAACTACATTTTCCTAGCGTTAATACCTAGGAGTAAACACGTGTATAATACAGAAAACATGTTTGGCATACACAGACCAAACCTGAGGCCTGTGTGCTGTGTCACCATTGTGTGGTGTTCCCACTGGAGAATTCTAGCATGCTATTTGGTAACGTAATTTCATTTGGAAATATACCACTGTCAGATTTTTTTCCCCCTCTCTGGACTGGCGCTAGGACAGTTGATTCAACAAAGCTTTTTTTTTTTCTTTTTGTTCAGTCCTAATTTCAACAGATCAAAAATGTATGTGTTCAGGCATTCCAGGTAACAGGTGTGTACGTAAAGTTAACAAAAATAGGCATTTTAGGAACTCAGCTCTTTAGATATTATATCTGGCTTGTCATGTTAAATATTTGTCCTTCTTGGGTTTGAGATGTACATCTTTCATTTCGTATATTTCACTGGCTATGCCACGTGCAGAATTAAAGTCACCAATGTAATCTGGCCTGGTCGGCCCATCGATGTCAATCTGTACTCATTGCAGTCTTATTTAACCAGGGGTCCTAACCACTAACATTGTGACTTTGCTTTGAGACCTTTCCTCTCCTGGGTACTGAGGTGCTATGAAGCCAACTGACAAAGATGCATCACATGTCTTAGGCTGATGCCACTACCCGATTTGTTTCTTTGCAATTTGAGCCATTTAAAGACCAATAAAATTCCTTTTTTTAAAAATGTTTCTGGTGTTACTTGATGTTTACAATATAAAGTTCAGATTTACCAACCTGGGCATCTTTCACAGACATTTTGAGCTATTAGTTTGTGGACTTCTTTTGTGTAATCTCAAATTTCCCTAAGTAACAGCATCACCATTACCTCAGTTAAATTAAAGCTCAGAAATGTAAGATTATTGTGTGCACAATTACATAAATGGTTTTCCCTTATGCTGTGGTGAAAGTAACCAATGTGCACATTACTTTTATCTATTTTTTTAATTCTTTTTTTTTTTTTTTTTAAGGTTTGTTTATTTACTTTATCCATTTTAAACACCCCCTTCCCCATTTGCTGTTTTGTGTCCATGCACTGGGCAATTCTCTGTGTCTGTTTCCTGCTATCTCTTCTCATCCTCCTCCTCCTCCTCCAGTCTTCACCAGGATTCGATCCTGGAGACCTCCGATGTAGGAGAGAGGTGTCCTGCCACCTGCACCACCTCGGTTCCTGGTTATCAGAGCATCTCGTCTTGTCTCTCCCCTTTGTCTCTCTCCTGTTACATCATCATCTTGCTGCATGGCTCCCGGGGCCTGGCGGTTCACCGGCACACACAACCTGGCAGCCCATGTGCCTTCTATATATATATATATATGTATTTTTTTTTTTTTTTTTTTAATTTTACCGGGAGGTCCGGGGGATCGAACCCAGGTCCCTCCATATGGCAGACGCCCAACCATTTGAGCCACATCCGCCCCCCTGCACATTACTTTTAAAATGCCACTAAACTCTAGAATTAATAGGTAACAGGTTTATATTTGTTTTCTAATCAAAATGACCCCGACGATATTTTTAACAAATCAATTTTATTGCTACATATTAATAAAGCATACAGTCCGTCCAGAGTGTACAATCATTGGTATTTGGCATAATAATAGTTGTGCATTCATCACTTCAATCATTAGAGCATTTTCATTATTTCAATGATAATAAAAAGACAAAAAAATTACCTCTCAATCTTTCTATGCTTCACCTACTGTACATAGCTGCTATTTCTGACTATTCTTGCTTACTTATTTATTCATTTAAAAGCAGTTTTATTGAGGTATATTCACATACCATATAATCTATCCAAAGTGTATAATCAGTGGCATTTAGTATAATCACAGTGCTGTGCATTCATCACCACAAAAAATTTTAGAACAATATCAAACAGAAAAACTCCTCACCCCTTAGCAATCAGCTCTCAATCCCTCTATCCTTCGCCAGCCCTGCATAACCACTAATCTAATTTGATCTTTATAAATTGATTATTATTTACATTTTATAAATGGAATCATACAATATGTAGTGCTTTGTGTCTGGTTTCTTTCACATAGCATAATGTTTTTGGTTTTCCCTGATATTAACATCTTGCAACATTAACACATTTATTCAGTTTCAAAGAAAAAAGTCTTATATATGCAGTCAAAATGACCCCCAAGATGATTTAATTTCCAAATTGTAGCCAGAATTAACACTTTGTGATAACCACCCTGTTACCTTATCACCAAGCCTTGGACCATTCTTGTTCCCAGTTGATGTCTGGTGGGAGGTAGAAGCCTATTAACCATCAAAGACCCCATGCGTTGGAAGCAATTGGACCAATTGCTTCCAAATGGTCCATATTATGCACCAAATAATTGGCTGCTGTACAAACGTTAGATCAGATCATAGTCCCAGATCAAATCAGCATGCCAACATTTTGTGACAAGGATGTAAAACTTAAAACATGGCCTTATATTACTGCCTTAAGAGTTAACCAAAGCATTTACTAAAAACTAGAGGTTTCAAAGTGATCCCTTTTTATTTGATCCAGTGTTAGAAGTCTCTTTTAGCAAATTGCCTTTTAAGTCAAGAGTGGCAGGGAAACAAAGATCTTCATGCCTTTAATTTTCAGTAGATTTTTATGGACTTCCTACTGTGGAAGCACTGTTGGGAATATACAAGAGAATGGGAATGTACAGGTGAACAACAAATCTGTACCTCACGAATAGAGAGGAAATAAGGTTTTAAAAAAGATTAGAGATTAAGTCTAGGTCTCCTTACATTGGTCTAGGCTCCCAATTTCTTATGATGGCTGACCCATATAATAATAGCAAACATAGAGCAACCTATATATTTACATATATTTAAATGTAACACAACCCTATGAGGTAGCAGCTTTCATTAGTCCCTATTTTGCAGATGGAGAAACTGGGGCACAGAGAAGTCGAATAAAGCTAGTAATGATTAACTGGGATTGGAAGTTCATCACTACACAGTGGAAGAGAAGCAGAATGGAGCTCAGACTTCGGTTAATTTAGGATTTTCCTCACTGCTGCAGCCATTTATTCAATGATGGTCTTTAGAAGGCTTGCAGATGTTGCTGTGGGAATGGAAAAGAGGCCTTCTGCGCTTAACAGCCGGTTGCTAAGGGAGAGATCAAATACTGAGAGGAAAAAACGAGTGCAGAGCTCAACTGCAGATCAGGCCTTACAGTGCTTTTTCCATAACATCAGTGATGAGACAGCATTCCTTTGGCAGCCTAAAGCTTTCATCTCACAGGTTTTGTTTTGCTTTTTTGGGGTTTCCCCCCCGCCCCCGACAAAATAATTTCCCAGTCCTTTGCTTCAGCAGCCCTGCCTGCAGCTGTTATCCACAACTGTCTGTAGGTGCATAGCAACTGGGTAGGGGAAGCCTTGATCATCTGTATCCTCAATCTTTACAGAAATACCATTTCTGGGCATGGGGAGGGAACTGAGGAGCATTCAACATCTATTCAGAAACACTTGTGGGACCTGAGAGAACTTGCATGGCTAATCTGACAGAGCAATGAGATTGTTTTTATCAAAAGCCCCAAGGAAAACAGCTGAAGTGCTAGTGCTTGTAAGCATGGCAGTTTAAAAAATACTCTTAAGGACAGAGTGTTTGAAACAGCTAAAAAATAAGAGTCACATCTTATTGAATGGGAAGGGAAAGGAGGAGATCTGAGAGCTAACTTCTCCTGGGCCTTCTGCTGGAAGGTAATTAGTCCATGGAGGGTGTACAATGGAATTTCCCCTGAAAATTGCATCATCACATACCAACCCTTTTGTTTATGGACCTTCCTAAAAGATGCCAGATTTGGTGGAAAGCCATTTAGATGGTTTTCTTAGAATCCTAGAAATTGGCCTCAGAAGCCATTCCTCAGGTGACAAGTGAGAAATGTGAAGGCCCGTGAAGAAAAATAACTTGCACAGGATCACACGAGTAATATTAGAACCAAAATTAGAATGCAAGTCTTCTGTCTTCTAAATCCAGCTCTTCCCATTTACCTTTTTAACATTCTGGGTGGGAGATGAGGGTGCATTAAATGGAGACTGAGGGCTCCCAGAGCCCAATGAAGTAAAATGCAAATTCTGCCTCTATCTCTTCTCACTGACCTTGAGGGAGACAATTTCAGATGCTTTATTGGAAAATGGGGCATTTTGCTGCCTAACTCCTAGGGTTATCGTGAGGATTACACAAAGAATAAACTATTGTTATTACAAAGCGTATTTTTTTAAATGCAGAGGAAAGTTTAAGTCTGACCCCATGTGAGGAGTTAGCTAACAGCAAAATTAGAGGGAACACAGACTACACAAACCGCCCTCACTTCTGATACCAATTGCAAGTTTGAGGAGTTCCCAAAACCACTCTCATTTTCAATAATTTGCTAGAAGGACTCTCAAAACTCACTGAAAGCTGTTATGGTTATGGTTTATTACAGCTAAAATATACAGGTTAAGATTAGCCAAGGGAAGCAGCACAGAGGGCAGAGGCCAGGAAAGAACCAAACGTAGAGCTTCCATTGTCCTCTCCCCATGAAGTCATGGGCAACGCTACTTTCCCAGCACTCCCATGTGACAGCCTGCATGGAGTACTGCTAACCAGACTCTCCCACACTTTAGCATGCAGTTTGCTGGGGCTCCTTCATGTAGACACAGTTGACTGCCCATGTGGTGTTGCCAGGCCCCCTCCAGAGGTAAACTAATACTGTGACCCAAAGCCCAACCCTAAATCATATTGCTACTATCTGGCTTGGTCCCAGGTCCCCAGGCAAATAAAGACACTCTTATCAGGCATGGCATTCTAAGAGCTTAGAGACTACTTTCCAGAAGCCAAGGGCAAAGGTCGGATCTCTTTGGGCAAAGTTAAATTCTTTAGTATACCCCACCCCCCACTCCTTTTCTTCATAAAAACAATTTCTGTGTGACATTCTGTTTGGCACTGATTAAAGCAAGAAAATATATCCTGAGTCCATATTTTTTATGTTGGTATAAGGAGGAAGAAGGAACTAGGGGACTCTAGTTGAAGGAGCCAAAGATTCACAGTTCCCCACCTCTCTACTCACTGAATCTTAGCACTGATGATGACAAGTCATGGGTAAAGGGAATTGAAGTCTGCAGTGACCAAGTGGCCTATGGAAGGGCACAGCTGGGAAGGGCAGGATCAGGACTTAACCCTGAACTTCTGGCTGAGTCCCAGTTCATGTTCTTTCTACCCCCACTGTCTTTGTTTGCCAGTCTGCTATGACTATTAGCACACAGTGGGTTGTCTTAAAGGGAATTTATTGGCTCATGGTTTTGAGGCAAAAGTAGTCCAAAATCAATATATTGGTAAGACTTGCTTTTTCCTGGAGTCTGTAAATTCTGGAGCTGGCTGCCAGCCATCCTTAGTGTTCCTTGGCTTGTATTTCTGCCTCCCATCACATGGCTTCTGTGACTTCCAGGTTCTCTCCTTAAGGCCTCCATAATCCAGGTTAAGGCCAACCCTGCTTCTATAGGCCACACCTCACTGAAAAATAACGTCTTCAAGAGGTCCTATTTAAATAGGTTCACACCCATGGGACTGTGGATTACGATTAAGAGCATGTGTTTGTTGGGGTACAAATTCAACCTATCACACCCACCCTAGTATCTTTTATCAAAATCAGGAATTCCTCCTAGTGAGGTAAGGAGTACAAGACATGATGTATCACTCTGCAAAAGGGCTGCCAAAGCAAAGTACCAGAAAATGTGTTGGCTTTTATAAAGGGAATTTATTTGAGATAAAAGCTTAGTCTCAAGGCTGTGAAAAATCCAACTGAAGGCACCATAAGAGGTGTTTTCTCATCAAGGTCAGCTGCTATGTGTTGAAGGTGATCTCCTTCCCCTCTGGGCTTCCTCTCTCAGGCCCAGCGGCTCCACTTTCTTCCTGATTTCAGTTGCAAGCTGGTATAGGTCTTGTCTCTTAGGGCTTCCTTTATCAGTCTCGGCTGGTCCACTCTCTTCCCAAATTCAGCTGTAAGCTATCAGGCAAATGGCTCATCTCTCCTCAGAGCCTCAGCTGTTTGAGCCTTCTCCTTTCTGTCACATGGCAAGATAAAAAATTACAGAGATCTCTTCCTGTGTGTCTGTCTGTTGTGTGAGTCCATTTATATCAGACCTAGCAAGGGGGCGGAGACTCAACCTGAGTCACCATCTACTCATATAGTCAAATCAAGGCCCTAAATCGATCTTATCAAGCAATCTAATCAAAGGCCCCTAAGCTGAATTTAATGCAATCAAAGGGTATCACACCAAAAGGAACAGATTAGTTTACAAACATAATCTTTCTCTTTTTGGGATTCATAAAATAAGCTCAAACTGCCACACATGGGAACTCTGGAAGGAAGGGCAGGTCAGAGACACATCTAATGTTCCCTTCTCAGCCTCAGAAGGTCTGGAACATTGGGCAGTGGGGAGCAAACTTAAGGGATCATTGATGTGAGGATGAATATTCTATTGTGGTCCCAGATAGGAAAGCTCTAACCTAAAGGAGATGTTCAATATTGTTTTAATCATTGATTGAGAGACCCTTGGTTTACAGGGAGCACACAGTTGACCATTGTTGAATTTCATTCCTGAAGAATTTCTTTTAGAGCAACCCAAGTGACCAACATTCAATTCAAGACAATCAGCAGCTGCTTTGTGAGGAGGCTGCAGCTGGGCCATTGTCCTGATGCCAAAGAGGTCAATAACCATTCCACAGGAGAGAAGGCATGAACCTTCTGAGAAGTCATCGCATCAAGTGGACCTGGGAAGGACAGACAGCCTGTGATGTGTCTGCGTGAGTCAGCAGGGCAGTAACATGAAATGCTTCTAGAATGCAAACCCCTAAGCTTGGGAAGAAGCACCTTTGTACTGGGAGAGATCATTCATTCACTTATTCATCAATTCATCAAATGATTGTTTGAAGACCAGTGAAGTACAGACTCTCCTCTCCATTTTTATTGCCTCTTTTCTAATCTCAGCTGAGTGATCTCCCACCTGAACTACTGAAGTAGCCTCCTAGTTGGTCACACCATGCCCACTCTTGCTCCTTTCCCTCTCCCCACCCCTTCCATTCTGCACTTAGCAGTCAGAGCAAACTGCAAGTCTGTGCCTATCCTCCCTTTGCTTAAGCCAGTTCAGTAACTTCCCAATGATTTTGGGCAAAGACACATCTCCAAAATGAGGTGTGTTAGGCCAAATAATCTTCCCCCAAAGATGTTCACATCCTAATCTCCCAGGAATATGTTATCTTCCATGGCAAGAGGACCTCTGCAGGAGTGATGAAGTTAAGGATCTTGAGATGGGGAAAGTATCTTGGATTAGCTGGGTGGCCCAATGTAATCACAAGTATCCTTTTAAGAGGGAGAGACGTGGGTCAGAGTCAGAGAAGGAGATGTGACAATAGAAGCAGAGGCTGGAGTGATGCAGCCACCATCTAAGGAATACGAGAAGCCTCTAGAATTTGGAAAAGGCAAGGAACAGATTCTCCCCCACAGCCTCCAGAAGGAATGCAGCTCTGTTGACACCTCGACTTTAGTCTTGCAAGACTCATTTTTGGGACTTTGACATCAAATCAGTAAGATATTCAATTTATGTGGTTTTAAGTCCCTGAGTCTGTAGTAATTTATGACAGCAGCAATAAAAAAAAAAAAAAAAAAACTAATACACAAGGCTTACTTGTCTTGCACAGTGAGATTCCTATGTAATTCTCCCCATGTTATATCATGACTCCTCTCCCTTGCACTCTACATTTCAGCCATTCTGGTTTATTTCAGCCTCTTCCTCATCAGAGCCTTTTATACATGCTAGCCCACTGCGAGGAGAGCTCTCCCTCTTTCCTCTTTGGCTAGGATAGCAGATACCATTTGTTTTCTACTCCCAACCCATCCCTCCACTCCTCTTCCTTTCTGGCAAGTCCTGATTTTGTTCAGGAATCAACTCTCTTCTCTCTGAAGGCAAGCCTGAGCCCCAACCTTACCTCCAAAGGGGTAGGTCATGCATGAGAGGTTTAAGCAAACAGGATGATCCCTTCCCATGGATTAGATGGGGCATGGGTAGGTGATGTGATTCTAGCCAGTAAGACTTAAGGAATGGCTGCCTGGAGCTTCAGAGAAAGGTTTTCTGCTAAAAATAGACACACAGGGAGTCATGGCTCCTCTTGTGTGGGTCATGGTTTTGTCTGCACATATGTAGCATCTTGCAACGATGATGGGAGGCGAGCCAGTACACTGACAATAGCAGGGAAGAAGATGAAAGGATCCTAGGTTCTTGATGACATTGTGGAGCCACTGAGTTGAATAGTCCAGAAGCTTCTACCTCTGGGAATCTTATGTGGAATGATAAACTTTCCTATTGTTTAATACAATTAAGTTGGGCTTTCTGTTACTTGTATCCAAAAGCATCCTAACTGATTCACTCAGTTAATTACTTCTTCAGCCTTCAGATTGAAGTTTAATTGTTACTTTCTCAGGGAGGGCTTCCCTGAGCTCCCAGACTAATGGAGTCCTGAGTTAACTCTATGTATCCCTCCTACATAACACTTAGTGGCAATTGTACATTTATTGGCACAGTTATTTAATTAATTTTTGTGTCCTCCAGTAAGACTATAAGGTCAATAAATTAGCCGCCATATCTCCTTTTACTCATCATATCCCCAGTACAGCAGAGAGTTGGGTACATATTAATGTTCAACAAATATTTACTGGAGTGAATGGGGTTGTTGCAGACACAAAACAGTGAACAGGACACAGCTCCTGCCATGAGGAGTCTTCAGTCCAGAGGGAATAAAACAACATGGGTTGTTATCAAGGTATGAAAAGCCCTATAAAAAGGTGAGTCACTAAGTCACTAATTTTCATGGAGAGGTGTTATAGACTTAACTTTTTATTACTGAAAATTTAAATCATTCATCATAAGAGTAGAGAGAGTGGTATAATAAACTCCCACGGGCCTTTCACCCAGTTTTATTAAGTATCAACATTTTGCTTATCTTTTTCCCCCAACCATATTTTTTTGTTTCTGGAGTATTTTAAAGTAATACCCAGATTTTATATCATTTTGCCCATAAATACTTCTAAGATTTGTTTTGTTTCTTTTTGTATATGTTAAAGCAACCCCCCCCCAAATCCCAAATACTATATCATTTTGCTTGTAAATATTTCAGTCTGTACCTTCAACAAGTCAAGATGATTTTGTACATAATTGTCATGTCATTATCACATCAAACAATATTAGCAATTCCTTAATATCATCTAATACCCAGGCTATATTCAAATTTCTAATATCTTCACACTCAAAAAAAAAAAAAAAAAATGTCTTTTTAGAGTTGGTTTGTTTGAATAAGGACCCAAATCTGGTCCACACATTGCATTTAATTACATGTCAAAGGCTTCCCTTTTTTAAACCTTTTGTTTTGGAATAATTTTAGATTCACGGAAAAGTTGCAGTCAGTACAGAGTTCCCATACACCCTTCACCTAGCTACCTCTAATGTTAACAAAACCGTTGGACTCTTGGCCAAAACAAATAAATTAACATTGGTACAGCATAATGAGTTGAGCTATAGAATTTGTTCAGATTTCAGTTTTCCCACTGTCCTTTTTCTATTTCAGGTTCCCATCCAGAATACCATATTGAATTTCTGTCATCATGTGTCCTTAGTCTCCTCCAGTCTGTGACAGTTCCTAATGGAGATGGATTGAGGATCCATTGAAATCACATAGCACAGGCCCTGGGTCATGGAAGGCTTTCACTAAGTGTGAGCTCCACCACCTCTCACCTCACCACCTCCAGGTCTAAGTCCCACTCTTGGGCAAGGCCCACCTTCGGCACTTCCTCCTCTTTGTCATTGGTAGGTGATTGGGACACACAATAGCTAGTATTAGATTTAAAAGATTTGTGGTTGCTGGCAAGATGTGGAAGAAATAAACATGTTGGTGGGCAATCTGGCAGGATCTAGTAAATTTAAAAAGGACATACCTTAACATTGGCAAAATTCCATTTTTCAGTATCTCCTCTAGAAAAATAGTTGCACATGAGCCCAGGGTCATGTACAAAGTGACTCATGGTAGTAATGTTTACATAGAGACACACTGGAAACTACCTAAATCTGTGGGAACAAGTCTCTAGGAATGGCAGCAAAATGTAATCTAGTCATACAATGCAATATTATACAACAGTTTAAAGGAAAGGACTAGGTGTGTTTATCAGCTTGGAGAGATTGTAAAACACAGTTGAGTCAAAAATACATGTTGCAGAATGATACAAAGAGCATGACAACTTTTATGTAAAGCCCATACACAAAACAGCACTAGATTAATTTTATGGGTTCATATATTTCTTGGGGAAAGTATTTTTTTAAAGATCTGGATAGATATACCTCAAATATACAATAATAACCACTAGAAAGATGGTGGAGAAGGTAAGAATTTGAGGGTTTAACCTTTATCTCTTATCTTTCTATTTTCAAGTGAAGATGGTATATACATACTACTTATGTAATTAAAATTAATTTCATTTAAAGTATGTGCTTATCATATGTAGCAGTTTTGTATTTATGAATTCCAAAAATAGATACTGGATTATGTTTGTAAACTGGTTTGTTCCTCTGGGCATATTAGATTGTATTGGATTCAGAGGTTTCACTTTTCCTTGATTAAATTATGATTAAGGATTTGACTGGGCAAAATCAGTACGATATGGAGACCCCACCCCCTTGGTGGGGGGAGACTCACAAAGAAAACTCCATGGCAGAATAGAGAGTTTGAGTTTTGATGTTGGAGCCCCTGGAAGTAAACACACAGGAGAAGAACACAGAGGAATAGAGACAGCTCCATAGACACTGCAGAGGCCCCGGGAAGAGAGAACCTGATAGTCTACAGCTGACCTTGTGGAGAAAACAGAGCAGCTGAGCCCAGGGAAGAAATGAGCCCCAGGGGAGAGATGAGACTTATCCCAACCTACAGCTGATATTGGAAGAAGCTGTGACCACAGAGCCTTAAGAGGAAGAGGAAGGCTGGGCCCTTGCAGACATTAGCAGCCATCTTGCTCCAGCATGTGGCAACAGACTTTGATAAGGGAAGTACCTTATGCTTTATGGCCTGGTGACTGTAAGCTTCTACCCCAAATAAATACTCTTTATAAAAGCCAACAGATTTCTGGTACTTTGCCTCAGCACCCCTTTGGCTGACTAATACACCATCTAGCCAACAAAGGCCATATTATATAGAGAATATATAAAGAACTCTCAAAACTCAACACTGAAAAATAAATCCAATTAGAAAATAGACAAAAGACATAAACAGATATTCCATGAGATGGAAAAAAAAGCACATGAAAAGATGTTCAACATCATTAGCCATTAGGGAAAGGCAAATTAAAGCCACAATGTGATATTGCTACACACCCATTAGAACAGTTAACTAAAATTTTAAAAATAGTGATAATATCAAATTCCAACAAGTATGCAGATAAACTGGATCTCTCAATACAATGCTGATGGGAATGTAAAATAGTAAACCCACTGGGGAATATAGTTTGGCAGTTTCTTACAAAACTGAATATACATGGCCCAAAAATCTCACTCTTGGACATTAATCCCAGAGAAATGAAAAATTTACATTCACACAAAATCCTGTTCACATATGTTCAAAGCGGTTTTATTCGTAATAGCAAAGTACTGGAAGAAACCCATGTGTCCTTCAGTGGGTGATGGATTGAACAAACTCCAGTCCATCCATACAATGGAATACTACTCAGCAATTCAAAGGAACAACCTGGATGGACCTTGTCTTAGCTTTTTATGGCTGTGGGTTCAAATCACAACAAACTTGATAGATTAAAACAACATTAATTTGTCATTTTACAGTTATAGAGATCAGAAGCCTGGAATGGGTCCCAATGGACTAAAATAAAGGTGTCGGCAGGGCTGTGTTCCTTCTGGAGGCTCTAGAGGAGAATAAGTTCATTTCCCTTTCCCAGATTCCAGAGGCTACCCACATTCCATTGTTCATGACCCCTTCCTCCATCTTCAAAGCCAGCAACCTTGGGTTGAACGCTTCTCAAACCACCACCTCTCTGGCTCTCTCTTCTACTTTTAAGGACCCTTGTGATTACACTGGGCCCACCCAGATAATTCAGGATAACCTTCCTATTTTAAGGTATTATATAAATAGACAAAAGATGGCCCTGTGTATTGGCCCTTAAGTTGTTTATTTCTTCACAGCAGCTGTTTTAGTTTGCCAAAGGGCTAAAGATGCAAAGTACCAGAAATGTGTTGACTTTTATAATGGGGATCTATTTGGGGTAAAAGCTTACAGTTCCAAGGCCATGGAATGTCCAAATTAAGGCATCAGCAGAGATACTTTCTCACCAAAGTCAGCTGCCATATAATGAAGCAAGATGGCCTCCGATCTCTGCTGAGGTCCCTGCTTTCCCCTCCAGAATCTATTGTCTCCCAGAGGTCAGCTGAGGGCAACCAGGCATAGGCCTTGTCTCTTTCAGGGCCTCCTCCACCACTATCAGCTGCATCAGGCATATGGCTCATCTCTCCCTGGGCCTCAGCTCTTTGAGCATCTCAGGGACTTCTCTCCTTGCAGCTTAGCTGTGGGTAAAACTAGAGTCCTTTCTATCACATTGCAGGATCAAATATGGTGGCTCCCTTTTTCTGTGTGTGTCTCTCTCTGTGTCCCATTCAAGAGTGCGGAGACCCAAAGCTGAGTCATGCCTCACTGACATAGTCCAGTCAAAAGAGTCTCACACCCACAGGAATGGATTAGTTCTCTTTTTGGGATTCATAAAAGAACTTCAAACTGTCACAGTAGCTAGGACTGTCAGCCCCAAAGCCCACTGGCACCAAACGCAAATTCTTACAAATCCAATTGTTTTTTTTTTTGTTTTTTTTTTTAAGATTTATTTTATTTATTTATCCCCCCCTTGCTGCTTGTGTTCGCTGTGTCCATTTGCTGTGCACTTTTCTTCCTTTGTTGCGTCATCTTGCTGTGCCAGCCAGCTCACTGCACTGCACGTGCTGGCTTGCCTTCACCAGGAGATCCCGGGAATCGAACCCAGGGCCTCCCATAAGGTAAACAGGAGCCCAACCACTTGAGCCACAGCTGCTTCCCAATTATTTTAAATATTGCTGCAAAGAAGCATGCTTTTAGCCATTTAGAATCTGCCTGCTTTGCATACCCCACAAAAGTGTACACAACAGCAGTTTAGCAGTGTACAAAAGTATACACAATAACCAAAAAAAAACAAAAACAAAAACAAACCACCGCTGTGCTTTTGGGCTCTCTGACCCAGAGACCCCCAACCCCCACCCCAATGGTGCTGCCATCACCTACACACATAGGCCTCCTTTCCAATTCCTCTTTCCCCTGGGAGTTCTCTTACCTCTGGAAGGACTCCTTCTGAGAGCGAGAGCGACTTCCTCTGTCCAAGCATCACCCAAAAGAAGCTTGTTGTGAGCTACTGCACCTGCCACCTGATGTTCAAATGGTTTTCTGGATTAATCATGAAATCCTCGAATCCACCTCATGAGGTCAGCTGATTAGCAACCTTAATTCTATATGCCACCTTAACTCTCCCTTGCCAAGCAACCTAACATGTTCAGAGGTTTCAGGGATAGGGGAGCTAAGATTCTGCCTTCCACAGATTTCAAGTCATTCTTGAAATGTTACATACTAACAAGACACAGATGTATGCTTTCGACCCACCCTGATAAAGGGCACCTAGAAAGAAACACAGCTAACATCATATTTAACGGTAAAAGACTGAATGCTTTCCCCCTAAGATCAGGAACAAGATAAGGATGTCCATTTTGGTCACTTCTATTCAACATTATCCTGAAGGTTCTGGCCAGTGCAATTAGGCAAGAAAATGCAATAAAAGGCATCCAGGTTGAAAAGGAAGAAGTAAAACCACTATTTCTATTTGCAGGTGACATGATCTTGTATATAGAAAATCCTAAGGAATCTATAAAAAGGTCTTAGTACTTATAAATTCAACAAGGTTACAAGATACAAGTTCAGTATACAAAAATTAATTGTATTTCTTTACACTAGTGAATCTGAAAATGAAATGAGAAAACCATCCCATTTACAATAGCATCAAAAAGAATAAAACACTCAGGAATAAATCTAACAGAAAATATTCAAAGCTTATACTCTGAAAAGTACAAAACATTGTTGAAAGAAATTAAAGAAGGCCTAAAAAATGGAAAGATGTTCCATGCTTGTGCATTGGAACACTTAATATTGTTAAGGTGGCAATACTCCCCAAATTGATCTACAAATTCAATGCAATCTCTATCAAAATCCCAGCTAACCTTTGTTTTTTCCAGAAATTCACAACCTGATTCCAAAATTCATATGGAAATTGAAGGGATCCAGAATAGGTAATCTTGACAAGGCCACTTAACAAGGTGCTGAGACAATTCAGTGTAGAAAGAATTGTCCTGTCAACAAATAGTGCTGGAACAACTGGATAGCCTCATGCAAAAGAATGAAGTGGGATCCCTTCCTCACACCATACAAAAAATTATCTCAAAATGGATCATAGACCTGAATGTAAGAGCTAAAACTAAAAAACTCTTAGAAGAAAGTATAGGAATAAATCTTGGTAACCTTGCAAAGCCTTCTTAGCTATGACACCAAAAATCAGGCAACAAAAGAAAAAATAGATAAATTGAATTTCAAAAAAATTAAAAACTTTTTGCTCCAGAGGACACCATCAAGAAAATGAATAGACAACCCACAGAATGGGGTGAGTCCCATATATCTAAGGGACTTGTATCTAGAATATATAAAGAACTCCTACAACTCAATAATAAGACAACTCAGTTAAAAAGTGGGCAAAGATTCTGAATAGACATCTTTCCCCGAAAATTATACAAATAGCCAATAAGCACATGAAAACATTAATAATATTAACAAATTACATAACATATAATATATGCAACATATAACATTGAAAATATTAATAAAAATTAATAGTAATAAGCACTTGAAAAATTATGCTAAGTGAAAGAGACAGTCATAAAAGACCACATATTGCATGATTCCAGTTATATAAAAATATCCAGAATAGGCAAATCTATAAAGACAGAAATTTGTCTAGTGTTTGCCTAGGGCTGGGAGGTTTAAGGGAAAAAGGTAGCGTCTACTAATGGGTACAAGGATTTTTAGGGGCGATGATGGAAAACTTCTAAAATTGATTGTAGTGATGGTTGTACATCTGCGAATATGCTAAAAACAACACTGAATTGTACACTTTAAATGGATGAATTGTATGGCTATGAATTGTATCTAATAAAACTGTAATATTTAAAGCACAAGTTCTGTACTATATGATTCTATTTATAACACTTTCTCCATCTAGGGATGGTTGCCAGGAAAGAGGTGGGGCCTGAAGGGGTTGATGCTCCTACAAGGAGATAGCAGGAGGGAATGATTTTGTGGTGGTGGAACAGTTCCCTATCTTGATTGTGATGGTGGTTACACAAATCTATGCATGGGGGGAAAAGGGCATAGAAGCATTGTATTAGTCAGCCAAAGGGGTGCTGATGCAAAGTACGAGAAATCTGTTGGCTTTTATAAAGGGTTTTTATTTGGGGTAGAAGCTTACAGTCACAAGACCCTAAAAAGTCCAACTCTAGGTACCATAAGAATTATTTTCTCACCCAAAGTCATTTGCCATGTGTTGAAGCAAGATGGCGGGTGACATCCGCGAGGGTTCAGCCTTCCTCTTTACTCTTAAGGCTCGGTGGTCCCAACTTCTTCCAATCTCAGCTGTAGGCTGGCATTGGGCTTGTCTCTCTTCCTCTGGGGCTCATTTCTTTCCAGGCTCAGCTGCTCTGTTCTCTTCATAAGGTCAACTGTTGTGCTCGCTTCGGCAGCACATATACATAAGGTCAACTGTAAACTACCAGGCTTATCTCTCTTCACTGGGCCGCAGGAGCCTCTGTGTATCTACTTCTCCTGCCTACCTCTGTGTGAGAGTCTGTTTTATCAGCCCACAGAGGGAGCGGGGACATTGCACACCCTAATGATATAGTCCAATTAAAGCCCTAATCTTAACATAATTTAATCAAAGACATCTCAGCTGAATCTAATATGATCAAAAGGTATCACGCCCAGAGGAACAGAATGGTTTACAAACATAACCAATATCTCTTTTTGATAAATAAATATCAAACTGCCACAAGCATATATATACTCACAAATGAATGCAGGTTTACAGAACATGGTGAAAACTGAATAAGGCCTGAATCCTGGTTAACAGCAATGTGCCAAGGTCACTTTCCTGGTTTTGACCTTGTACCACCTATATAAGCTGTCACCATTGGGGGAGCTGGGTGAAGGGCACAGAGGTCTCTTGGTACTAATCTTGCAATTTCCTGTGAGCCCATAATTGTTTCAAAATTAAAAGTTTAAAATAAAATAGAAAAAAACAAAACCAAAATAAAGTAAAAATAGAATTAGAGTTGTCTGAAATTGGAATGCTCTCTCCTAGGAGGCAGTGAGTTCTCCATTTCTGGAATTTTAAACAGAATCTGGATGACTGTATCTGGGAGGTTTTTAAAAAATTTATGTGGTTAGAAGGCTAGCAAGTGGAAAAGCTTTTCTAGGGCAAAATCTGGAATCCCGCTGCTGTTCAAGCCAACAAATTCCTCCCTATAATTCCTCGTGCCTGAGAGAGTGATCTGGAATGTCTAGTCACCCAGCAGCGCCTCGAAGGGCCAGGCTACCCCCGGGACTCCAAGTGACCCAAAACCTCTTTCGAGGTTGACTTGATAAGCTGGGTTCCACAGCCCTCTGAGCAAACCCAACCCTGGTCTCTGTCCATCGCTGAGCTTCAGCCCCAGCTTTGCACAGAGAAGCAGGAGGTGGAGGAAACGGACCTTTCCGGACACATCTTTGATAAAAACAGAGCAACGGAAGAGAAGCTGCAGAAGCACGTCTCTGTGCATTTCAGGGCTGCGCCAGAATCCAGCCCTAGCCTTTTGCAGGGAGCTCTCGTGGGTCTCTCCTGGCGGAAGTCTCCTGGCTGCCTGTAGACGCGGGTAACCAACCAGTGCCTGGCCCATGGCGCTTTCGCTGTAGTTGAGACGCATAAAGACAGCCATTATCCCGGGAAACCCTCAACGTGCCCAGGAAATGACAAAATAAATTGTAATTATGTACTTCGTATCCTTCCAGCTACATGAACCGCTTGAGGACAGTGATTCTTACTCACTTTTGAATCTCCTGTGCCAGGCGCCTTGCATTTTGAATGAAAGACCTCTTAAAGGACCCCGGAAATCCCGGTAGCTATCAACCCTGGCCGCGCAGTAGAATCACCTGGGGAGCTTTTTAAAAATGCAGTTGGTCAGACCAGTTAAATGATCTTTTTTATTTTTCTCTCTTTCCTCAAAGCTTTCCTATTTTATGAGGCCCTCACTGTCATTCTGGCATCAGGCTCAATGATGAGTTTCTGAGGGTTATTTCTTATAACGACCCTCAGTAGAACCGGGTAGCTATGGCCCCTAAAGAAGGTTCAGTAGCAACTGGATATCCAGCTTTGGGCTCATTTAAACGCCCCCAGATTTATTTTTACGTATTTTATCTTATTTTTAAATACACGCATGTGGTGTAAACATAAGCCAAAAATATAAAAAAGTTACACTATTTAGAAAAAAAAAAAGTTTCTTCCCCAGAGGCCACCATAGGTAACAGCTTCTTGTGTTTCCTCTAGGAGACCCAGGAGGCCATCTCTCACTGACCCGCACATACATACTTTAACAGAGATACAGTTTAGAACACACATGCTTGGTAAATAGTTCCGGGATGAAAAATAAGTTTAGGAAATATTGCACTCTATTTACCCTGAAGTGCATATTAACATTTTAAGAGCTCAGAGAACAGGGTTTCTCAAACTTATTTGAACACAGAAATCTTTTGGGGAGGCCCCGAAGGACTTTACTCACTATTGGCCTTTTCTGACACTACACCTGGGTGACTGCTCATGTAGCAAGATAATATTGACTCATCTCCAAGGCAGGCATCAACTACAGCATTCTGGACTCATGGTCCCAGGGGAGGGGGGTGGCGCTCAATGGGGCAGGGGAAGAGGGTACAGCATCACAAAAACGTCCATTCTGGCTTTCTAATTTCAAACATTTGAGATAACAGAACAAGAGATAAAGGTTTTGAATCTCAAAAGTCAAGGCCCCAATTGCAATGGGAAATTATATATATATGCACACACACACACATATATATCCACAGTAAAAATTTAAAAATAAGTCATTTATTTAGGGTATGCAGTTTATGGCAAAAATAATAAATTTGGATGAATATAAGGGAGTAAATTTTTCCCTGCCCCAGGATTGATTAAGATCCTCTGAACTGAGGAGAGAAGAGTCAGAAGAGAAGATCAAGTTTAGGCACTGGTGAGTGTCACTGAGAAGGGGCCCCGTGTCATCTCCCCTAGAATGAGTCCTGGTTGGGAAGTATAGTTCTCTCCAGAGTGAAAGTCCAGTAGTTGGTCCAGGGCTGGAATGGTTCTTCACACTTTCAAGAACCCAGGCTCCTCTACTCTGTTGCTTCACTGTATGTGGCCTCCACATGGTGGTTCAAGATGGCAACATGATGGAGGAAGAGTCTCTGAATATAAACAAAGACCATCCAGATGAGAACAAGCAAAAAGTGCATTTGGTAGGGTTGCAGAAGCAGGCAGAGCTGTGGGAAAGCCAAGTCCATAATGACACAGCTTCTCTAATTTTTGCCCCCATCCCATTCTCAAATCTGGAAAAAAAAAAAAATCCTGTAACTGCCTGGTAGATTCCACTCAGCCTTTCCAGGCGAAATCAAAAGTCATGGAGGGAGTGGCTGTGGCTCAAGCTGTTGAGCGCCTGCTTCCCACATGGGAGGTCCTAGGTTTGGTTTGGTTGCCTCCTAAAAACCAAAACAAACAAGCAAACAAACGAAAACACAAACTCAGGGGAGTCCATGTGGCTCAGTGGTTTAGGGAAGGCTTCCCACTTATGAAGTCCCGGGTTCAAACCCCGCCTCAGTACCTTAAATTTAAAAATGTCATGAAGCTACCACAGTAATGCAAGCTGTTAATAATAAGGTGTTATATGGGATCTCTATATTTTCATTATCTTTTTTTTTTTTGATCTACAACTTCTCTAAGCAGAACAACCAAACAAAAGAAAGTCATGGAGTGCGTTCCTTCAACAGGTGCCAGCTCCTCTTCCATCCTCCCCCACCCAATGACCTGCACTCTTCCAATAGCTGGTGGGGCCAGCATTGAAACTGAAATTCAGGAGGGGGAGCAGGTTGAGGGTGGGGAGAGAAGAGCTTTGAACTTGACAGGAAGTGCCTGCGGGACACTCGGGAAGAGAGGAAGCTTGTGTCTCCCTGCGCGTAGCTCCCCAGGCTTTACTCCTCATCCAACCAGACTCTTCTCAAACCCCGGCCGGAGATTCCAGGTGCCCCGCCAAGCTCTGGGCAGACGCCTCGAACTTGAACAATCCGCCCAGCTACAGTGACGTCATGGGGTTCCCGCTATCTCATTGGTCGATATTTCCTCTTTCCTTGCGTGGGAAGGACCGAGCACTGCGGTCCCTAGAGACCCCTACTTCTCCAGCTTCTGTCTTTGGCAGGAGTTCCTTCTACAGTTTCTATAGGATTCCTCTCCATCAGAAGCACCATGCTGAGTTGTAATCGCCAATCTGTCTTCTCTGGTATTAAGCACAATACCTGGTATAGAGTAGATGCTCAATAAATATTTGTTAAATAAGTATAAGGTTGGACTATGGCCCTTATTTCTGGTAATGACTGGCTATTTTTTGTTTGTTTGTTTGTTTTGTTTTGTTTTTTTGTTAGAATAACTCAGCAAAATAAAATCCTGGTTTATTGTTGGACAACATTGTTTCACACATACATCAAACAGGCCAAAAAAAATAAAAATAAATAAATAAACAGCAACTTCATAGACAAAAAAAGAAGAAAAAGGAAAAAAAGAAACCTTTATCTTTGGCCTTTTTAACCATCTCATACAAACCAACTACTTATAGTACAGCTAAGTACATACGCAAAAAAAGTTACTGGAATGCTCGGAATAAGATTGTATTTTTTTGTTGTTGTTTTTGCTTTTTTTACAAGGTTTTTTTTCTCCTTTGAGATTATAATGAACATGGTCACACCACAAGTAAAGTCAGAAGTAGGACAGAGAACGCTCCGAAGGCTGGTTTGGTCATCCGAGATCATTAAAAATGGCTGACCCCTAACAATATGTACAAAAATATAAAATGTAAATAAAAAAATACAAATTTTCCTTTTAAAGTACTTTTAAGAAAAAAAGCAGGGCCTTGGAAGTTTTGGTTCTTTTTTCCTCCCCTGTTGCAAATTCACGTTGTGGTTTTGGTTGGGTGGTGGAGAGCGCGTCCCATCTGCGGGGGATGCTGCCCGCGGTGGGGGGACGGGTGGGCCTCTCTACTCGAAGGTGACCAGGTTTAGATTCTGAGACGGGAAGTGGAGGGTGAATAGGTCACGGCGGCCTTTTTTTTTTTTTTTTTTTAGTTTAACTTTTCCTCTTTTGCTGTCTAGTCATCCTCATCAGTCTTCTGCTTCTTGGTGTCCACATCGTCATCCTCATCATCTTCAGCTGCCCGTTTGCCCATAGCTGCCTCAGCCTCCTCCTCGTCTTCCCCACCTTCTTCCTCTTCTTCGTCTACCTCGTTGTCAGCCTCCTGTTCCCCGTTTTCTTCATTAGCGTTCCCATTAGCAGGTGCGTCTCTTCCATTCTCTGCCTCCTCCACAACTTCCTTCTTCTCCTTCAGTCCTTGGTGGTGATTTCGGAGCTGGTGTCCACGGCCGCGTCTGACATGGTGGGGCACGCCGGTGATCCGATGCGATGGATTCAAAAGAAAGCGAGAGTTCGGGGACTCTGGCGGTAACGCGGCCGGTGTCCGCGGCGGCAGCGCGCGGCGGAGGTGGCTGCGGCGAGCGTGGAAGCGGACCCGGGAACAATGCAAAGATGGCTTTTCCGAGCAGCCAGTGCGGCATGACTGGCTATAGACAGAGTTATTTTCTATTCAGGTCCTCCTAGTTTGAAGTCATAATGTGTACCATATGTTTATTGAAGATTGTCTCTATGGGAGTCTGGCCTCCCCTTTTCCAGTGACAGATAACGAAGTTTTTTTTTTTTTAATTAAAAAAAAATTATTGAGGTATATCATTCATACATGAACTTACATAAACAATAAGTGTTCAGTAAACATTGTGAACTTACAAAACAAACATGCATAACTGCGGTCGGGATGTCCTGTTGGGGGGGGGGTCGGCGGGGCAGGAGAGGCCTAGGCTCCTGCGGGGGCTCGCAAGCGTGGAGGGCGCAGGGCGGAAAAACCACCGCAGAGACGAGGTAAGCATGCAGGTCTAATTTATTAAGGGAAGTACAGATGTTTATATAGGGTTATGGGCGGGAAAGGAAAGCGGGGCTGGGCGTGATTGGCCGGGGGCAGTTTCCTAGCCTTATAAGGTGCGGCCTTGGTGGTGCAGCTCTCCCTAGCTGCGTGGGAAGGGGGAGTGTGTGTGTGGGCAGGCTTCTTCTGGCTATCAGCAAGCAGATGTTGGTTGCCTGGGCGAGGCTGAGGGCGGTGCGCCCGTTCTGTGGCTGAGGGCAGTACGCCCGTTCCAGCCGCCCTACACCCTGAGCGGTGGGCTGTGCACATCCCCCACTGGGCGCGGCTATGCCTGCTGGCCAGACTTCAGCCTGCCTCACTTTACATAACATCATACAGGTCCCCCACACATCAACCCACCACAAATACTTTGCATTGTTGTGAAACATTTGTTAACAAATTATGAAAGAGCATCGTCCAAGTATTACTACTAACTATAGTCTATATCTTACTCCCCTATACTTTTTTAAAAGGATTTATTTATTTATTTACTTTTATCCATTTTTACCACCCCCACCCCCGTTTTTGCTGTTTCTGTGTCCATTCGCTGGGCAACTCTCTGTCCGTTTCCTGCCCTTTCCTCTCATCCTTCTCCTCCTGTCTGCACTGGGATTCGATCCTCGGAACCTCTGATGTGGGAGAGAGTTGTCCTACCACCAGCGCCACCTTAGCTCCAGGTTTTTTGGCGCCTCTCGTCTTGGCTCTCCCTTGTGTCACTCTCCTGTTATGTCATCATCTTGGTGCATGGCTCGCACCCACACATGGGTCCTGGGGGCCTCACTCGCTCCTGCGGCCTGGTGGCACAACCACTTGCAGGATGTGGTGGTATACCCACGCACAGGGCCTGGTGGCCCACGCACCTTCTATATTTTTCTTTTTTTATTTTTACTGGGAGGTCCTGGGGATAGAACCCAGGTCCCTCCATATGGGAGAAGGACACTCAACCATTTGAGCCACATCTGTACCCCTGCTATATCTCTTAAGGTTGACCAAAGATACCTAGAGTTATAGTTATTTCCCGTACAGGATGGTCATATAATAAATCAGGCTTAGTTTATCACCAGCATTCTAAAAACCAGACCTAGGGAGAAAAACTAGGTCTGGGGACACATGCATGGTTTCTAATATAGCAAATGTTTAGCCTACCCTGATTATCACAAAATCAGGACGGCAAGAATATTCGCACCTAACAGTGTTTCTTAGAAAAGCCTAGGAATTTTAAACAGCGCTGATGCTGAGTCTCCACCCCCAGAGATTCTACCAAAATTGATCCAGGGTGTGGCTTGGGCAATGGGATTTTTAAAAGCTCCCCAGCTGTAACTAGAGTTGAGAATCACTGATAGGCCTGAAGTGGAGTGTCTTAGTATGTCAGGACTGCTATGACAAAAACCACACACTGATTAGCTTAAATGACAAGAATTCATTGGCTCACAGTTTTGAAGGCTAAAAGTTCAAAATCAAGGTGTTGGCAAGGCCGTGCTTTCTCTAAAGTC
>JAKSZT010053769.1:27742665-27801969 GCA_026826555.1 Tolypeutes matacus
AAAGTTCAAAATCAAGGTGTTGGCAAGGCCGTGCTTTCTCTAAAGTCTGCAGTGTTCTGGTGATGGCAATCCTCCATCACGTGGCTAACTCTCTCTCTGAATTTTCCTCCTTCTGACATCTCTGTGTCCAGTTTCCTTTGCTTATGAGAACTTCAGCCATATTAGATGTAGACCTGCCCTCATTCAGTTTTGCCACACCTTAATAACATCTTCAAAGATCCTCTTTACAAATGGGTTCACACCTACAGGAACACAGGTTAAGACTTGAGCATGTCTTTTGTGGGGGGATGTAATTCAATCCCCAACACAGAGCATCATCAGTGCTCCTCATAGGAGGCTGGTGGGAGCAGCCTCATCGGGACAAAGGAGTGAGTCTCCACTTGGCTAGCACATCACTGGGGTTGACAAATCTGACTGGTAGTGATTCCCGCAATCTCAGTGATGGCAGCCCTAGGTAACCACAGAGAAACCCATGCTTCCAATCTTGGCTGGTGGCAGGAAGCCATCTCTGGGGTGTTTTGAGGTCTGACAGCACTGATCTCATCACCAACTGGCCTGGACTGAGGGGACTGGCCTTTGGCCAGACCACAAAAGCTGCTGAAAGAGCTAGTTGAGGACAAAGTGGAGGAGCAAGGTTTGTACTGCCCAGGTCTGATTGGTTAACACTTAACCTCAATTTCCTCATCTGTAAATTGGTGATAGTAATCCTACTGCCTCTTAAGTAGTTATGAGGAATAGCTGAGCTGATGTATGTAATGATTTACTAAGTGGTGTATAAATCTTAGCTACTGCTATCTTTGTTTGAGGAATGAGGAAATGGGGGGGGCTGTTTTAGTGGGTAAAATAATAAAAGTGTTTCTCTCACATATTTCCTCCCTTTCCAATGTGGTCTCTTCATATGACAGTGTTCATAAGTTATCTTTGTTTTCAGTTTCTATCTTAATGGAAAAAATGCAATGTTTACACTGTCACTGTAATATGAACTTCTGTTTCATAAGTTACACAGTTTTCATGGACTAACATGCTTCATATTCTAGCAAGCACCTGATAATTGCATGTGCCTCCTTTGGAACATCAGCAAGATCTTGGGATTTGTATTGGGACTTGTCATGTTGGGGGGGGGTACCTCTTAATGTGTTGGGGACATGGAGTTTGGCAGGGCCTCCAGCTCTCTTTCTACCAATCAAATACTCTGATTATGCCTGTGGCCTGACCTCTTGATTTGGCTTGTTGGTAAAAAGACACTTGGGAGGCAGGTATTGGGGGCCAGGGATGTGTTGGGTGTGGCATGCCCTGTTCTGTCTGAAGTCACTGGTTAAACTATTCCAGGGATCCTGGATCAGGTCTGGTAAATTATGACAACTGTAACCGTTGGGGAATTTGATGTAATTATGAATTCCAAAAATATAACTGGATCATGCTTGTAAACTGATCTGTTAATCTGGGCATGATTAGGTTGTGATTAGGGCATTGAGCCCCACCCCTTGGTGGGTGGGGAATTGAATATAAAAGGCAAGGCAAAGAACAGAGTTGAGGCAGTCTTTTGAGAAACAGTTTTGATGTTGGAAAGAAGGCCCCAGGAGAAGAGAAGCAAGCCATTCACCTGATCGTCTACAGCTGACCTTGTGGAGGAAACAGGAGCTAAGCCCGGAGTGAAATGCAGCCCCGGGAAGAGAAGAACCCCAGGGGCCTGAACCCTGGCAAATGCAGGCAGCTGTCTTGCTCTAACACGTGGAAATGGACTGTGGTGAGAGAAGAAACTTAAGGCTTTATGGCCTGGTGTCTGTGGACTTCTACCCCAAATAAATACCCTTTATAAAGACCAACCCATTTTTAGTATTTCACATTAGCACCCCCTTTGGCTGACTAAGACAGAATTTGGTAATTACCAAAATGTTGGAGCGGTTTTATAAATGGGTAAGGGGTATTTTTTGGAGGAATTGTGAAATGCTTGATGGAAAAGGCCTAGATCACTTTGAAGAGACTGTTGATAGTAATATGGACCTAAAGAGACTTTCTATGATGCCTTAGAAGTAAATGATGAAACTTTTATTGGAAACTGGAGGAAAGGCGATCCACGTTTTAAAGTTGCAGAGAACTTAACGAGATTAACTCCTGGTGTTATATGGAAGACAGAATTTGAAAATGGTGAACCAGAGCATTTAGCAGAAGAACTTTCCAAAGTAAACTCGGAGAATGTGGCTTGGCTTCTCCTTGCATCTTATAGCAAAATACTAGATGAGCGAAATACACTAAGGACTGAACTTTTGGGCACAAAGAAAACAGAAACTGATTGCGGAACTTCCAAGTTTCTGGAAATCAAATTCCCAGATGAAAGTGCCCCATTTGAAGACTTAGCTAAACCTGGAACATGTAAATCAGAATTGAAGATGCAGTTATCTCGGAAAGACTTGTGGAAAGTCTTACTGTCTGATGGCTTGGACCCCTGCTTCCTGCATGCTAAACCAACAAAGTTTTTGAGAGAGCTGTATGAACAAAACCACTGTCAGTTTGGACAAAAGAGAACGTGGAAAGGAGAGATTGAAGGAGAATCAGCTTTAAGAAGAAAACCATGGAAGCAGAGATCTGGACTTAAGACATTTCCTTGGGCTAAGAGAGGAGCCCCACCCATATATACAGAGAGGGTGAGTTTTCCCCAGCAGTTGAAGAGGGTGGATGTCCCCACCCGATGTTCTGGGAGAGTTTTGCCACCCCAGGGTGCAGAGAGGGTGGAGCACATTCCTCAAAGATTAGGGCTGTTAAGGTCAACACTCCATAGGGGTGTACCTGTCCCCCATGGATTAGAGAAGGCCAGGTGGTCAACCCATTGCTCTGTATGCCAAAGGTTAGGGAAGGCCAGGTAGTCAACTCGTTGCTCTGAGAGGGTTGAGCCTGTATGCCAAAGGTTAGGGGGAATGTTATCTTCACCTCACTGTACTAGGGGGGCTAAGACTCTAACCCAAAGATTGGGTAAGGTGTGGCAATCACCCCAACACTCTTGGAGGGTGAGGTCTGGAGCTTAGTCGACAACCAGATGTTTGATGAGGGTGGAACCAAGAAAATGGCCATTGGGCAAGACTGTGGAAAGGGTGGGTTACCATGTGGCCCCAAGGAGAAGAAACCATCATCTTAAAAATGACTCTCAGACTTTGAAATCGAATGGAGGATGCCCTGCAGGTTTACTGAACTGTAGAGGATCCATGACTCATGTTTAACATCCCAGTTTCTCCTTATGATAATGAAAATGTTTATCATTTGTCTTTTCATTTGTGTATTGGAAGGGTTAAATGGTTTTGTAAGTTTCAGAGGTCTACAGCAGACGAGATTTTGCCTGAAGACAAACTGCATTTCTTCAAACTGCCTATGATATGATTTTACACTTGAATTGTTACTGATTTAAGGTTTTTTGAATATTGTAATGTATTTTTGGAATTCAGAGGGTGGAGTGTTGCAGTTGGGCAGTTTGATGTAATTGTGAATTCCAAAAATATAACTGGATCATGCTTGTAAACTGATCTGATAATCTGGGCATGATTAGGTTGTGATTAGGGCATTGAGCCCCACCCCTTGGTGGGTGGGGAATTGAATATAAAAGGCAAGGCAAAGAACAGAGTTGAGGCAGTCTTTTGAGAAACAGTTTTGATGTTGGAAAGAAGGCCCCAGGAGAAGAGAAGTGAGCCATTCACCTGATCGTCTACAGCTGACCTTGTGGGGGAAACAGGAGCTGAGCCCGGAGAAAAATGCAGCCCCGGGACGAGAGGAACCCCAGGGGCCTGAACCCTGGCAAATGCAGGCAGCTGTCTTGCTCTAACACGTGGAAATGGACTGTGGTGAGAGAAGAAACTTAAGGCTTTATGGCCTGGTGTCTGTGGACTTCTACCCCAAATAAATACCCTTTATAAAGACCAACCCATTTTTGGTATTTCACATTAGCACCCCTTTGGCTGACTAATACAACAACCCAAAGGGCATGGGTGGGAACCTCAGAAACAGACTACCTACTTCTAGTTCCCTTCAAATGACAGCACTTCATATATCAAGCTTGGAACACAGATACAAGTGAAAACTCAACCTGCTGACAGGGTTGAACAAGACTATTCTCCCCTAGCCCAGCAAACCCATTTCTTTTGCCCTTTTGGAGGAAAAAGGCCCAGAAACTGTCAACAATTTTAATTAAATGCAACTGACACAAGGATAAAAATAGTGTAAGAGAACAAGGGGCGACTGTAGACTATTTTCTAATCCCTTGGAAAACTGGGCATCTTTTATTTTTTTCTTTTGGCATTTGTAATTACCCAAATGGTTACCTTTACCACAGGTCTTTCTTTCTTTCTTTTTTTTTTTTTTTTAGCATGCTTATTCCTTTTTTTAAAAAGCAATTTGTTGAAGTGTATCATTCATACATGAACATACATAAACTATAAGTGTTCAGTAAACATAGTCCGTGATTTATTCATTTACTTTTATCCATTTTTACCCCCCTCCCCCCATTTTTGCTGTTTCTGTGTCCATTCGCTGGCAACCCTCCATGTCCGTTTTCCTGGCCTCCCTTCTCATCCTTTTCCTGTCTTCATCCTTCTCTTCCTGATTTGATCCTCGGAATCTTTGATGTGGGAGACAGGCGTCCTATTGCCTGTACCACCTTAGTTCCTGGTTTTCCGGTGCGTCTTGTCTTGGCTCTCCCTTGTGTCATTCTCCTGTTACATCATCATCTTGCTGTGTGGCTAGCAGGGCCTGATGGTGCACCCGCACCTGGGGCCTGGTGGTTCACCTGCTCGTGGGGCCTACTGGCCCACGCACCCCCTATATTTCTCTTTTTTTAACCTTTACCGGAGGTCCCGGGGATCATACCCAGGTCCCTCCATATGAGAGATGGACACCCAACCACCTGAGCCACATCCGTCCCCCTGCTATATCTCTCAAGGTTGACCAAAGATACCCAAAGTTACAGTCTTTTCCCATACAGGATCGTCATATAATAAATCAGGCTTAGTTTATCACCAGCATTCTAAAAACCAAACCTAGGGAGAAAAACTAGGTCTGGGGACACATGCATGTTTTCTAATTTAGCGAATGTTTAGCCTACCCTGATTATCACAAAATCAGGACAGCGAAAATATTCTCAAGGTCTTTATTTCTTTATGCTGCTTTGAACCACTGTCTAGTGTCCTTTCCTTTGAATGGGCGTCTTTTGAAATGACCTGGTGTATCTGTAATGCAACTGAAATTAAGTGCTAGGCCCATCAAAATCAGGGCAGTAACATTTTTGGTGTCTTGTCTGCCATTCAATGATAAGTGCTTTACATATGTTGAATCATCCTTCTAAACAGAACTGTCTTCATTTTTATTTGTCTAGAAAATGGAGCTCTTAAACTGAGATAACATCTACAAAGTAGCTTGGTTAATAAGTGGTCAGGGCTGGCCTACCATTCTGGATCTGTCTACAGAATCAAAGTTCTTAGGTGGCAGTTCATCTGTATTGTCAATGCGAAATAAATGACCAAGTGTCTTTTTTAAAGATACGGATTTTTTTTTTAAAAGATATGGGTTTTATAGAAAAATTAGGAAATATATACAAGCAAAAATAAAAAAATAGCCATACATAAGTCATCCATACAGTAACGTTTTGGTGTTATATTTGAAAACAGCTATATATTTACCTGCTTTTGTCTTTTGACAATATTTAGTGAACCTTTTTCTAGGTCAGTAAATGTAGATCTATATCATCTACAGTTGGCCAGATAGTATTTCACCACATGTATGTCTCATAAATTATTCATCCAATTCCCCTACCGTTAGACATTCAGGTTGTTTCTAATATTTAGTTATTATAAGCAATGCTTCACTACATATCTTTGTACATCTTTGGGTGCCTTTATTATTTCCTTAGGAAAAATTCCTAAGGAAGTCAAAGTGAATGCGCATATTTTTTTAAAAAAGGAGTGGATGTGGCTCAAGATGTTGAGTGCCCACCTCCCACATAGGAGGTCCCAGGTTCAGTTCCCAGTGCCTCCTGAGAAAACAAAAACAAACAACAAGCAAAACAAACAAAGGAGCCAGCTCAGGGAAGCCAATGTGGCTCAGTGGTTGAGCGCCAACTTCCCACATATGAGGTCCTGGCTTCAATCCCCAGACCTGGGTGTATGAAAAAAAAGAAAAAGAAAAGCGCACAAATTGTAAGTGGACAAATATCACAAACTGTGGTAATACTGTGTAAATATTTCCCAGATCAAGAAATAGAAGAATACCAATACCCAGAATGCCTCTTTTCCCAATCTTTACTGCTATCACCTCTCCAGACTAACCACTATTCTGACTTTTAACATACAGACTAATTTTGACTGTTTCAGCTTTATATAAATGGAATCAGAGTGTGTGCTCATTTGTGTCTGACCGCTTTCAGTCAAAACTGTGTTTTTTAATTTATTCATGTTGTTGAATGTGGCAATAGTTTGTTCATTTTCATGGCTATAATTTTCCATAAAGTTTAATATTGAAGTTTTAAAAAGTGAACACTCACTTGTAACCATCACACCAGAAGCCTTTCCCCTGCCTTCTCCTGTCATTTCCTCCTCCCAAAGGTAACCTCTCTTGTGATTTTCATCACCCGTGATTCATTTGCCTGTTTTAAATGGAATTATATAGTATGTGCTCTTTTTTTTTTTTTCAGGATAATATCATTATTTAAACCTGAAGAATAAATTATCCCTGCAGTATATAGAAATGCCACATTTGCCAGATCACTCACTATCTTTCTTCTTGGGTCCAAAAGAAGCTATGAGCCATACCCTGTATAAGTGGGTAAAAACAAAACTTAAACTTCTTTCTACTTACACTACTCCTTTGTATAACAGCAATGTTAATATTCTAGATTACTTTTATGGTTCCAATAGAAGAGATCAATTTTATTTTATTCATTTTTATGCTTATACTTTAAGAAACACAAAAAGAATTAAAGTAGATTACAAAAATCTGCTTGCTAAATATTTTACAAAATATTTTATTATACCAGTGGAAAGAGGAATGAGAGGAAAGTCAAGGCAAGCAAAATAAAACGAAATCAAAAGTAAGAAGAATTCATCAAATGTATGCAAATTACAATTGGTTTGGGTGTGAGAGGAACACTGCAATTTGCATCTCAGCTTCCTAGCTGGTAAGGCAAAGTCAGAAACACAATCAGGTAAAAGGTTGACAAGGTATGTACTCTTTGATGATTGGCTTCTTTCACTCAGCACTGCATCTGTGAGATTCATCCATGTTGTTGGGTGTATTAGGAGTTCATTATTTATTGTACAGATCATTAGATGAATATATACAACAATTTATTTATCCATAATACTGTTGATGGACATTTGGATTTTATCTAATTTTTGGTTATTATCAATAATGCTATTATAAACATTCTTGTATGTGTCTTTTTTAATGTTTGGTAGGGGGAGTAAGCCTTTCATTACTTTTCTTTTTCATTATGTTTGGGCTATCTTTGCACATTATACTTGCATCTAGCTGTACTTTAGTATCATTTGGTAAAAGGCTCAGAAAAGTTAACATTAGCATTTTGATTTGGATAGTGAAAAATACATAGTTTCATTTCATATCTTTTCAATTTTGAGAATTCTCTTTCAGTGGACTTTATTCAAATCTTTATATACTTTAGCAAAGTTTTATCGTTTTTTCTCATTTCTATATATTTATTTTTGCATACATTTATTTGTAAGTATATTTCTAGGTATTTTATTATTTGAGTTGTTTTTGTAAATAGGATCTTCTTCAGGGACGTCTTTAAATGACACATTGCACAAGAAATCAATAATTACTTTTTTTAGAAATTCAGAGTCTTCTGGAAATATTAACTAGTTCCTTTACTTGTAAACAATTATCAAAAATGCTCATAGTTGCTTAGTATGGTCTCCCTTTGGCTTTTAATTTCATGGTGGTACAAAGATAACCTAGAATTCTAGAGAAATCCAAATTTGCACGATGGTGCTGGAAGCTTCCCCACTTCAAGAACCGCTGCAGGACACGGTGTCAGATATCTCTAACTGGGGATCCGGGACTTCTCAGTTCTACACAGGATGATGGGGAAGAACAGCTAAAGGCCCCGCCATTTCACAGGTACTTACTTTGTGCCAGATACTACTAAATCTAGGTGGGAAAGAGCTTAGTACATTCCGAGAACTGGAAAAAGGTCTGTGTTGCTGGGATGTAGTGAGTGAAAGGTGAGTGTCCAGAGAATAGTCTGAAGTCAAGCATTGCTGGAACAGGCAGGGCTTCCAAGGACGTGGTGGCAATGATCTTCTGGTTCTGGCTCAGACCAGACAGAAGCCCCATTTTGGTTCCTGTGGACAAAGTGCTGGAGAATCATCCATCCAAGGGTCTAATTATGGTACTCTTGGAAAGCTCTGTCCTGACTGGAAGAGATCCAGGGAAGTGTCAGTGGGTGTAAAGGCACTGGGCCTGGAAGCGCAGACAGGCAGCCCTGCCTGAAAAGCAGTGTTGGTCCGGAGGAGCCAGTCCGGGCTTTGCATTAGGAAACTGAGTTCAAGTCCCACGTCTGCCTCTTTCTAGCAGGTGAGTCGAGGCCAGTCACCTACTTAGCTCGTCTAACCCTCATTCTCCCTGGGTCCATTATTAAGCATGTTAACTTCTTTCTTGGTAAAATGGGGGTGGGGGGAATTAACTGGTGAAATTAACATTTAATGATAAACATATGAAAATACATATTTTAGCATCATAACTTCAGATTACCTTTATCTTAATTTTGAATGACATTTAATAAGCAGTGGCTTGGAACTCTTCAGCTTTTAGTTTCTCCCTCTCTTAAACATTTAAGGATCTGTAACTATACACATGAGAAGCTGCTTCTTAAAGGGACCTTTTTCTAATGTGAGGAATCCTTTCGTAGTGGGAATAATTTCACCCTTTAATTGGATGCAGTAAAATAGTAAATAGTAAGCATTCTGTTTAATCATGGAAAAAACTGCCCCATGGGGGAGAGGGTATGTACATAGACACATAATAGCCCCCTCCCGTTCCGACCTTCCCCTTCCCACGCACTTTTTTCACACATTTCTATAACATTTCTGATCGTTCCAAGCATTCTCCTCCCAGAAACCACTGTGTGCCCCAGAGAGATAAAGTATGTGAAAGTGCTCTTTAATCCAAAGTGCTAGACAGGTGGGGGATTATAATTAGGTCGGTGACTTCCTGGGGTCCTTGAACGTCTGGGAAAACTGGAGATAAGGGGCTCTGAGGGGTAGCCCTTTGGGAAGGTGAAGGTAGTGCCAAAAGGAGATTCCTGAAGCAGCAGGAGATTAAATAAAACCTCTGAGATTTAATTTTTATCCCAAGCTGGCCTGCCTACAGTTCAAGATTCGACGCTAGTTCTCATGGGAAACTGCTGCCAAACTCAGCTTTAAGACCCCATTCCCTGGTCCAGCCTGAGCAAGCCTAGCTCCTGAATACAGGTGGACCTAAGCAACCGCGTGGCTCAGAGGTGGCATGACCACACCTCCCCGTTTGCCTGTGACAGTCCCCATTCATGCCTGTCATCCTAGTGTCATTATCCATACTGCTCCTTTCACTCTCAAAAGCACCCCAGTTTGGACGATAAATTATAGGGTCTCCCTTTTCAGAATCTGATTTAGGTCCTTTCCACTGTTATCTCAATTGTTAGCAAGACTTGGCAGCCTAGGTTTGGAGAGCAAGGGGCCAGAGACACTGCGCTGGTTCCTAAAAGGTTACAGAGGGGTCTAAATTAGGCAGCCAAATATGGAAAAGGCACCGGAAGCCACAACACCTGCTGGGATTCACTTCCCTGTTCAGCGTCAGCCCGTCAGCCCACGCTGCTCCAGGTATTGGGAATACAGATACCCAGAATACAGTCCACTGATCTCAGCCTGGGACCAGGAGAAAAAGCAAACCTTCATTCAGTCTAACGAACATTTACCGAGGCCTTACTTTAAGCCAGGAACAGACATAGAGGCTGGGATTCCAAAAAGGATTCAGAGGAGTTACTAATTGTAGTACAGTGATGTCAACGCTATGAAGTAAGCTCAGGAATCCAAAGGAAGAACGGCTCACTCTTCCTGGAAAGGGGATTGGGGTGGGTACAGGAAAGGAGGTCACAGAAGATTTGTTTGAGCCTGGCTCTGCAGACAAGACAAGGTATTCGATATCTCTGTGTGGGAGGCAGGGAAGTCTCAGCTTTCAAGAACCAAACAGCCATGATTAGAAGTGGGTGTTAGCAAGCAGCAAGGCCCCTGCCAGGCAGATGAAGAGGAGGATGGGGTCTGGCCGTGTCCTGTAAGTGATCAGAATAGGTACCCAAGCAGGATGCCACTAGCCAGACTGAGGGCGGGATGATTTAGTCCCCAGAGGGTAGGGCTGGTGCTTCTCTATCCAGATGGCCTGCAGGAGGGAAGGGGTGGGACTGAGAACAATGATATATATTATATGTAAACTTGTAGGTTTTATCTCAGATAAACTGTCTGGGGAGGAGGGTTTTGTCATGTGAAGAATCACTAAAAAAGTAGGCAGGCCCCAAGGCACTGGTTTATGCTGGACCTCAGGGAAAGGCCCACCCCGCACTGTGATTTCTCCACCTGCTAGCCAGCTCAGCAATATGGGTGGAGGATCTGGACACCGCGGATGGCATTAGGATCTAGTTGAGGTAACCCAGGTGGAAACACAAGCATATGTACCTCAGCATCTCCTGAAGGCAATTCTTCAAGAAGTTAAACATAGAGTTAGCATATGACCCAGCAATTTAACTCCTAGCTTTGTCCCCCAAAGAATGCAAAGGGCATACTCAAATCAATATTTTCACATATTTTTACATGAATGTTCATAGCAGCATTATTCACAATAGCCAAAAGGTAGAAACAACCTAAATGTAAATCAACAGGAGAATGGATAAACACAATGTATACACACAATGGAATATTAACCAGTCATAAAAAGCAATGAAGGGGAGGCGGCTGTGGCTCAATCAGTGGGGCTCCCGTTTGCCATGTGGGAGGCTCCGGGTTCGGTTCCCGGGGCCTCCTGGTGGGGGCGGGCCCGCCCGCACGGCGTGGTTGGCTGGCCCGGCGAGCGCGGGCAGCAAGGGGGGGATAAATGAATGAATAAATAAAATCTTTAAAAAAAAAAAAAAAAAAAAAAAAAAAGCAATGAAGTATAGATACACTTTACTAACTGGATGAACATTATGCTAAGTGAAAGAAGCCAGGCACAAAAGTCACATATTGTATGATTCCATTTACAGGAAGTATCCAGAATAGGCAAATCTATCTAGACAGATACGTGGTTGCCAGGAACTGGAGGGGAGGGAGGAATGGGAAGTAACTGCTTAATAGGTACAGGGTTTTCTTTTGGAATGATGAATGATGAAAATGTTTTGGAACTAGATAGGTGGATGGGTAGATAGATGGTATGAGAATTACTATAGAAATTGGCTCACAGGACCATGGGGATTATTGGCAAACCCAAATTCCACAGGGCAGGCTGCAGCTGGGAACTCTGATGAAAGTTTCATGAGCTCCCCAGAGAAGCTGACTGGCTGAAAGTAGAGATAGAAATTCTCTCTCTTCTGACTGCTGAAATCATCACTTCTCCTTTTAAAACCTAAAACTGATAGGATGCAATGTCTCTCATTGCTGAAAGCAATCTCCTTGGTTGATTGTAGATGTAATCAGCTATAGATGCAATCAACTGACTGATTATTTAAATTTACCACAAAATATCCTCACAGTAACTATCAAGTCAGTGTTTGCAGCCAAACAATTGGACACCAAAACCTAGCCAAGCTGACACATGAACTTAACCATCACAGGCTAGTAGCCTATTGTCTGGCAGGTGCCCTTAAAGTTCAGGGATGTGGGAGGAGAGAAGCTTAACCAAAGTTTGGTTAACAAGCATTTTGTTCCGATTGGTCAGTGGGGACAAGAGGTTCAGCTAATCAGGAGACATAGAATGGAAATTTGGAGGGTGTGTCTGGCTTGTCATAGGCAAACATGGGGGCAACCTGCGCGTCTTATCTGAGTCACATGGGGAAGGGAGATTCTTTGCAGCGAGCCATTTTCCAGAATACAAAAGGTAGGGGGATTTCTTAGCCTCCGCTGTTTCCTTGCTGCTCTCTGCACACCGGAGCCCCACTTCTCCCCAAGGCTGTGTTCAGACGCCTCCCTTTCCAGAAGGCTGCATCTTGCAGCCCTGCCTCCCAGCTGCACACCGTGCGCCACCTCCTGGCGACATAGCTTTGGTTACTTTTTCTCCTCCTGTTAATCAGGTCCTCCCACGCCTGCTGGAAGTGTTCAGAAAAAGAACCTTTCTAATGTCAGAGGAAAATGTGATTCGCTTGCATTTGAGAGGTTTTAATGTCTTTTTTTAAATGTCTCAAATACTTGTGATTTTTACTGTTCCAGTATTTTGGAATGAGCCATCCAATAAAAAAAAAAAAAAAAAAAAAAGAGGTTTGGGCATTTCATTTGTAAAGGGAAATGCAAGTTGGGTGGATCTTTTCTTTCCAGAGAATCACATCATTTCTTTAAAAGTGCCTCATCTCTGGAGGCTGGCAGAGCGAGTGTTTGTGGATTCGGGAGACCTAATTAACAACCTGAGGCTTCCTCTGAGCCTTCTGTTGAATTGTCTGGCCCACTTCACACAATCCTGGAGCTGGAGGAAGTATTAGAGCTGTTCTTCTCCAAGTGTGATGTGCTCCCCCAGCACATGGGGTTCTTGTTAAAATGCAGATTCTGACTCACTAGGTCAGGGCTGGGCCCGAGATTCTGTGCCTGTAACGAGCTCCCACGTGATGCCGACGTTGCCAACGATGCTGGTTCACAGACCACACTTGGAGTAGCAAAGTCATAGATGTCTTCTAGTTAAATGGCCCACATGGATTCCTTTTTTCTTTTTTTTTAAGTTTCAGTTGTCTTTTTCTTTATTTTGTTTTTTTTTTTTCCAATTAGAGAAGTTGTGATTTTACAAAATGATCATACATAACCTGCTGGATTCCCATGTATCATCCCACAACCCACACCTCCTCATGGATTCTTAGGTTGACCTTCTTAACAAGTGGTCTTCCAGGCTCTGCTCGAATACTCCTTGTATTACTCAGTCAAAGGGGTGCTGATGCAAAGTACCAGAAATTTGTTGGCTTTTATAAAAGGCATTTATTTGGGGTAGAAGCTTACAGTTACAAGGCCCTAAAGAGTCCAACTTAAGGTTGCTGTCTCACCAAAGTCAGCTGCCATGTGTTGAAGCAAGATGGTCACTGACCTCTCTCTGCTTGGTCTCTCAGGGCTTCCTATATCATTCTCTGGCATAGGGCTTGTTTCTTTCCAGGCCTTCTCAGCTGCTCAGCTACTTTGTTCTCTTCGGTTGCAAACTATCAGACGAATGGCTCATCTCTTTCCAGGGCCCCGGAATCAAACACGACAGAGCTCCCTTTCTCTTCTTGTGTATCTTCTTGAGTGAGTGCCCATTTATATCAGCCCACCAAGGGGGTGGGGACTCAACCTGAGTCACGCCCTACTGATGTGGTCGAATCAAAAGCCCTAAGTTGATTTTATCAAGTAAACTTAAAACCTTTGAATTTAATGCAATCAAAGGGTATCATACCCAGAGGAATAGATTAGTTTACAAACATAACCTTTTTTTGGGGGGGTAATTCATAATTAAATCTGAAGCTGCCACACTCCTGGTAGTGGGAAACATTATCATTTTTAGACAGGTTAGAATTCCTCAAATATTTTCTTTAGCTAAACATTCATGGAGCTGGACACTTTACTAAGCCCTGATTAATATCACTTCACGCTCACAACAATTCTTTGTGGGAAGTATCATCATCAATCCCATTTTACAAATGAGGAAACTGAGGCTCAGATATCTTCAGTTACCTGCTGCCCCTGGAGCCCATTCCTTTCACCACTGTGCTCTGGGTGGTCAGATCATGCTTCCCTGGAACTTTCCTTCCCTCTGGACACACTGAGCAAGCATACTCTCTCTTCTACCACCCAAATTAACAAGTTCAGTTCTTTCGACTCTTTCTCACATGCTGTTTTAGTCAGCCAAAGGGGTGCTAATGTAAAATACCAAAAATGGGTTGGTCTTTATAAAGGGTATTTATTTGGGGTAGAAGTCCACAGATAGCAGGCCATAAAGCGTTAAGTTTCTTCTCTCACCAAAGTCCGTTGCCACGTGTTAGAGCAAGATAGCTGCCAACGTTTGCCAGGGTTCAGGCTTCCTGGGTTCCTCTCTTCCCGGGGCTGCGCTTCTCTCTGGGCTTAGCTCCTGTTTCCTCCACAAGGTCAGCTGCAGACGATCAGGCAAACGGCTCGCTTCTCTTCTCCTGGGGCCTTCTTTCCAACATCAAAACTGCTTCTCAAAAACGGCTTCCAAAACTGCTTCAACTCTGTTCTTTGTCTTGCCTTTTATTTATTTATTTATTTTTTAAGATTTTATTTATTTATTCATTTATCCCCCCCTTGCTGCTTGTGCTCTCTGGGTCAGCTAACCACGCCGTGCGGGCGGGCTTGCCTTCACCAGGAGGCCCCGGGTTCGGTTCCCATACGGTAAATGGGAGCCCTACTGATTGAGCCACAGCCGCTTCCCTTGTCTTGCCTTTTATATTCGATTCCCCACCCACCAAGGGGTGGGGCTCAACGCCCTACTGATGTGGCCCAGTCAACGCCCTAATCATAACTTAATCATGCCCAGATTAACAGATCAGTTTACAAGCATGATCCAATTATATTTTTGGAATTCATAATTAAATCAAACTGCCCAACTGCAATACATGCCGTTAGTTTCTAGATCCCTCATCACTATGAAGGCAGAGTCTCATTCTCTTTCATTTTTGGAAGGGAACTAATACCCTTGTAATACTGGAAATGCCAGGTATCCCCACTCCCACCCCCCTCTTGGGGCCATTAGACACATCTTCTTTGCTCACAGCTGCTGCTGGGTGTCCCTTGCAAGGTGTACATCACACAGGGCAGGGGCAGGGTGGGTTCTCCCAGGGGAAATCTGGCAATGAGTGCAGCTGAAAGGTTGTGTATTTGGGAGCTCTGAGCACTGCTTGAGGGCTTTGATGGGCTGTGTGTTAGTGGAGGGGAGGAAGCCAGGCTGCAGAGAGAAGTAAAAAAAAAAAAAAAAAAAAGGAGAAATAAAAATCATTTCCTCGGCTTTATTTCTGTAAACCCTATAAATTAAATTCTTTTTCTAATATCATTTAGACAGAGTCCCAATCAGGGCTAAGGCCAGGCTTGGGAAAGATTGTGAATTGGGTGTCTTAATTTCCTTGTACCTTCCTAGCCCTTCAGTCTTCATTTTGTTACTTATTTTCAACTTCTCCTATCCCTAGATCCCCAACGTTGTCCTGCTGCCTAGTATGGCATTATGTTGTCTTTCCTTGGAGGATTTGCATTTTAAACAGGTGTGAATGTAGCAGGTATAAGGCAAGAAACAATATATTTTACTTGGCATTTCTGGGCCTGGCTGAGGGTCCCCTGCCTGGTTCCACATCAGAGTCACCTGCAAAGTTGTATGAAATACAGATTCCAAATTCCCCCCAGGAATTCTTATGCCAGGGGGAAGGGGAGTGCTTTGGAGGGGGGGGGAGGCTTTGAAATATGTATTTTTATTTGTAACACACTGTGGGGCAGGGCTGAGCTAGGGTAAGAGTGGGGGCACATGAGTGCCATTTAAGGAGGGATTTGCATGATTCTGTGGGTGAGCCCCTCCTTAAACGCTGTGCCCTCAGTACCTCTCTTGCTTCACCCTAGTCAGGGTCCAGCTCTGAGGACTCCTGGGAGTTGGAGCTGGAGGCATGAGTCAGAAAAACATAGGTTATTCCTATAAAACCTCCTCACTTCATGACATGGAAACGCTCTGGATTTTCACACAGTTATCCTTTTTAAACTGAAAGCTTTCGTTAATGGCCATGGTCACAGGGAGATGTTACCAAGGAACACACACCAGCAAGGCCCTGAGATGTCTGAGAACAAGTCCTATTTAGTGACATTGACTTTCCTCAAATGGAAGCTCTTTAAGATGCTTTATCTACTCAATTGTACATCTGGTTTTTTATTTGATTTGTATTCATTCTTTTCCATTTGCTTCAAATAAGCTAGGGTCTTTTGTAAGAATATTAATGGTTTTGTCAACCATCTAGCACTAATTTAGAAAAGAAAGAAAAGAGGTTCTTCTCCATAGGTGAAATGGCACATCTGCTCCCCTCTATAAACCCTCATCTATAGGGGAGTACCTGTTAGGTTTTTACCATCTGTACATTTCCAAGGGCAGGAGAGAGCAAAACTACAAAGTGTTTTCTGTTTCTAGAATATTTGTGGAAAGTAAATGAAACTTATGATGTTTTCTTAAGTTTGGAAAGGAATGAAAACTCTCTTGATAAGTCAGTGAAGGACCTGGATGAGTGCCAGGGAGACCTGACAGGTGAATTTTTATTTTAAGCAAAACAACATAGAATCTTGATTGCTTGAGGAACCTTAAGAATGATACAGTTCACTTCAGTTCATGGAGACTCAGTTGAGTCCAGGCAGGATAAGTGATTTCCCCAAGGCCACACAGTTCATTGGTCATCTAAAAAGTATTTATTGATCTTCTAAAACAGGGATTCGTAATTAGGGGTCTGTGGAAAGATTTCAAGGGGGTCCGTAGGCTTGAATTGAAAAAAAAAATCAACTTATTATCTTTATTTTCTCTGACCTCTAACTGAAACCTAGCATTTCCTTCACTTATGAATATACACAATAAATTATAGTATTCATTTCATATCACTTTACTGTTGTTGCATATCTTAAAAAATCGCTTATGGTCATCCATACTTCAAATTACGGTAGTTGTCAGACCTGACGCTAGTTGAGTGTCATGAAACTATCTGCCGCTATGTTCTGAGAAGGGGTCCACAGTTTTCACCTGACTGGCAAAGGGGTCCGTGGAACAAAAAAGGTTAAGAACCCCTGCTCTAAAATGTGACTCTCTCTGCTGGGTAGCTCAAGGCTGGACTAAAATCCTTGACTCCAGATTCCTGGCCTCCTGCTCTTTCCTGTCCAAAATACTCTTTCTTTCACAACCTCATATTGTTTGTGGTTGAACAACTTTTCCGTGGGGCAAATCCTTAAATCCTCCCTAGAGGAAGCATTCTGAAGTGTCATGATTAAGAGAATCACACCCCTAATTAGGGGAGTAAGTCTGAAAAAGTTACTTAACCCATCTGTGCCTTCATTTCCTTATCGGTAAAATGGAAATACTAATAGTATCTACTTTCTTCAGTTTTGTTATATTCTGATATATTTTCCTTCTCCAGGAAAATGACAATTGAGACCCAGGCTCTTTTGTTGGAATGTGAAGGACTTAAGGATGCCCCTGACACTATACTATATGCCCTGACATCATTTTCCTCTCCTTGTTTTTTAAAATTATTTTTCTCTTTCCTGAGACCTCAAGGCCATGGAACTATGATGCCCCCAGCCCCCTGCATTGGGCCTGGCAGAGATCAAAACCTGATTGTGGGTCCATGCCTTTCTCCTGCCCACATGAGCAGCCTGTCCTCTCACTGCTAACCAGTTTCAGTCTTTGGCAAATTTTTTCTTTGGGCCATTTTGATATCCAAAGCTGTAAAACATAAAGGATCAAAGAATGGGGAATGACATCACAGATCTAAAGGGAAGAAGCTAAGCTGTGGCTTTCAAACTGTTTTTATCGTGCCCCTCAATTAGAAATACACTTTGCACTGTGATCCAGTACACATATAGGTGTATATATGCATGGAATTCACAAAGTGTGGTCCAAGAGCCCCAGGACCCCCAGCCCCTTCCAGGGATAAAACTATTTTCATAATAATACTAGAAGATTATTTGCCATTTTCACTGTGTTGACATTTGTATTTATAGTGCATAGCAGTTTGATATTATTTATGAATTCCAAAAAGAGATATTAATTATGTTTATAAACTGGTCTCTTCCTTTGACTGTATTAAATTCAAAGGTTTCATTTTTACTTTATTAAGTCAAGCTTAGGGCTTTGATTCAACCACATCATTAGGGCATGCAGGGTTGAGTCCCTGCCCCCTTGGTGAGTTATATAAACAGACGCTCAATCAAGAACACAGAACTAGATACACAGAGAAGCTACACAGAGAATCCTGCAGCCCTGGGAAGAGAAATGAGCCTGATAGTTTACAGCTGATCTTGTGAAGAGAGCAGGATGGCTGAGCGTGGAAACAAATGGGCCCTAGAGGAAGAAAGACAAGCCCTATGCCAGCCTACAGCTGAGATGAGAAGAAGCTAGGACCAAGGAGCCTTAAGAGGAAGGAGGAAGGCAGAACCCTCACAGACATCACCCGCCATCTTGCTTCAATACATGGCAATTGACTTTGGGTGAGGAAGTACCTCTTATGGTACCTTGAGTTGGACTCTTTAGGGCCTTGTAATTGTAAGCTTCTACCCCAAATAAATACCCTTTATAAAAGCCAGCAGATTTCTGGTACTTTGCATCAGCACCCTTTTGGCTGACTAATACATAGTGCAAAAGCATTGGTGAGTAAAACTGTTGACACCTTGGCATAAATCAAAGCAATGGCACCAAACTCTACTAGTTGTCATTGCATTCTTCATCTCTATGCAATGGCAATTTTATTTATTTATTTATTTTTTTTTTTTACCGGGAGGTCTCAGGGATCGAACCTGGGTCCCTCCATATGGGAGACGGACACCCAACCATTTGAGCCACATCCATCCCCCATGCAATGGCAATTTTTAGAAAGAACCAGTTTTATTTACATATGTTCTTGATAAAGCAGTAAAAAAATCATTAATTCTATCAAATCTTGACTCTTTAAAAATATTTTTTAAAGTTTACTGTGTAATAGGATGGAATAGGAAGGACGTATAAAGTACTTTTGCTGCATACTGAAGTACAATGGTTGTTTCTTTCTTTTTTATTTTATTTTCCAAACTTTATTTCAAATTCAAAAAAATAAAATAACAGCAAAAGGCAACTCAAAAAATTATGGAAGGATTACTCCTAAAAAGTTCTTTCCAGGCACTTTTTAAATCTTAAAAAAAATTTTTTTTTCTTTTTAAAGAAGCTTTAGATTACATAAATGTTACATAAAAAATATGGGCAAGGAAAGTGGATGTGGCTCAGGTGACTGAGCTCCCGCCTACCACATGGGAGGTCCATGATTTGGTTCCTGGTGCCTCCTAAAAAAGACATCGAGCTGGCACGACGCACTATAAGCACTATAAGCAGGGCAGAAAAGCTCTCTAGAGCCCTCAGGAGTCCCGCTGTTTGAGGCACTTTTTTTTTTGTGGCAGTCAATGAAATCCTGCTGAGATGCGTATTAGCATAATCTCTGGAATGAACTCCCAACTCGTTTTGAAATCTCTTAGCCATAAAAACTCATTTGCATTTAATATTTTCCCCTTTTGGTCAAGGTCTTTTTCCAGGAGCATTGCTAATTGGCACTTGGTAATAATACCTCGGTGTCAGGGAGGCTCATCCCTGGGAGTTATGTCCCATGTGGGGGGCGGGTAAGATAGTGCATTTATATGCTGTGTTTGGCTTAGAGAGAGGCCACATTTGAGCAGGGAGGCTTTCAGGAGGAAACTCTTGGGTAATATACAATTGCCTAAGAAAAGGCTAAGTTTCAATTTCACAAGAAAAGGTTCATGAGTACAATCATCAGTATCAATGGCCTGAAATAATGGTCTGTTCTTCTTCACTAGGCATTGCCTATGTACTTGGGGGATTCTTGATCTTCTATTAGAGAATGTAGCAGGACTACCCAGGATAGGAATTCAATATTCTTTCGGTTATTGTGTGGGTCTCACTTGAACATATTCATCTGGCTTAGAGGCATGCCCCAGATGCACCCCTCCCCACACATCCCATCACTGACACCCCACACCAGTGGTCCTCCCCTGCCACAGTTGTGACCCTTCTGCAATCCAAAAAAAGCCAAAAAATAACCAAAGTTAATAAAATATAATAATAATAAAAAATAAAAAATAAAATACAAAAATTTTTTAAAAATTATTCATTGTCTGTATTAGTCAGCCAAAAGAGTGCTGATGCAAATACCAGAAATCAATTGGTTTTTACCAAGGGTATTTATTTGAGGTAGAAGCTTACAGTTACTGGGCCATAAAGCATAAACTTCTTCCCTCACCAAAATCTGTTGCTATGTGTTGGAGCAAGGAAACTGCCGATGTTTGCCAGGGTTCAGGCTTCTTGGGTTCCTCTTTTCGCAGGGCTGCATTTCTCTCTGGGCTTAGCTCCTCTGTTTCTCCACAAGGTCAGCTGTATACTGCCAGGCTCTCTAGGCTTTGCCTCTCTCCACAAGACCAGCTGTGAACTGTCAGGTGAATGGCTCATCTCTATCCCAAGAACTTCTCTCCTTCCTCACCAGAACTCCAACATCAGAACTGCTCCAACACTGTTCTTTGCCACATCTTTTATATTTGATTCCCACCCCACCAAGGGGTAGGGCTCAATGCCCTACTGATGTGGCCCAGTCAATGCCCTAATCATAATTTAATCATGCCCAGATTAGCAGACCAGTTTACAAGCATGATCCAATATCTATTTTTGGAATTCATAATTACATCAAACTGCCAAACGGCTACAACTGTCTTTCATTACTGCAAGATCTGTTATCTTTTATGTACAGTGACAATTTCTCCCATATGTTCCCCCAATGTCATTTTTTTTTGGCTTTATCTTCAAAGAAGCTTTAGGTTACAGAAAAGTCACCAAGAAAATATAGGGGATTCCCACATACCCAACACCCTCTCCTTCTCCCACTCTCCCCAATTAACAACATTTTACATGTAACATATGTTACAATTGATGTACAATTATTGAAGGATTGCTCCTAACCCTGGTCAATGGTTTACATTATGGTTTACATTTTGCACTATATACTTTTATAGGTTTTGACAAAATTTTAAATAGCCAATATTTCAAGATCATGCAGAACAAGTCCAATGCCCTAAAAATACCTTATGTTCCATCTAATCCATCCTTCCCTCCCCTCCCCTCGGAACCTATGGTAACCACTAAGTTCCAATTTTTGAAGAATAAGGTTCATAGTTACTTGCAATAATATTGAGGGCTTGACATATTGGCCTGTTTTCTTTTATTAGGCACTGCCTATGTTCTTGAGAGATTCTTGCCCCTCTAACTAAGAACATAGCAGGACTCCCCAGGATGGGAGTTTAATATTTTCTTGTTTATAGTGTGGGTCTCCACCCACTGAAATAATATACCATGACATGATGAACACTTTCATATTCCATAGAGGCATGCCCCAGGTGCACCCTATCCTGCATATCCCCCCACCCTGTACACCATAAACCTCCACTGCCATATTTGCCAGAAGAACATTCCCACCATTGTAGATTTTTTTTTAAACTTTTTATTTTTAAAGAAGGTTTAGATTACATAAATGTTACATAAAAAATATAAGGGATTCCCATATGCCCCATCCCTCCCCCACTTTCCCACATTAACAACATCTTTCGTTAGTGTGGTACATTTGTTACAATTGATGAACACACATTGAAGCATTACTACTAATCATGGTCTATAGTTTACATTATAGTTTACACTCTGTCCCACAACTATTGTAGTTTTAACCACAGACCGGCAAATCCCCAGACTTCATCTGCTCCTTCCTCCAATCCTCCCCTCAGTTCCATGGATAGTCTAACCCAACCCCCCACCGTACTCCCCTTCACATTTCTGCACCACAGAACCCAATCACATCACTGCACCATCATCCCCATCCACTGTCCAACCACACCCTTCCACCATATCATAGATTTTGCCCATATTGAGCATTGGCTCACCACCCTCTACTCACTTTCTGTCTCCTGTTAACCTATTTTCCAGACTCCAGCTCTATGAATCTGTTTAATTTGTTTAAGTCATGTCAGTGAGGTCATGTAAAATTTGCCCTTCAGTGACTGGCTTACTTCACTTAACATAAGGTCTTCAAGATTCATCCATGTTATCCTGTGTGTTAATACTGCATTCTGGAGACTTCCAGGAAGATGGCAGACTAGTAAGACATGGGAATCTCTTTTCCTCCAGAAAAATAGCTAGAGGACAGGCTGAAACAGTCCTGAAAAAGATCTTCTAGAGTTTAGGACAACAGGCGAGGCTGGACACCACCCAGAGGGGAGAGGGAACAAGGAGGAAAGTCTCAAGCACAGAACCATGAGTTGAAAGCAGCAGCTGCTGCTGCTGGCACCCTCCCCCACACTAAAGACACTTTAGAATTCTTGGGCCTCTGGGCCTGCAACTACAGACAAAGGGGGCTCCAGGGATCTATCACCTCAGGAAAGGGGAAAGAGAGGAACACAGCCTAAGGTTGACTCAACTTCTGAACCACAAATTTGGTATGCTGTGTCCCAGGAGCACTTCCAGGCCAGGTGAGACCACACAGTGGTTTGTCCTTGGAGCCAGTGAAGGACTGGAGAAATCCGACCCTTGCAATCTCTTTCTCTTCTAGCTGAGACTAATTGTTGAGGACACCCCACAAAAGGGGAGTGAGAAGGACACAGTCTAAGGCAGACTCAGCTTTTGACTCACAAATTTGGTCTGCTGTGTCCCAAGAGCCCTTCCAGGCCCGTTGGGCTACACCATTGTTTGCCTTGGAGCCTGCAAGGGGCAAAATATATACAGCCCTCCCAATCTCCTTCTCTACTAACATGGACTGATTGTTGAGGACTCAGAAGGGAGTGGAAATATTTCCTAGCCTGGAAAAGGGAGAGGGCTGCCAGAGAAGGCTGGAGAACTGTCTCTGAGAAAGTTTAATTACAAGGCTCCTAGCCTCCAGACAGGAAGCTCTATCACATTGATGTGGTCTGTGTTGCAACAAATACACTTTGACCAGGCATTGAACTGAGAGCTTCCAAAGAGTGTCATCTCCTGACAGATCAAGGAAGTACATGCAAAAGGAGAGGCTTTTTCCAGTCTCTATACCCTCCCTGCCCAAGGCCTTAGGAAGCAACTCTACAACCAATTACTGGCCCAGTGCCCAGTTTTGAGCAACCAGCAGGACAATCCTAAAAATTCAGGTTGGGCCAAAAATCAAAGACCAGTGGTAACTCACAGACTTCTGCCAATAAATCCCTACAAAATAGAAAGAAATTGAGCATCTGGGTAAACTACATCCTAAACAGATGCCTAGATATCAGCAAAAAATTACAAGCCATACTAAGAAAATAGAACACATGGCCCAAGAAAAGGAATACATCAAAGCCCCAGAAGAGATGCAGAATTTGAGAGAACTTATCAGCAAGATGTGCACAAATTTCCAAAATCACATTAATGAGTTGAAAGACAATATAGCTAAAGAGATAAATGACATCAAGAAGATATTGAGCAAACACAAAAAAGAATTTGAAACCCTGAACATAAAAGTAACAGAGATCATGGGAATGAAAGATACAATAGGTGAGATCAAAAACACATTTAAGGGAAGCGGCTGTGGCTCAATCAGTAGGGCTCCCGTTTACCATATGGGAGGCCCCGGGTTCGGTTCCCAGGGCCTCCTGGTGAAGGCAAGCCCGCCCGCATGGCGTGGTTAGCTGACCCAGCGAGCACAAGCAGCAAGGGGGGGGGGATAAATGAATAAATAAATAAATAATCTTAAAACAACAACAACAACAACAACACATTTGAGGCACACAACAGCAGACTTGAAATGATAGAAGAAAGAGTAAGTCATACCGAAGAAAGAACAACTAAAATTGAAGAGAGAAAAGAACAGAGAGAGAAAAGAATGGAAAAAATTGAGCAAGGGCTCAGAGAGTTGAATGACAACACAAAATGCAACAACATACGTGTCATGGGAGTTCCAGAAGAAGAAGAGAAGGAACAAGGGGCAGAAAGAGTATTTGAGGAAATAATAGCTGAAAATTTCCCAACTCTCACGAAAGAAATGAACTTACATGTCTAAGAAGCACACCGTACCCCAACAAGAAAAAAATCCAAATAGACCTATTCCAAGACACATACTACTTAGAATGTAAAATGTCTAAGATAAAAAGAAAATTCTCAGAGCAGCAAGGGAGAAGAAAACCATAACATACAAGGGACGTTCAGTAAGACAGCACAGATTTCTCTTCAAAAACCATGGAGGCGAGAAGACAGTGGAATGATACAATCAGGAAACTGAAAGAAAAACTGCCAGCCGAGAATTCTTTATCCAGCAAAACTGTCCTTCAAATATGAAGGTGAGTATAAAATATTCACTAACAGAGAAACTAAAAGAGTTTGCAAAAAAGAATCCACCTTTGCAGGAAATGTTAAAGGAATCCTTCAAACCTGAAAGAAAAAGACAGGAGAGAGAGGCTTGCAGCAGAGTATAGAAGAAAGAATAGCAGAAAGGATAACCAAAAGAGTAAAAAGACAGACAAAAATAAGTTGGCATATGAAAACCAAAGAATAAAATGGAAGAAGTAAATAGTGCATTTACAGTAATATCACTGAATGTGAATGGATTAAACTCCCCAATCAAAAGATACAGGCTGATAGAATGGATAAAAAAACATGAGCCATCAATATGTTGCTTACAAGAAACTCACCTTAGACCCAGGGATACTAACTGGCTGAAAGTGAAAGGTTGGAAAAAGGTACTCCTTGTGAATGGTAACCAGAAAAGAACAGGGGTAGCTATACTACTATCAGACAAAACAGACTTTAAAGGCAAAAAAGTTATAAGAGATACAGAAGGCCATTATATATTAATAAAAGGGACAATCCACCAGGAAGATATAACAGTCATAAATATCCATGCACCTAACCAGGGTGCCCCAAAATATATCAGACAAACTCTGGCAAAACTGAAGGGAGAAATAGACATTTCTACAATAATCATTGGAGACTTCAACACCCCACTCACATTATTAGATAGAACCACTAGACAGAAGATCAACATGGAAACAGAGAGCTTGAACAATATGATAAAGAAGTTAGACCTAAGAGACATATACAGAACACTGCATCCAAACTCAGTGGGTTATACATTCTTCTCAAGTGCCCATGGTCTTTCTCCAGGATAGACCACATGTTAGGTCACAACGCAGCTCTCAATAAATATAAAATGACTGAAATTTTACAAAGCACCTTCTCAGATCATAATGGAATGAAACTGAAAATCAATAATAATAGACAGAAAAAAAAATAATAATAGACAGGAAAAAAGTAAATTCACAAATGTGTATAGGCTGAACAACACACTCCTAAATAATCAGTGGGTCAAAGAAGAAATTGCAAGTGAAATCAGTAAATATATTGAGACAAATGAAAACAAGAACACAACATATCAAAACTTATGGGATACAGCGAAGGCAGTCTTGAGCAGGAAATTTATAGCCCTAAATGCCTATATTAAAAAACAAGAAAGAGCTAAACTCAAAGACTTAACTGAACAACTAGAGAAACTAGAAAAAGAATAGCAAACCAATCCCAAAGCAAGCAGAAGGAAAGAAATAATAAAGATTAGAGCAGAGATAAATGAAAATGAGAACAACAACAACAACAACAACAAAAAAAAATAGAGAAAATCAACAAAACCAAAAGCTGGTTCTTTGAGAAGATCAATAAAATTGACAAACCCCTAGCTAGACTAACAAAGAAAAAAGAGAGAAGATGCAAATAATTATAATCAGAAATGAAAGGGAGGAAGTTACAAATAACCCCACAGAAATAAAAAGAATCATAAAAAGTTATTATGAGAAACTATATGCCAACAAACTAGACAACCTAGTTGAAATGGACAAACTCCTAGAAATGCACAACCATCCTACACTGACACTACAAGAAATACAAGAACTTAACAAACCAATCTCATTCAAGGAGATTGAACCTGTCATCAAAAATTTCGCAGCATAGAAAAGTCCAGTACCAGATGGCTTCACAGGTGAATTCTACCAAGCATTTCAAAAAGAATTAACACCAATCCTGTTTAAACTTTTCCAAAAACTTAAAGAGGAGGGAAATTTACCCAACACATTTTATGAAGCCAACATCACCCTAATACCAAAGCCAGATAAAGATTCTACAAGAAAAGAAAATTACAGGCCAATCTCTCTAATGAACATAGATGCAAAAATTCTCAACAAAATACTTGCAAATCGAATCCAACAGCATATCAAAAGACTTACACATCACAACCAAGTGGGATTTATTCCTGGTATGTAAGGCTGGTTCAACATAAAAAAATCAATCAATGTAATACACCACATTAACAAATTGAAGGAAAAAAAAACACATAATCATCTCAACTGATGCAGAAAAGCCATTTGACAAAATCCAGCATCCTTTTTTGATAAAAACACTCCAAAAGATAAGAATAAAAGTAAAATTCTTCAATATGATAAAAAGCATATATGAAAAACCCATAGCCAACATCATACTCAATGGGGAAAGGTGGAAAGCTTTACCTCTAAGATCGGGAACAAGACAAGGATGCCCACTGTCACCATTGTTATTCAATATTGTACCAGATGTTCTGGCTAGGGCAATTAGACAAGAAAAAAAAAAAAAAAAAATTAAAGGCATCCAAATAGGAAAAGAGGAAGTAAAACTCTCACTGTTTGCAGATGACATGATCCTGTACTTAGAAAATCCTGAAGTATCCATGCCAAAGCTACTTGAGCTAATAAATGAGTTCAGCAAAGTGGCAGGATACAAGATTAACATGCAAAAATCAGTAATATATATATATATTTTTTAAAGATTTTATTTATTTATTCATTTATCCCCCCCTTGCTGCTTGTGCTCACTGGGTCAGCTAACCACGCCATGCAGGCGGGCTTGCCTTCACCAGGAGGCCCCGGGAACCGAACCTGGGGCCTCCCATATGGTAACCGGGAGCCCTACTGATTGAGCCACAGCCGCTTCCCAGTAATATTTTTTACACTAGTATTGAACAATCTGAAGAGGAAATCAGGGGGAAAATTCCATTTTCAATGGCAACAAAAAGACTCAAATACCTAGGAATTAATTTAACCAAAGAAGCATAGGACCTATATGCAGAAAACTACAAAACAATGCTAAAAGAAAATTTAAAAGGCCTAAACAAATGGAAAGACATTCCGTGTTCATAGATTGGAAGAATAAATATCGTGAAGATGTCAATCTTACCCAAACTGATTCATAGATTCAATGCAATACCAATCAAAATCCCAACAGCTTACTTTACAGAATTAGAGAAGGCAATTACCAAATTCATCTGGAAGGGTAAGTGCACCTGAATTGCCAAAAGCATTCTAAAAAAGAAGAGCGACGTGGGAATAATTTCACTGCCTGATCTTGAAACATATTATAAAGCTACAGTGGTCAAAACAGCATGATACTGACATAAAGATAGACACATCGATCAGTGGAATAGAACTGAGAACCCAGAAATAAACCCTCACATATACAGTCAACTGGTTTTTGACAAACCTACCAAGTCCATGTTAACAGTGCAAAACAGTCTCTTCAACAAATGGTGTTGGGAGAACTGGATATCTATAACCAAAAGAAAGAAAGAGAACCCCTATCTCACCCCTTATATAAGAATCAACTCAAAATGGATCAAAGATCTAAATATAAAAGCCAGGACGATAAAACTACTAGAAAAAAATGTAGGGAAACATCTTCAAGACCTTGTAGTAGGTGGTGGTTTCTTGGACCTTATACCCAAAGCTTGTGCAACAAAAGAAAAACTAGATAAACAGGACCTCCTCAAAATTAAATGCTTTTGCACTTTACAGGACTTTGTTAAATGGGTGAAAAGGCAGCCAACTCAATGGGAAAAAATACTTGGAAATCACATATCCAATAAGGGTTTAATATCCAGGATGTATAAAGAGATGTTACAACTCAATGGTAAAAAGAATAATGATGCAATTGAAAAATGGGCAAAAGACTTGAATGGACATTTGTCCAAAGAAGAATTACAAATGGCAAAAAAACATATGAAGAAATGCTCAGCATCACTAATGATTAGGGAAATGCTAATCAAAACTACAATGAGATATCATTTCACACCTATCAGAATGGCCACTATTAGAAAGAAGAGAACTGCAAGTGTTGGAGAGGATGTGGAGAGACACGAACAATTATTCACTGTCGGTGGGAATGCAGAATGGTACAGCCACTATGGAGGACTGTTTGGCAGTTCCTAAAGAAGTTGAATATAGACTTGCCACGTGAACCGGTAATACCACTACTGGGTATATACCCAGAAGAACTGAGAGCAGAGACACAAACAGACATCCACTCACCGATGTTCATAGCAGCATTATTCACCATTGCCAAAAGCTGGAAACAACCCAGGTGTCCATCAACAGACGAATGGATAAACAAAATGTGGTCTATTCACACGATGGAATATTAAGCAGCTGTAAGAAGAAATGAAGCTGTAAAGCATATGACAACATGGATGAACCTGGAGGACATTATGTTGAGCGAAGCAAGCCAGACACAAAAGGACAAATACTGTATGACTGCATTACTATGAACCAAATATATTGTATAATATATTGTTTGATTCAAAAATTTTTTTATATGTATCCAGTACATTTAATAGAGAAATGTATATATTTATTCATCTGTTTACTTTTTAGTTTTTAATTGTTTATATTTTCAATTATTAAATGTGCAAAATAAAGTAAAAAAAAAAAACCCACTGCATTCCTTCTTACAGCTGAGTAATATTCCATTGTATGTATATACCACAATTTGCTCATTCATCTGTTTATGACCACTTGGGTTGCTTCCATCCTTTAGCAATTGTGAATAATGCCGCTATGAACATCAATGTGCAAATGTCTGTTCATGTCCTTTTTTTCAGTTCTTCTGAATATATTCCTAGTGGCAGGATTACAGGTCATATGGCAGTTTTATATTTAGTTTCCTGAGGAAATGCCAAATGTTCTTCCACAGAGGCTGCACCATTTTACACTCCTACCAACAGTGAAGGAGTGTTCTTATTTCTCCACATCCTCCCCTGCACTTGCAGTTTTGTTTGTTTGTTTGTTTGTTTTTAATGATGGCCATTCTGTATGATGTGAGATGATATCTCATTGTAGTTTTGTTCTGCATTTCCCTAATAGCTAGTGATGTCGAACATCTTTTCATTGTCTTTTGGCCATTTGTATTTCCACTTCAGAAAAATGTCTATTCAATTCTTTTGCCCATTTTTTAATTGGGTTGCTTGTCAATTTGTTGTTAAGTTGTGTAATCTCTTTATGTAACCTGGACATCTATCCCTTATCTGATATGTGAGTTCCAAATATTTTTTCCTATTGATTTGGCTGTCTTTTCACCTTCACAAATCGTTTGAATTACAAAAGTGTTTAATTTTGAGGCAGTCCCCTTTGTCTATTTTTTCTTTTGTTGCTCATGCTTTGGGTGTAAGGTCCAAGAAACCACCACCTACCACAAGATCTAGATGTTTTCCTACATTTTCTTCTGGGAGTTTTATGGTTCCAGTTTTTATATTTAAGTCCTTGATCCATTTTGAATTAATGCTTGTATTAATTAATGGTTAATACATTAACCATTAATGTTTCTTGACAATGTCAGGGATGGAGTGGCCCTCAGTTTACCCAATAATGCCCAGAAATTTTATAGAGCTGGTCAGGCCTTGGACTTTCTGTGGGGCAATGGCTCATCCCCTTTCATGACTCCTTTGTGAATGTCTGTATGTCCTGAATGTATGTATCAAATGAATCTCCTTGGAGGAAGAGGTCATCAATGTAATGTCATATCTGCTCCTAGAGAAAGTTGGAGGCTGTTAATATGTGATCTGCAAAGAAGCTTGTGTGCAATGCATGGCAGGACTGTTGAGGCCCCCACAGGGAGCCAGGTAAAGGTGGATTCCATCCCTTTGGAGGTGAAGGCAAACTGAGGCTGAGAGACTGTTAAAATAGTCACTGAACAGAACATAGTAGCTAAATTTGTGACTGCAAAGTATTGATCAGTTGCTGAATGGGCAAAGTCAGTAATTTCAATAATATTGGGTATGGAGGTCTTAATGGCTGGGACCATGGCACTCGGGCTGCTGTAATACACTGTGATGAGCCACTTATCCTTTCCAGGTTTAAAAAGAGACCAAATTGTTGATTGTGCTGATGAATGCACAACTCTGTGATTATATTGAGAGCCAATGATTGTACACTTTGGATGGATTGTGTGCTGGATGAATAAAATTGGTTAAAAAAAAAAAACACAACCCCAATTGGGCTGTTAAATGATAATCATCCCTTCTCTAAATAGGCCTTGTATAATAGATTTCAATTCTTGAAGGCCTGTTTTAATTTATATTAGGCCTTATTAACTATTTAATGGGGGGAGATGTTCATGTGTCCCTTTTTGTCAAGCCAATTGTAAGTGCCAAAGAATTTAATTTTAATTTTAATTTTAATTTAATACTTATTGGGTCAGAGAGTCTATGCCTACTATGAGATATTTTAGGGCAATTCCCTGTAACTGTGGAGAATTTAAGCAAAGCAAAAAAGTTCTGACAGTTAAGGTGAGGCATGCCTGCTTGTCCTCTATTTGATGTTTGGTAACTGCCCTAAGTGTACAGGGAGTATTTTGTATGCATTTAGTGGGATGCCCCCTGTACCTGTTGGGCAATTTGCTGTAATTATGAATTCCAAAAATATAATTGGATCATGCTTGTAAACTGATCTGTTAATCTGGGCATGATTAAGTTATGATTAGGGCGTTGACTGGGCCACATCAGTAGGGCATTGAGCCCCACCCCTTGGTGGGTGGGGGAATCGAATATAAAAGGCTAGGCAGGGAAGCGGCTGTGGCTCAATCAGTAGGGCTCCCGTTTACCATATGGAAGGCCCCGGGTTCGGTTCCCGGGGCCTCCTGGTGAAGGTAAGCCTGCCCGGATGGCGTGGTTAGCTGACCCAGCGAGCACAAGCAGCAAGGGGGGGATAAATGAATAAATAAATTTTAAAAATCTTTAAAAAAAAAAAAAAAAAGGCTAGGCAAAGGACAGAGGGAGCGGTTTTTGAGAAGCAGTTTTGATGTTGGAGAGAAGACCCCAGGAGAAGAGAAGTGAGCTGTTCTCCTGATAGTCTACAGCTGACCTTGTGGAGGAAACGGGAGCTAAGCCTGGAGAGAAATGCAGCCCCAGGAAGAGAGGAACCCAAGAAGCCTGAACCCTGGCAAACATCGGGAGCTGTCTTGCTCTAACACGTGGCAACGGACTTTGGTGAGAGAAGAAACTTACACTTTCTGGCCTGGTAACTGTGGACTTCTACCCCAAATAAATATCCTTTATAAAGACCAACCCATTTTTGTTATTTCACATTAGCATCCCTTTGGCTGACTAATATACCCCCATAGAAGGCACTTTGTTTAAATTAGTGGGATCTCCAAGTATAACTGTAATTTGTGCCCCAGTATCAGTTAAGGCCACAAAGGTTTGCCAAGTGATACATTTCAGCAGATATTAAATGTAATACAGAACCTATATTTCAGAGGTACAAAAGCCAATCAGTGTCTTTTCAACTTTTTGTTGTGTAAATTCTTTCAGCGAATTTTGGATTTGCAATTGGGTTAAATTGTGCACTTCTGTTTCAGTTTTTTGTTTCCTTTCCCTGTGTCCAGAGATTTGCTTGTTTGTTACTGGATATCTACCCTCCTTGGACTTAAGTCCCTTCTTCCTGAGATTCTCAAATCAGTATCCTCAGAGTTTGGTGCTTTCCCTATGGAAATGGTTGCACGGTTGGTGTCCTACTTTGCTAAAACATGCTGGGAGCGATAAACCAGAAATGGGAATTTATTAGGTTAAAAGCTTAGTTCTGAGACTGTAAAAGTGTCCAAATCAAGGCATCATCAGAGATGCTTTCTCACCGAGCTGCAGCTGTGTTTGCTCAGATACACGGCAGGGCACAAGGCCGGTGCATTCATCTCTCCCCTCTCCTCCAGGCCTTCAGCTTCGGGCTCCTCCATCTGTGGCTTTTCTCTCTCCCAGGTTTGTAAGTTTCTGGAGGCTTCTCGCTGTCTCTGCAGCTTTCTTTCTGTGTCTGTATCTTTTTACTCCTCCATTTACAAAGAACTCTGGTAAGAGGCTTCAGACCCACTCTGGGTCCCACAATCTAATCCAAGGCCCTTAACTGAAATAATTGAATCAAAGGTCCCATCGACAAGAGGTTTATATGCGCAGCAATGGATTAGCTTTAAGAACAGGATTTTCTGGGGTCCACCCAGCTTCAAACTGCCACAGTTACTTTATTGGGTTTAAGGACTCCAGGCTTAGGTCGAGTTTGAATGAACCCCTTGGCCATGTCACAGAAATGCCATGGGTGGTTTTTCCTATAACCCTGAGGATCAGGATCTTTACTGTGATGGAGGCAGAAGTGGCAGCAACAGCAAAGTCATTTTGTAGGGTTTAGTGAGCCATCAGCTTTTAGGAGTGTGGACCTCAGCATGCCTCCTGGTGACTGTTCTTCCTCTGCCCAAATGACAGTCCAGCAGACCTGAATCTTGCACAGGGCATCAGTCCTCCCCTGAGCACTCCAAAGAGCAGGGCTAAAGCCTGGTGAAACACAAAACCGACAGTTCCAGGGTAAGAGCAGGTCCTTGGAGCCTAGCGTCAGTAACAGCTTCTGATGGAATCAAGACCCATGATTCAATCAGAAACTTTCGTAGTTATGCGTTGAGACACATATTTCAGGGATACTTTAAGGAGAGCCTCAATCCCAGACACCAGGCCCGAAATGCCAATTATCAAAACATCCAACGTAGATCGCTTAAACCTGTAACAGAGGCTTGGTAGGATTCATCCATCACATGCAGCACAAAGTCACCAGCTTGGACTGCAAGCTCTCCAGCAGGCAGCAGCACAGCTCAGAGAGCTCAGCAGCCAGCAGGCTGCAGAAACGGTTAGCAAGTGAAAGCAAGAAGGAAGACCTTGGCAGTGGTGGGCACTGCCTAGACAAGCTGCTCGCTGCACCAAACTGGAGGGTCCACCAAATTGTGGGGGTGGCCACAACAGCCATTTATACAAAGATTTAAAAATATATACATGTTTTTCAATTCTTAGTTTTAATTTCTATAACAGCAAATATCAAAAGACATATCCCACATGAATAAAAACATTTTGGGTTCCTTTCTATTTTTAAAGGTATAAAGGGACAGTGAGGGAAGCAGATGTGGCTCAAGTGACTGGGCTCCCGTCTACTATAAAGGAAGTCCATGGTTCAATTTCTGGGGTCTCCTGGTGAAGGCAAGCTGGCCCGAGTGGCGAGCTGGCACAGCAAGATGATGCAACAAAAAGAAACACAGAGGAGAGACAATAAGAGATGCAGCAGACCAGGAAGCTGAGGAGGCACAAGAGATTGAGTACCTTTCTCCCACTCCAGAAGGTCCCAGAATCGGTTCCCAGTGCTGCCTAAAGAGAAGACAAGCAGACACAGAAGAACACGCAGAGAGCAGACAATGAGCACAAAAACAATGGGGTGGGGGAGGATAAATAAAATAAATAATTTTTTTTTTTTTTAAAAGGGACTGTGACACTAAAGAATCTGAGAATCACTGGTATATCTATTTATAAAATTGAAACAAAAGTTTCACAAAATAATAATAGATGCCCTCCCATCATGTGGTACACCTGGCATTTTCTTCTCTATTCTACTCTAGTTCATCCTTTGAAAGATAATGGTTGTAACCACTAGTGATTCATTAACCACAGCTTGAAAAACATTCCACCAGAGTATGAGGAAAATATCATGTCATTTTCTGAGGGACCATTATTTCTTTACAGTAAACATTGTTATTGTTGGGACAGAAGTGTCTAAAGTCACAATTACTCCTCAGGATTATGTTCTCATTTCTAAACAAAGTTGAATTTACCATGAAGCTAATGAAGCTCCAGGGGTCAGGGCCCCTCTACCTAGTCTTTACATGTAATTTGGCATTCTTTTTCTTAAAGATGACCACCTATCTGTATAAGCTTCAGGCCCCTCAAAGCTGGATCTATACCTGCTGCTAAACCATATATTTTTCTTTTTTCTTTTTTTATTGAGGAAAGTAAAAGGGTTTATTGAGAAATGAGAAAAAGGGAAAGTACACACCTGAGACATGGGTGCAGGCATGCTACAGGGTGAGATGTGGAGCCCCGGAGTAGGCCTTTTTTCTTTCTTTCTTTCTTTCTTTTGCAGTACCAGGCCCAGGGATTGAACTCTGGACCTCTTTTGTGGGAAGCCTGTGCTCAACCACTGAGCCACATCTGTTCCCCTGAGTTGGTTTTTTTGTTTGTTTGCTTGCTGCTTGTTTTTTGTTTTGTTTTGTTTTGTTTTGTTTTTAGGAGGCATCAAGGACCAAATCCAGGACCTCAACCTCTTGAGCCACATCCATTCCCAAGGGGCAGGCCTTTTCTTCTCCCCCATCCCCATATTAAGGAGGGATCTCAGCTATTTCCTGTCCCGATTGGTTGTCTTTCTACATTCACCTGTTAGCTTTCAGGGAACCAATAGGGAGAGCCTTCTGTTTGAAATTATCCAGAGTTTCTTTTGAGCTTGGGAGTTTCAAATGGGACCTTGTGATCAGGGTCTAGGCAGGCTTTTCATCAGTAAAGGTTACAGCTTTGTTTTCAAGCAGCTGCTTTCTGGGCAGGATCTCGTGGCTATGTTCTTTGCTGGGTCTCAGAAGAGTGGGTCACAGCTTTTTCTTGACCAGATGTCTTCCCTTGTTTCCTATACCAATCTGCTTCAACTCCCCCCTTAGAGAGTTTACACCCTTATTCTTAAGGGGGGAGCTGAACGGCAATGGTCATTCTTCTGTAGCTGCTTCCTTCTGGGAAGGGGCAGTAGTCCCTGCCTGATGGGGTGTGAAACTCTCTGGCTATCCTACTGAGATTGAGGGAAGGCAGATCTAGCACCATGGTTGGAACTGGATGAAATCCCTGCGTGATTAATACCTTGTTCTGGAAGGTGTTGATTCAAGACCATTGAAGTCTCAAGGAAAACTGGTTTCTCTCATGGCCTGCTGCTCTCAGGATCCTTTATGCTCAGAGTGGGAGGCCCACTACTCTACAGTCCTCAGAGATAACAGGACTCTGGCGGCCACTGGATGGAAGAGTAGATGTCCAAACCTGAGGGTCGAGGATTCCACTGGGCAGCAATCCCTCAAAGGTTGTGGGTTACCTCTGGGTTCTTGCCTGAAGTACGTCAATTGGAGCCCACACTGGTCTTTGTCAGGTGTCGGGGTGTGTTACTTGCCTCCTGCACTCCTGGCTGCCTTGCCAAATATGTTGCCGGAGGCTGGATTTCTAGATTCTTGGCTATGTCTCAAGAAAGAATTTAAAGATGTGCCAGTTTAATGAGGCAAATAAAGGTTTTTTTTTTGAGAAATAAGAAAAAGAGAAAGTACACACCTGAGACATGGGTGCAGGCATGCTACAGGGTGAAATACGCCTTCAGTATATAAGTCTGAAAGTTTAAAAATAACATAAGTTTTGTTTTTCTAACTAGAAACAATTGGAGTAATTACAGAAAGATTTGCTGTTTGTGTTTGGTCCCTCTTGATGTCAAGGAAAGGAACCCACAAGACTTATCTCAAGGAAAAGGGAGTTTAATATAAGGATACATGGGACTAGTGAACATGCTAGATCAAGTCTGCCCCTTTCTCCCTTAGTAACCTAATAAGCTCTGCTTCTTTTTTGTGATTTGGTCTGTTCTGTCCTCCTCTCTTTACAAACTGGGCAGAATTCTATATGCCTTCACCTTGACATGATCTATAGTGAGCCCTGACTTAACTCTTATAACTAAGTGACCCACTCTTCTTCCATTTACTAATTGCCTGTCCCCGAGTGGGGAATCTGATTGGCTTAGCTCAGGATTTCAAGCCAAGTCACAACACAGACTGCTGGCCAGCTGGATATGGGTCATTCTTGGGTCAGCAGGGGCTGGGGGTGGGGGTGGGAAGCAGGGTCTTGTAGAACAACCCCTATGCAGTCTAGCTACAGAATATGTGGACAGACAGGGCCTGTTTCCTGAAAAGGGACTAGTCAGCAGCAAGCTCAGTAAGCGAAAGTTATTCTGATCATTCAAACTTTGAGTTTTGGCCCCATATATTTTAAAATTAGATTTTAGTTCAACATTAGCTTGAATGGTATCCTTTTTGAAGTGCCGTTCCAAACATATAAAATATTATATTTCACCTCACTCTTCACTGTTGCATTCATTTTGTAGTACAAAGGAGAATTTTTCTTCTTGGTATTTTCCATTTTCAAAATGGAAAATTTCTTCCCGCCGTTTCATCCAGGGCAGGAGACCCTGCATCATTTACAATGAGGACAATAGTCTTATTACAATTGTAATAGTCTTCAGAAGCAGCCCTGGAATTACCCTGTTTAATGTAAGCAAACTGAACATTCTCAAGCCTGTTCCTAGTGGGCATGTGGGACGTTTCTGCATTTGGACTGAAAGTGCTTTCTGCAAGTTACAGGATCTGTATGGCACTCGGCATACAGCTGCCTCCCTCAAGAGTAGCTACAACATGCACAAGATGAATACAGACCTTAGTGGAATCTTGAAAAGTCCAGAGATCCGAAGAGCCCTCTGAGCACCATGGAGGAAGATTCATTGCCGAGCCCTGAAGAAGAACCCCTGAAAACCCTGAGCATGACATTGAAACTAAACCTATATGTAAAGCCCATGCGTTGAAACACCATTCTTTGCCAGGCCAGAATCACAACCTCAGAATGGATAAAGCAGCAGCAGCACCAGAGGTCAAGTCAAATGAGAAGAGGTTTCCAGGCAAGAAAGAAACAGGTGGTAGAGAAGAAAGAAGGAAGAAGGTTGTTGGTGTTAAGGTTAAGAAAGCAGTTCCAAGAAACAAGCAGCTGAAAATAAGCCAGCAGCAAAGACACATACCACTGAAAAAAAGAAGCCTGCTGCTTATATTTGTTTATGCCATAAAAGTCAAATCATTTTGGACAGCTTATTTTTTTAAATAAAGACCAGATCAAAGAGGCAGTGAGAAACATGGGGGAAAAAAACACCATATTTCTTTTGAAGCATATTCCTCTTCCAACTTCCAGATTCTCTGCTGCTCATTGGTAACTTGGTGCAAGGGAAGGATTTCAAAGAAATATGTGCTACTTAGTTCTGCTTAGATGTCACTCTGAAAGAATGGATGAGACAAAAGAATCAATGGTATGTGTAAATAGGAAGCTTCATTATGACATGTTTATCTGCTGCACAATTTGAGTTTAACTTTGGCTTTTACCTTCAGAAAGATACACAAACTCACTTTGTGTTAATTCTGAAATGTCTCCAATTTCCTTTGTCTCTCTTTTTTTCCAACACCCTAGGATTTTCTGATGCTTGCTGGGCTGTACAACACCTCATGTTATTTATTTATTATTGATGGCAAAACATGTCTGTGACTGTTTAAACAAATCCTGAAAGCAGAAGTATCATATGAAAGACTGTTTACAAATTTTAAATGCTTCTGGAAAGTTTCAGAAAAGAAGGCTGGGGCAGAAAGGAATTCATACATAGGAAAGCCTATGATGGGCTGGGACTATTTTGTTCTATACCTGGTCTCAGGTAATCTGCTCAGGTATTATCCCCTCCCCCCTTTTTTGAGAAGTTATAGGCAGAAAAATCATGCAGAAAATATAGAGTTCCCATATACCCCATGTGGTGGTTTGGAGTTGTATGTACCCCAGGAAAAAACATGTTCTTAAACGTAATCCATTCCCGTGAGTGTGAACCCATTGTAAGTAGGATTTTTGGTGAGGTGACTTCAGCTAAGGTGTGGACCACGTCCATCAAGATGGGTCTTAATCCTATTACTGGAGTCCTTTAAAAGGGATTGAAGTTCAGACAGACAGAGAGAGAGAGAAAAAGCCACAGAGGGAGAAGCCAGAAGCTGAAATCAATGGAATCCAGAAGTGAATAGAGAGGCCAGCAGATGCCGCCATGTGCCTTGCCATGTGACAAGTTAAGGGACAAGGCTTGCCAGCAGCCAGGCCCAGAACACCAGTCTTCAGGGAGAAAGCATGGTCTTGATGGCACCTTGATTTGGATTTCCTCTTCGCCTCAAAATCATAAGCTAATAAATTCCCACTATTTAAGCTGACCCATTGCGTGGTATTTGCTTGAGCATCCCAGGAAACGAAAACAACCCTCCTTATACACACAGTTTTCCCCATTATTAACCCTCTGAATTTGTGTGGTGCATTTGTTACAATTGATTAAACACTATTATTGTTATTATAATATTAACTATAGTCCTCAATTTATATTGTTCATTGTGTTGCACAGTCCTATGGTTTGTTTGATTTTTTAAAACTTTTTAAAACTTTTATTCTAGTATCATTTACACAACCTAAAACTTTCCGTTTTAACCACATTCAAATATACAATTCAATGGTGTTAATTATATTCACAAGTTGTACTACTATCACCACCATCCATTACCAAACCCTTCCATTACCCCAAACAGAAATCCAGATGCGTTTAAAATACCAGGATCTACTCCCATTCCTGTATTCTGTAGAAATAGTGTCTTGAGTTTGATTTGTGGAACCCCACCTCCTACCCTAGCCCAAGTGCTTCAGGTGAACCTGAATTTACCCCCCGGGCTCCAAGAAAGTAGAATGTGACCCAGTTTAAGCTACTCAGCACAGTCTATTTCTCCTGACAACAGTAATTGGTTCAAGGAAGAACACAGGACCCAAATTAAACCAAGGAAGGTGGACAAGACCAAATTCCAAGAGAAGACTTGAGTTTGTTAATGAGGTAGTAGGACTTTACTTTCTAATTGGATGTGAATAAGAGTAGAGCTGTTTTGATGTAAAATTTACAACCCTTATGGAAAGGAAGTCAGCAATATCTAAAGAGACACGACAACAGATCACAAAATCTATGATTTTCTTTTCCTGTAAAATACATTATTGGGACAAATGGTGAAACTGGAATATCTGTAGATTAGCTCATCTTTTTGTATCAATTTTAATATCTTGGTTTTGATCATTGTGCTGTGGGTAACGTTCTTGATTTTAGGTAACACACACTGAAATAGTGTTGTTATGTCTGCAACTCCTTCTCCCATCATTAAAAAAAATGTTATATCACACATACATACACACACACTGCAAATTGTAAGGAATTTTCTAGAAAAGTAGCCAGCATTACTGTGAGAGAAAAAAATGCCAATACTTGGGGAACCTGGTGAAGGATATACTGGAAATCTTTATACTATTCTTTCAACCCTTCTATAATTATGTCAAAAGAAGGAGGAGTGGGAGCAGAGGAAGAAGAAGAAGAAAAAGAAAGTTGCTGTTGGCAGCCATTTTAAAACTAGGAAAGGTCGTCTCAGAATAGAAGAGACCCATAGGAAGCAGAGCCAACAGATGTACTGGTGACTTTTGTTTGAGCCCTGAATTAAGTTTTAAATCAGCTATGACCATATACTTCTCAGTTTACATGAGCCAAATAATTCCTTTTCACAAGGCTTTCTTGTGAAATATATAATTCATCAACCTTCAGTTGTAGGTTACTAGATTTCATTTTCTTTTTTCTTTTTTCTTTGTTTTAGTTTTGTTTGTTTGTTTTTTATTTGTACTTTCATTCTTTTTGTTTTTTAGTTGTTTGTTTTCATTCCTAAATAAGCAGTTAAACCTCACAACAAAGTTAGAGAAACTACACATTTTGCTGGCAAAATATAAGGAATTAAAGTAAGGAAGAGATGGGTAAAAATTACTCAGAGAAATACAATCAACATGAGTTACCTAGAAAGAGAATTTGCTATAGGGGAGACAGAAGAACTTACATAGTTTAGTCAAAGAACAGCTAGAGTAAACAAATATATCACCTAAAGGAGGTGAAAAATTATAAATCCTGAGGAAAAAGAAAATTTTTTGTAAAACTCTAAGACCTATGTGGAAAACTTAGCAAGAAGACAGGAAAACTGTTAATAGAAATGTCTTTTGACACTGAAACTTTGGTACAAAAATATAAATAAAGTATTATAAAATATGCTTACTGTACTATAGGATTCACTAGGCATGTACCCTCTGTTATTCTAGAAGTTCTAAGAACATTTACCTGTCCCTGAAATACCCCTTCAAATTTCTCATTGATGCCTCAAATTTCAGCCTGTCAGGTTTACTTTGGCTCAAGGCTTTTCTCTCTGTCCTAACCTCAATTATAAGTTCCAGTACTATATTCCAAAAAACATATTAAACATTCTCCACCAGTTTTTCAAGCAGTTTGTCCAAAACTATACTACTTCTCCTCAGAATTAGATCTTCTGGGTCTCATTTCTGCCAATCACTCCCTCTAAACCTTAGAGTAGTTTTCCCTCCTCCATCTCCCTTGCCCTTATATCCACTAGATAGTGGTTCCTGGCATTTTCCCATCCCTCTTGTTTCCATCTTTTTTTTTTTTAAACCACCCTGTGGCAGATTGGTATTTTTTATGAATTCCAAAAATAGATATTGGATTGTGTTTGTAAACTGGTCTATTCCTCTGGGTGTATTAGATTGTATTAGATTCATTTTGGAAATTTGTGCGCATCTCACTGATTAGTTCTCTCAAGTCCTGCATCTCTTTGGAGCTTTGACATATTCCTTTTCTTGGGCCATGTCTTCTATTTTCTTAGTATGGGTCATAATTTTTTGCTGCCATCTAGGCATCTGATTAGGATGTAGTTTTACTCAGCTGCTCAATTTCTTTCTCTTTTGTAGGGATTTAGTGGCAGAAGGCTGATTGTTACCACTGCTCTTTGATTCTTGACTTGACCTGGATTGCTAGGATTGTCCCTGCTAGTTGCTCAGAACTGGACATTGGAGCCAGTAATTGGTTGCAGACTCACTTCCTAGGGCCTTGGGGGTGGAGGCTATAGGAGCCAGAAAAAGCCTCTCCTACTTATTTATTTTCCCATGTGCACTTCCCTGGTCTGCCAGCAGATGGCGCTCTTTGGCAGCTCTCAGTTCAATGCCTGATCGCAGTGTACCTGTTGCAACACAGACCAGATCAATGTGATAGAGCTTCCTGTCTGGTGGTTAGGAGCCTTGTAATTCAAACTTTCTCAGAGACAGTTCTCCAGCCTTCTCTGGCAGCCCGTCCCTTTTCCTGGCTAGGAAATAATTCCACTCCCCTCTGCATCCTTAACAACGAGGCTTGGTCAGTAGAGAGGGAGATTGGGAGGGTTGTATATCTTTAGCCTCTTGCAAGCTCTAAGGCAAACAATGATGTGGCCCCATCAGGCCTGGAAGGGCTCTTGGGACACAGGAGACGAAATCTGTAAGTCAAAAGCTGTGTCAGCCTTGGGTTGTGTCCCTCTCTCTCCCCTTTACTGGGGTGTCCTCAACAATCAGTCCTGGCTAGAAGAGAGGGAGATTACGAGGGTTGGATTTCTCTGGTCCTTCGCCAGCTCCCAGGGCAAACCACGGTGTAGTCCCACCTGGCCTGGAAGGGCTCATAGGACACAGCATACCAAATTTGTGAGCCAGAAGCTGAGTCAGCCTCAGGCTGTGTCCCTCTCTCTCCCCTTTCCTGGGGTGGCAGGTCCCTGGAGCCCACTTTGACTGTAGTCGCAGGCCCAGAGGCCCAAGAATTCTCAAGTGTCTTTAGTGTTGGGGATAGTGCCGACAGCAGCAGCTGGTTTCAACTCACAGTTCTGTAGTCGCGATTTCCCTCCTTTGTCCCTCTCTCCACTGGGCAGTGTCCAGCCTTCGCCTGGTGTCCTAAGCCCTAGAAAATCTTTTTCTAGGCTGTTTCAGCCTGTCCTCTAGCTATTTTTCTGGAGGAGAAGAGATTCCTGTGTCTTTCTAGTCTGCCATCTTCCCAGAAGTCTCTGTATTAGATTCAGAGGTTTCACTTTTACTTTATTAAATCAAGATTAGGGCTTTTTTTTTGACTGTGTCATTAGGGCAACTCGGCTTGAATCCCTGCCCGCCTCCTTTGTGGGCTATATAAATGGATGCTCAGTCAAAGACAGAGAAGTAAATACATGGAGAAGGAGAACACAGAGAGTTTAGTTTTGGATGCTAAAGCCCCAGGGAGAGAGCCAAGCCATTTGCCTGATGGTCTGCAGCTAAAGAGACCAGATCCCTGAACAGCTGAGAAAGCCTAGAAAGAAACAAGCCCCAGGGAGAGAGAGTGAGCCTTATGCTAGCCTACAGCTGAGATCAGAAGAAGCTGGGACCACAGAGCCTTAGGAGGAAGAGGAAGGCTGAAACTTTACAGAGCCATCTTCCTCCTAAACATGGCAACAGATCTTGGTGAGGGAAGTAAGTTACTCTTTATGGCCTTGTGACTGTAAGCTTCTACCCCAAATAAATACCCTTTATAAAAGTCAACAGATTTCTGGTATTTTGCATCAGCTCCTCTTTGGCTGACTAATACACACCCCTATTGCCATCACCCTTTTTCTATTCACTCTTAGACTGCTGTAACAGAATGCAAATTGGTTTTCCTGCCTCCAGCCTCTCCCCTGTCCAGTAGTAGGCACACTAAACACATACTCATAGCTCAAAGAAAGCAGGGACAGAAGGAAAAGAGGAAGGGAGGAAGGGAGGGAGAGAAGGAAGGAAGAGAGGAAGGATGGAGGGAGGGAAAAGGGGAGGGATGGAGGGAGGGAGGAAAGAGGGAGAGGAGGAGAGGAAGGAGAGAGGGAGGAAAAGAAAGAGGGTTGGGGATGGGGGTAGGGGGTACAGCTAGGGAGCAGGGAAGGAGCAGGTAGCTGTCAGTCCTTGAGGGCAGGCCAGTGATTTTTAATAGCCCTTTCCCCAGGGCCTTGTACTAGGCCAGTTGGGTAGTAGGCAGTGAATAGATATTTGTTGAATGAATGAGGTAAGGATAAAAAGGATAGGCATGCTGTTTAGTCATAACCAGATCTTTTGCCTGTATCTGGGGTTAAGCCAGGCAAAGCTGTGGTTTTTCACGCATTCACCAGGGAATCTGATTTCTGCCCTAATTGGTTTGGGTATGTAAATGAAGAATGGGCATGCATGTGGCAGCTAAACATCAAGAAACCCAGAGAATGTGAAGGCAGGAAATTGATTTGTAAATTGAATTACCAAAGGAAATAAATCGCAATCCCTTTGCTTCTAGAGTTTAAAAATGCCTTAGTTTAGGGGGACGGATGTGGCTCAAATGGTTGGGCGTCCGTCTCCCATATGGAGGGACCCGGGGTCGATACCTGGGACCTCCCGGTAAAAAAAAAAAAGCCTTAGTTTGCTAGAGAACTGAACTTGTTAACTTTCTTTTTTATTATAAAGTCTGTTTCTTGAGAGAACTGAGTCATATGGCCCTAAGGCACATGTATAAATCCTATATCCTTCATGAATTACCTTCTTTCCTTTGTATCCTTCACATTATTACTTATGTACTATCCTTGGGAGAATTAAGAAAACAGGTACTCAAATTATTTTCTGTGTTCTGAGGTTCTTCATCATTGGTTGAGAAAGTTTTAGGATTTTAAAAACTGTAATCCAGAGGAGAAGCCCATTTAGGAAATGGGAAGGCACAGTCAGGGCTTAGGATCGTGGAAGAAACTCCTGGACAATTGTTATTGCACTGTCTGAACTTGGTGGCTTTTGCCCAAGGCCAAATCAGGGAATAAGGAGAAATGAAGAGTAGGAATGGGGACATTTTCAGGCATCCTCTTCTAGACACTCCTCTGGCTTCTCCCTATACACTCTCTGTTCTAGTTTGCTAAAAGCTACTAGGAGCAATATACCAGAAATGTGTTGGCTTTTATAGTGGGGATTTATTACATTAAAAGCTTATGGTTCTGAGGTCATGAAAGTGTCCAAATTAAAGCATCAGGTGATGCTCTTTCCCCAAAGGTCAGCTGCCAGCGATCCTGGACTCCTTCCATGAGGCAGAACACACTGGCAGCTCTGCCAATCCCTGCCTTCTCCTCCAAGCCACCTTGCTTTCAACTCTTGCTCTCGTGGGGTCTCCCGGGTTTCTCTCTGAGCTCCTGTGTTCCTTCTCCACATCTCTGCAGCTTTCTTTCTGTGCCTGAGGCTTTTATTCCTCCATTTATAATGGACTCCTGTTAAAGGGTTAAGACTCACCCTGGATCATACCCCACTGACATGATCTAATCAAAAGGGGTCCCATCTACAATAGGTTTACATGCACAGGAATGGATTAGTACTAAGGACATGATCTGGGGTCTATCCAGCTTCAAACTGCCACACTCCCTTTCTCTTTTCTTCCATTATCTACTTGCTTCTCTATATGCTGCCACCAGCTGGTGAATCTGACTGGGATTCTCTCCTCTTTAGCCCGTATAGAACAAAGTCCTCAGATCTGTTCCCAGATCCATCTGGGTTTGTTTCTTGTCTGCTCTTAGGTGGGGTCTCCTCTCTTTGTCCTCAGTCAGAGAAGAACCACTAGGAGTAATATATAATAAGGGATTTATTATAGGTACTAAACATAAGACTGGTACTGGCACCCAAAGTCCACAGGGAAGTTACCCTGGAAGCAAAGATGCAAATGAAATGGGGGAGCACAAGGGCAAATTGGTACCCATGAGCATGAAGCTAGACCCAATGGAGAGATTAGAGTCCACATATGACTTTCAAAATGGCTTCAATTTTGAGGAAGTAGATGTCCTATAGAAAAAGCTAGAGCTTTTTACTATGGAACTAAATACAACCTGGTCCAGGAATCGGAGAAGGTGAGAGAGACTCCTGTGGGCTCTGGAGGGACTTTGAATCCATCTGCTGCCCACACCAACAAGTAAGTCAGCAAATAAGCAATGACAAGAGCATGAACAGGGCCAGTACCTCACAACCTACACCTATCTAGAGAGTGTAAAAGAAATATGGCTGCCACTTCATGTCTACCTTCCAGGTCCCATGCAAAAAGTCGCTTGCGGCCTAAGCTCCCCTGGAACTATGCAGGGAAATGTAGTTTCAGCCTAGCTAAATTGATACAATACAGAGCCACACACCTGGGATGGTGGTGCTTTACCCTTACAGGAGATGCTTCTCTATTCTTTCTCTGGCTGTCAAAAACTGAAGAAATTAATTTCCTGCCCAGGGAATTTCCCCTTTTTAACCTTTGCTTTATGCTTTGTTTTAGAATAAAAGTGACTTTATTTCTCTCTGCCAACCTCTGTTATGGACACTTTTGCTTCTCTTCAACCACACATACCCTCTGTCCTTGGACCATTTCTCCACAGAGATGAGTCGTTATCCCAGTCAAAACACAGTTATGAGAGTTGGGAAGATGGCATCAGAGTAAGCAGGCAGGGATCAACTCTCTCTCAAAAATCCAAGAAATGGCCAAAAGCTATCCAAGGCACCTGCTTTGGAGGTCAGCAGACCAAGACAGTACTACACAACTCCCAGGAGGCCAAGGGACAGAGAGATAAAGAGCCTGAAATAACAAACATGAATTACCAAACCCCACAGTGGCCAAGAAGGGCTCCCATCTCCCACCCCCAAGACATTAAGCCAAGATAAAACCTCTGGCTCACTGCAGCCTACTGAGAGGGGAACAGATGTCTTCCTCTCTGTCAGCTGTTACAAGGGAAAAGGGAGGGGGAGTCAGGGGGCTTTTCTTCAGTGAATTCAGCCAGCAGAGCCTGCTTTGAATCTTGGCTCTGGCCAGACAAAAACACAGGAAAGTTGAGAATGAAAGAAACACCTCTGTGGAAAGGTACATTGAAGATTGCCATCTGCTGGCCAGTCTTAGAATTGCACTGATAAAAACTGCTTTTAGATCTTCTTAATTCGACAACTGGGAGAAAATATGTGCCCCATTAGTGAGTCCCTGGCCTGATATTTATAACTTAAGCTGGACAATTTTAAAGGCTTAAAATAAGTTGAACCAAATATCAAAAAAAAAAAAAAAAAAAAAAAAGAGCTGTGGGAAAAAAAAAAAACAATAGGCAAGAGAGAGAAATTGGCCATTAGAGTAAATTCAGCAACTTATTCAGATGCCTAGACATCAGTAAAAAAATTACAAGCCATACTAGGAAACAGGAAAAGATGGCCCAGCCAAAGGAACAAACCAAATATCCTGATGAGATACAGGATTGAAGACAATTAATCAGTGATAATCACACAAGTCTCCTAAATCAATTCAAAGAATTGAAGGAAAATATGACTAAAGATAAAGGATATTAAGAAGACACTGGGTGAACATAAAGAACAATTTGAAAGCCTGCAAAGAAAAGTAACAGAGCTTATGAGAATAAAAGACACAGTGGATGAGATTAAAAATACATTAGTGGAGTAGGTATAGCTCAGTGTTTGAGTGCCTGCTTCCCATGTATGAGTTCCTGGGTTCATACCCGGTACCTCCTAAAAAAGAAAGAGAGAGAGAGAGAGAGAGAGAGAGAGAGAGAAAGGAAGGAAGGAAGGAAGGAAGGGAGGGAGGGAGGGAGGGAGGAAGGAAGGAAAAATAATACATTAGAGGCACATGCTTGAAGACAGAATTAGTGATTTCGAAGACAGAGTATCTGAACTGGAAAAGACTAGAGAACAGAAAGAAAAGAAAATGGGAAAAAATGAAACAGAATCTCAGGGAATTGAATGACAACTCAAAATGCACAAAAATATGCTTTATTGGTGCCCCAGAAGGAGAAGAGAATGGAAAAAGGGAAGAAAGAATATTTGAGTAAATCATGACCAAAAACTTCCCAACCTTTATGAAAGACATAAATATCAATATCTAAGGACAATGCACCCCAAACAGAATAAATCCAAATAGATCTATTCTGAGATACCTATTATTCAGAATGACAAATATCAGAGATAAAGAGAGGATTCTGAAAGCAGCAAGAGAAAAGCAAAACATCACATTCAAGGGAACCTCAATAAGATTAAGTTTCAACCTCTCATCAGAAACCATGGAGGTGAGAAGAAAGTGGTATGATGTATTTAAGGTACTGAAAGAGAAAAACTGCCAGTCAAGAATTCTGTATCTGGCAAAACTGTCCTTTAAAAATGAAGGCGAAAAAAAAAAAAAAATGAACGTGAGTTCAAAGTCTTCACAGACAAACAAAAACTGATAGGGTATGTTACCAAAAGATGAAAATTACAAGAGATACTAAAGGGAGTGCTGCTGCCTGAAAGGATAAAACAGGGGCAAGAGAATTGGAGAAGAGTGTAGAAATGAAGATTATTAAGAAGAGTAAATTAAAGGGTAAAAAGACAGACAATAGTAAGATAAGACAACAGAAAGCCAAAGAACAAAATGGATGACGTAAGTAATGGCTTTACAGTAATAACATTGAATGTTAATGGCTTGAACTCTCTAATCAAAAGACATAGACTGATAGAATGGATTAAAATATATATATAAGCCATCAATATACTGTCTACAAGAGACTCACCTCAGACATAAGGACACAACCTGGTTGAAAGTGAAAGGGTGGCAAAAGATATTCTATGCAAATAGTAGCCCCCAAAAAAGCTGGAGTAGTGAAACTAATATCAGATAAAACAAATTTTAAATGTAAAACTATTATAAGGGATGAAGAAGGTCATTATATATTAATAAAGGGGCAATTCACCAAGAAGAAATAACTATACTAAATATTTATGCACCTAACCTGAGTGAGAGATCCATGAGATACACACTGGCAAAACTGAAGGGAGAAATAGATGTCTCTGCAATAAGTTGGAGACTTCAATACACCACTCTAAGCATTGGATAGAATTTATGAACAGAGGGTAAAGAAATAGAGAGTTGAATAATATGATAAATGAACTTGACCTAACATATCTATAAGCATTGAACCCCAAAATAGCAGTATATACATTCTTTTCAAGTGCTCATGGATCTTTCTCCAGGGTAGACCATATGCTGGGTCACAAGACTCAATAAATTTAAAAAGATTAAATTATACAAATGCAAATATTCTCGCTCTCCTAATTTTGTGATGATCAGAATAGGCTAAACATTCGCTATATTAGAAAACATGCATGTGTCCCCAGACCTAGTTTTTCTCCCTAGGTCTGGTTTTTAGAATGCTGGTGATAAACTAAGCCTGATTTATTATATGACCATCCTGTATGGGAAAATACTGTAACTTTGGGTATCTTTGGTCAACCTTGAGAAATATAGCAGGGGGACAGATGTGGCTTACTTAGGTGGTTGGGCATCCATCTCCCAAGGGACCTTGTTTTGACCCCTGGGACCACCTGATAAAAAGAAAAAAAAAGAAAAATATAGAAGTCGCGTGGGTCACTAGGCCCTGTGAGTGGGTGAGCTGCCAGGCCCCATCCGTGGGTGCGCCACCAGGCCCGATGCACAGGTGAGCCATCAGGCCCCTTCTGCGGGTGAGCTGCCAGGTCCTGTGCACAGGTGCGCTGCCAGGCCCCATCTGCGGGTGAGCCACAAGGCCCCGTATGTGAGTACACTGCCTGGCCCTGCGAGCGGGTGAGCCATCAGGCCCTACACGCAGGTGCGCTGCCAGGCTCTGCAAGCCACGCAGCAATATGATGATATAACAGGAGAGTGACATAAGGGAGAGCCAAGACAAGATGCACTGAAAAACCAGGAACTAAGGTGGCGCAGGTGGTAGGACGCCTCTCTCCCACTTTGGAGGTTCTGAGGATCAAATCCCAGTGAAGACAGGAGAAGGATGAGAAGAGAGGGCAGGAAACAGACACAGAGAGTTGCCCAGTGAATGGACACAGAACAGCAACAACGGGCGGGGGTGGTGGTGGTAAAAATGCATAAAAATAAATCCTTAAAAAAATGTATAGGGGAGGAAGATTTGGACTATAGTTAGTAGTAATAGTTCGACGATACTCTTTCATGATTTGTTAGCAAATATTTCACAACAATGCAGGATGTTTGTGGGAAGATGATGTGTGGGAGCCCTGTATGATGTTATACATGTTTGTTTTGTAAGATCACGATGTTTACTGAACACTTAATAGTTTATGTATGTTCGTGTGTAAATGATATACTTCAATAAATTGTTTAAAAATTAAAAAAAAATTAAAAAGAAGAAAGAGCTAAAATTGAAGATTTAACTGCACACCTGGAGGAACTAGAAAAAGAACAGCAAACTAATCCCAAACCAACCTGAAGGAAAAAAATAGTGAAGATTAGAGCAGAAATAAATGAAGTAGAGAAAAATAGAGAGAATTAACAAAATCAAAAATTGTTTTTTTGAGAAGATCAACAAAATTGACAAACCCTTAGCTAGACTGACAAAGAAAACGAGAGAAAAGATGCAAATAAATAAAATCAGAAATGGGAGGGGGGACATTACCACTGATCCCACAGAAATATGAGAGATCATAAGAGGATACTATGAACAACTGTATGCCAAAAAAACTAGACAACGTAGATGAGATGGACAAATTCCTAGAAACACATGAACAACCTACATTGACCCTAGAAGAAATAGAAGACCTCAAGAAATCAATCACTAGTGAAGAGATTGAAAAAGTCATCAACCACCAAAGATGAAAGCCCAGGACCAGATTGCTTCACAGGTGAATTCCACCAGTCATTCAAAGATGATCTAATACCAATCTTGTTCAAGCTCTTCCAAAATCTGAACAGGAAAGAATGCTACCAAACTCATTCTATGAAACCATCATCACCATATTACCAAAAGCAGATAAAGATACTACTAAAAAAGAAAATTACAGACCAATATCTGTAATGAATATAGATGCAATTATTCTCAACAAAATACTTGTAAACTGAATCCAAAAGCCTATGGAAATAATTATACACCTCAGTCAAATGGGTTTTATCCCAGGTATGTGAGGGTGTTTCAACACAAGAAAATCAATTAATGTAATAAACCACATGGATAAATTGAAGAAGAAATAACACATGATCCTGTCAAATGATGCAGAAAAGGCATTTGACAAAATACAGCATGCTTTCTTGATTAAAAATACTTCAAAAGATAGGAATAGAAGGAAGCTTTCTCAATATGGTAAAGTGCATATATGAAAGCCCTACAAGGCCCTGGGTTCAATTCCCAGGGCCTCCTGGTGAAGGCAAGCTGGCCCACGTGGTGTGGTGAGCTGATGGCCTGCACGGCACAGTGAGCTGGCATGGTGAGCTGGCATGGTGAGCTGTCACGGTGAGCTGGCACGGTGAGCTGGCTCAGCAAGATGACACAACAAAGGGAGACAAGCAGACACAGAAAAACACACAGCAAATGGACACAGCGAGCACAAGCAGCAAGGGGGGGGTGCGATAAATAAAATAAATCTTAAAAAAAAAACAAACAAACCCTACAGCTAGCTTTGTACTCAGTGGTGAAAGACTGGAAGCTTTCCAGCTGAAATCAGGAACAAGACAAGGATGCCCACTGTCACCACTGTTATTCAATATTGTTCTAGAAGTTCTAGCTAGAGCAATTAGGATAGATAAAGAAATAAAAGGCACCCAAATAGGTAAGGAAGAAATAAAACTTGCACTGTTCACTGAGATGATCCTGTATCTAGAAAATCCTGAAAAATCCACAAGATAGCTACTAGGACTAATAGATAAGTTCAGCAAAGCAGCAGGATACAAGTTTAATACACAAAAATCAACAGCGTGTCTATACACTACTGATATGCAATCTGAGGAGGAAATCAGAAAAAAATATTTCACTTGTAATAGCGACTAACAGATTCAAATATTGAGTAATAAACTTAACCAAGGACATAAAGGACCTGTATTCAGACAACTACAAAACATTGCTAAAAGAAACTGAAGAAGACTTAAATAAATGGAAGGAAATTCCGTGTTCGCGTATTGGAAGACCAAATGTTGTTAAGTTGTCAATTCTACCAAAACTGATTTACAGATTCAATGCAATCCCAATAAAAATCCCAACAGCCTGTTTTGCAGAAATGGAAAAGCCAATTACCAAATTTATTTGGAAGGGTAAGGGGCCCCGAATAGCCAAAAATATCTTTAAAAAGAATATCAAAGTTATATGACTCTAACTTTGTCATATTACTTAGCTACAGTGGTAAAAAACAAAACAAAACAAAAACAGCATGGTACTGGCATAAAGACAGACAGATTGACCAATGGAACTGAACAGAGAACTCAGAAATACACCCTCATGTATACAGTCAAGTGATTTTTGACAAGGCTGTCAAAGCCCTCCCAGCTGGGCCAAAACAGTCTATCAACAAATGGTGCTGGGAGAACTGGATAGCCATATCCAAAAGAAAGAAAGAGGACCCCTATCTCACACCTTATATAAAAATTAACTCAAAATGGGTCAAGGACCTAAATATGAAAGCAGCAACCATAAAACTCCTAGAAGGAAATGTAGGAAAACATCTTCAAGGTCCTGTGATAGGCGGTAGTTTCTTAAACCTTACACCCAAAGTACAAGCAACAAAAGAAAAAATAGATAAATGGGACCTCCTCAAAATTAAACACTTTTGCACCTCAAAGGACTTTTTCAAAAGGGTGAAAAGGCAGCCCACTCAATGGGAGAAAATATTTGGCAATCACATATCTAATAAGGGTTTAATATCCATGGTATATAAAGAGATGTTACAACTCAACAATAAAAAGACAAAAGACTTGAAAAGACAATTATCCAAAGAATACAATGGCAAAATAAAACACATGAAATGCAAATCAAAATTACGAGATATCATTTCACACCTATTAGAATGGCCAGTATAAAAAGTTGGAAAATTGTTAAGTGTTGAAGAGGATGTAGAGAGATAGGAATGCTTATTCACTGTTGGTGGGAATGTAGAATGGTACAACCACTGTTGGGGACTGTTTGTCAGTTCCTAAGGAAGTTGAATATAGACTTGCCATGTGACCTGCAATACCATTACTGGGTATATACCCCAAAGAACTGAGAGCAGTGATATGAGTAGATATCTGCACACTAATGTTCATAATGGAGTTATTCACAACTGCCAAAAGTTGGAAACAACCCAAGTGTCCATCAACTGATGAATGGATAAACAAATTGTGGTGTATACACACGATGGAATATCATGCAGCTGTATGAGGAAATGGAGTCATGAAGCATATGACTACATGGAAGAAACTGGAGGACAACAGGTTGAGTGAAGCAAGCCAGACACAAAAGGACAAATAATGTATGATTGCGCTATGAACTAAATATATTGTGTAGACTCATGGAATTAATAATTAGAATATAGGTCACCAGAAAATAGAATGAGGGTAGAAAATGGAAAGCTGAGGATTAATCTGTGCAGAATTGGTAAAAAGGTTGTTTACAAATCTCTGGAAATGAATAGATATGGTGAAAGCACAACATAGTGTTTGTATCTAGCAGAGCTGTTATATGAGTATGACAGTGGTTGAAAGGGTAAGTCTAAGGTCATGTATATTACCAGAAGGAAAGCTAAAAAATGTAACATGGGACTGTATAATAGCATAGAGAAACCTCATGTAAAATACGAATAAGGGTGATATTCCATATAAGACTGTTTTTATAACACATAAATTCAAATAAACTGGAAAGACAGAAACAGAATAGCAGCTACATAAAAAAAAAAAAAAAAAAAAAGACAAACAAAACACAGTTATGATGAACAGAGAATCCTTGACAGTCACCAGAGCTTTCCATGAATTTGGGAAACACAGCTTTTTAAAAAAATTTTTTATGCTCTTTATTACATAAGTGTTATGTTCCAAAGTATACTTTTTCTTTAAGATCTGGACAATTTCTTTTCAGTAAGCCATGAAGCAAAATAAATAACAACAAATAATTACATCTACATACCTTTTATTATTGATCTCCAGGGTAGGTCTAGGCCCAGAATTATTTCTTTTTGAAAAGTATTCTTATAATTGGAGGTAATACAGCATAAATCAGTGGTTGTCAAACTTTTGTGTTGAGGCAGAATCACCTGGAGGGCTTGTTAAAATACCACAGTCTGTGTTACACCTCCAGAGTTTCTGAGTCAGGAGGTCTGGGTGTGTATGAGTTGGGAATGCCCAAGAATTTGCATGTCTAAATTTCCTGGTGGTGTTGAAAAGGATGAGTCTAGAACAGGAGTTCTTAACCAGGGTCCACGGAAAGATTTCAGGGGGTCCATGAGCTTGAACTGAAAAAACCAACTTATTATCTTTATTTTCTCTGACCTGTAACTGAAATCTGGCATTTCCTTCACTTATTAATGTATGCAATAAATAAATTACAATAGTATTCATTTCACCTGACTGGCAAAGGGGTCGGTGGATCAAAAAATGTAGAGAACCCCTGTCTAGAAGAAGAAACTAAAGTCTTTCATTTCATATCTCAGTAATTAGTTGTGAAATCTTCATGTGCCCTCATATTTGTTCCCTCCTATTTCTCTAATGATGACCATAGAGCTTAGAAATACCAATGAATCGGGGGGCGGGGAAAGTATCACGCTAGAAATAGAGCAAGTGCCAGCTCTTTCACAAAATGTCATTTTAATGGAAAGCGAGCTTTAAGGCAACGCTTGTGTTTAATTTCCTAATTGTCCAGAGGGTGGCAGCACCACGAAGAATTTTGCAGGAGTGTAGCTCGGAGCCCCTCACCTTCCCCCCCCCCGCCCCCACGCTCTTGGGCTGGCTGTCTTGCACTGAGCTCCGTTTCTTGGGTCTCAGACTCTTCCTTAACCTTGCTTAGTCTTTAGGTAATCACCGAAAAGGACCGAGCCGCCCCTCCTGCTGAGCGCAACACTAATCTGACTGGTGATCCTAAACAGCTCACTGTGCCCCTCTGAGCCTCAGTTTCCCCTGAGTGAAACGAGGACAGTCCGAGGTTCCGAGTTCACAATGGCCTGGAGAAGGTGGGGAAACCCGACGGTTCGCGCTTCGCGGGGCGTTCCTGCGGCGGGAATATGCCACGCGCGGGTCCCGAGCAGTGTGTGCCAGAGGACAGCAGGGCGCACTCTGGAACATCATGTTTATCCGGGCGTAAGAACTGTAAAACATTATTAAAATAAACAAGCATGTATTAGGAAATTCCATGGAAAGTCACACCATTTTTTAAAACACAAAACGGATGATGTGATCGGAATTGTATGCCTCAGGAGGCTTCTTCAGGGACTACTTGTCCACTGTCTTCTGCCTTGAAGGTTATTTTGGTGGAGACTGCTACTTCAACTAAGTATTTTACTGAATTGACACCTAACGGCTTTTGGTCAACAGAAACCTTTTATGAGAAGGATGCGATGGCGCCCTCGTGTGACTAACCCCGAGTAAGGCATCACTCGCCTTAGAACGCCTTGGTTTCAACCTCTCGCACCAAATAAACCGATTTTTGCTCTCTGAGTAATATGATACCATTCCTCGGGATTATTACTTTTCCAGTCAACTCTAGGATCCCCCCCAAGTAGAGGTTATGGGAGACCACATTGATCATATGGACTCCAAGCACAATCAAGGAGAAAGCACTGATTAACTTGGCTAATACAGGCAAGTCTTTAGTGGTATCTCTCATTTCATAGGAAAACATCATGCATTTGCAGAGACAGTTGTTGCTCCCAGTGGAGTGAGGGACCCCCTGCCACTTCCTCTACCTTCCGTCACCGTGGCTTAGACAGTATGACTAGGCTTCCAGATGGATTTCATGTTTGCAGGCCCAATAGCTCACAGGCTGGGTCACTGTGGGGCCCTGACATCTATCCAAGGCTTAATTAGCATACCCTGCACAAGTGCAGTCCTTGTGCCCAGAAGTGCTGTTAGAAATAACATAATTTGGAAGTGGCTGTGCTCAATCAGTAGGGCTCCCGTTTACCATATGGGGGGCCCCGGGTTCGGTTCCCGGGGCCTCCTGGTGAGGGCAGGCCCGCCCGCACGGCGTGGTTGGCTGACCCGGCGAGCGCAAGCAGCAAGGGGGGGATAAATGAATGAATAAATAAATAAAATCTTAAAAAAAAAAAAAAAAAGAAAAAAGAAATAACATAATTTCTCAAAGAGTGGTCCAGAGACCACCTGCAGCAGAATCTCCTGGGAGGCTTGTTACATCCAAACTCCCTGACTGCAGCCTGGACTTGCTGATTTAGAATCTCAGATGGTAGAGATGAGGATTGTGCATTTTAAACAAGATCCCTGGATGATTGTTAGGCAAGCCAAAATTTAAAAATTACTTTATAGATTTGTCACTCATCATCGCGCTACCCTCTTCCCACCTAACAATGTACAACAGGTGCAAGTGCCTGCATTTCTGCTGCCATTTGCCCACCCCAACCCCAACAGGACTGCACTTCCTTAGATCTCACCACCAGTTGGGATGCACAAGTGTGAACCTCCTTGCTCCCTTCCCAGGAAACAAGCCATGGGATAAATTAAACCCCTAACATTAAAATTAAAATGCCAAGGATTAGGAAATTGAACTCCTAAGGTCATAAATGTATTTGTAGCCTGATATGTACACACTCCCAGACTCATTTCCACTTAGGATGAATAAAAGCCACCTACCAAAAACAATCATCTGTGGAGGAATTTTGGTAGTTTTGCCAGCAGAGGCACCTTTTTGTCTCTATTTGAGTCTGCCTGTCCATCTTTCTGTCTCGCTTTGTAGGGCACTGGAGATTAACAAGAATCTCTTGAAACTGAGCTTCTGTCCTTTTGTTAGACGGAAGCTGTGAGGTCAAAGGCTGGAAACCCACTCTTAGATTCAGAGATTCAGTGTTGGAAAAGATGATAAAGTCCATTCCTTACCCCAGGGCAGGAATCCCTTTTCCAGGGGCTGACTTCTGCTGCTGTCTGCTCTCGGACCTATTTTCAGGTATAATTTTCATCTGAGGACTCAGTGCTTCCTCACCAAACAAGACTTACAAAAGAGCCTTCAGGTTCACCAACATAGATGACTAGTGTGGTTTCTGCTGGCTCCAACATCCCACACTCTAGAGCAGTGCTGTCTAAAGTGGCAGCTGTGAGCCATGTATGGCATCTTTAAAGCTTTTGACGTTTTCTTCATTTCGTGGACAACATTATAATTTTTAAAATCTTTATTGTTCTTATAGGTTAAAATGATAATTTATTGCTTTCCTTTGCTTTAGTGGTATGACATTTTTGTTTTCTTAGTTTATTTATAATCTGACAATTTATTTTCAAGCCCCCTTTCTTTTGATGGTGGAAAGTAAATATAATTCCATTGACGGGTTTTTGGATGTGTGTGTCCTTCCAGAGTATTTTATGCATTTTCTGCAAAAAAATATCTTGCATTTTCACATAACAATAAAATATTTGACCTTCCCCCCCCCTCCCTTTTTTTCTTCTTCTTCTTTTTTAAAAGAACATCCTAGACTGATTTCTCAGTTTCCAAGGGTTGCCATAACAAAGTACCAAAAACTAGGTGGCTTAAAACAACATAAATTCATTTTTTCACAGTTCTGGAGGCTAGAAGTCCAAAATCAAGGTGTCGGCAGGGCCATGCTTCCTCTAAAGTCTCTAGGGAAGAATCTGCTCCATGACACTCTTCTGGTGGCCCTAGATGTTCCCTGGCTATGGCAGCATATCTCCAGTCTCTGCCTCCATCTTCATGTGGCCATCTTCTCTCTTGAGTATGTCTCTGTGTCCAGATTTCCCTCTTCTTATAAGGGCTCAGTCACAATGGGTTAGGGCCCACCCTAATCCAGTTTGGCCTCATCTTAACTAATTACATCTTCAAAGACCTTCAGATAAGGTCACATTCATGGGACTGGGGGTTAGGACTAGCATGTATCTTTTGGAGAGACACAATTAAACCCATAACAACTGGCTTTTTAAAAAAAGCCTCTTAACAGATGTCACTTGTTACCTTGGCCTTGTAATGATCACAGGAATTCACTTTCTTAAGCAGTGGTTTATTTTCCTTTCTTTCCTTTTTTCCAAAAATTTACTTTTCTTTCCTTTATTTTCATAAAATAAAATAAACAATCCAGATAGAATACTAAGCAGTCAGATCCTGAGTTTCCTGGGTGCCCACAATGGACAAGTTTGCTCACCCCTATGTCTCCTGAACTGGGAAGCATAGAGCGCTAAAGCTTTGGACCAGGCTGCAGAATCCTCTCCTCTAAAGACCTGCTGATGGAGGCAACACATGAGAAATGACTGATTTCTTCTGAGATACCGGGGACTGAACCAGGACCTCATATATGAGAAGCAGGTGCTCAGCCACTGAGCTACATCTGCTCCCCTGATTTCTTCTTTTAAAAGAGGGACCAAAAGCCCCAATCTTTTCTCCCCAACCCCTCAGATTCCTTTTTCTCTTTTATCTCTTCATATCAGTTTAACAATGTTTTGCACATAATTGGCCATATACAAATGCTTATTGAATGAACGAATTAACAAATGAAAATATGAATGAATGAATGCTTACCCAAGAAATATTTGGTTAGGCTTGTTAAAACAGTACTAAGGATTTTCATCGATGCGAATGGCTTCCATGAGTGACCAATAACAGTGTAGCACAAAAGTAATTGGATTCATCACCACAAAAAAGATTTTAGAACAATTTCATGAATGCATAACACTGTGATTATACTAAAAGCCATTGATTGTACTCATTGGATAGATTGTGTGGTATGTGAATATATCTCAATAAAATTTTTAAAAACAATTGGAATCTCATGGACTCGTGTACTGTCAGAGCTGGAAGGGGCCCTAGAGTTCATTTTGCTCAGAATCCCAAACTAGGTGACCACTGGCTGAATTTAGCCAGCAGATATAATCATTTGTCCTACACCTCTTGCTGCAGATGTTGATTTTTACTTTTGAATTCGTTACCAACAGATACAAATTGGGAAATTTCACCAAAAACAATTCAGGTTTTTGTTTTGTTTAAAAAAACCAGGAAATCTGGCACTCCTGGCTCCAAAGCTCCAGGCAATAGCCTGGGGTTGAGTAGTTGCTGCCCCACCCCACCTTAGATGGGGTTTGTTCCATCATCCGAAGCAGCCCCCAGCACCACACAGTGCCCCTGATGCACATATATAGGACTCACCCGGGCATGGCAGAGGTTGCATTTGTTATACTTAATCTAGTTCGATGCCACCCCACTACCCCATCTTATAGGCAAGAAAATTGAGGCCCACTGAATTTATCCGCCTAAACAGCCTGATTTTGGTCTCATCTCTGTGCTACCCTCCATCCTCTGCCAATATAAATCTAGCAAACACAAATTTACCAATTCACACACCTGCTTAAAATTCTTCGGTGGCTCCTTATGACCTTTAAAGATTCTGATCTTCTTATCATGGCTTGGGAGACCTTTCCACACAAAGCCTTACTTTATCAGTCTTAACTCTGAGAAACCAGCCACACCAAATATCTTTTAAGTTCCTCTACTCTGCCGTATCCTATTGTGTCTCAGTGCCTCTGTACATTCAGGTCAATGAGACATAAAAGGAAGTCTATTAAGGGGCTTCTAGGAAAACTTGTCCTACTCCTAAAAGAGAACTAGAAGAAGAGACAGTCTTCCCTATTCCTCTTGACATTGTGCTGTTCAGAATGTGAATCCGGAATTGCTGCCGCCATCTTGTTATGAGCTTGAGGATAAAGGATTGCAAAGAGAAAGTTGGAAAGAATCCAGGTCTTTGATTACTCATCGAGCTGCTGAATCAACCAACCCTGGAGGAGGGCAAGATGGCGTTGGTGTAGGAGGGCGCACACTGCAAGCTCCCAGAGCAAGGCGGATTGGGAACGGGGTCCTGCCCGGGGGTCTGTGCTGTGCACGCGTGGAGTGAGAGGCTTGGGACATCTCTCTGCGCGGATCGGCAGCGTGGACCGAATGGTGGAGATTCGTGAGTTTTGAGGCTGCCGGTGGAGGTTGGCACAGGCGGCTGAGCCCCGCGGTTACGGAAAAAAATAATAAAACGGCCATTTGGAGCCGCGGGCGGGGGCGAAAAAGTTTTATTTTCTGGGGAGCTGGCTGCCTGGCGCCCCTTGGACCTTGTGTGAACAGAGCAAACAAGCTAGTCAGCACCCGGTGAACCGGAGGGGGGATTTTGGTCGGGGAACGCAGCTGATTTCCCTAGCCACCCAGGGATAAGACCCGGGCCGCTGCGGAGCCAGGAGGAAGGGACACTTCCCAAAAAAGGGAGGGTTCGGTTGGAAGACAGGAAAGGGTATTTTATATTTTTAGACATCGATCTGGCTGCCTGCACGGCCCCATAGCTTTGGGGAGCAGATAAGCCGACCTGAAGCAGCATTAGGCTGAGAGCAGACGCGAATCTGCACTCAAACTGATTTACTGAGCAGCCCGGTGACGCTGGAGCTCGGCGCCAGAAGGGGCGGAATCCGCCGTCTTTAGCACTCCTCACTGACTAACATCAGAGTTTCAGCTAACCTGGGGAGTCCGGAAAGTGGGACGTGCTTGATTAATTTCCACGGG
>JAKSZT010053769.1:27826969-27853362 GCA_026826555.1 Tolypeutes matacus
AAGGACCCTAGAAGGAACACTGTTCCTCCTTAGCTTTGTTTGACTGCTTGCCTGTGTGGTTGTTCGGTTTTTCTCTGTTTATTTGTTGTTTCTTGCTTTTCTTTCCTCTTTCCTCCCCACTTTCTTTTTTCTTTCATTTTTTTAAAAATTAGGTGCTGCTAGCTTGTCTCTTCTTTGCTGTGCTTCTTCTTCAGTGATTTCCCAGTCTCTGTCTATATTGATTTTGTACCCCAAGCTATCTCTTATCCTTCCTTCATCTTTCTGCCTTCTGCTTTCTGTTCTGGTTCTTATATAGCACGTTTTTTCATTTGCCCACAACTTAAGGGTATCAATTTCTATTCTATCTATTTTGTTTTCTTCTTTTTTTAAATTAATATTAACTTTTTCCTTTCAGCCCTTTACTCTTTCTCTCCCTCCTCATAATCTAGCCTTCTAAATTATTATATATATATTCCTCTATTTGGTTTTCTAGTCCATTGTAGGTACTCCACTTTTTTTCCTATTACTCTACACTGCCCACATGAGTTAAATATTCATTTCACTAAGTCTTATTTGGCCCCTCTACTAACTTTTATCAATATTACTATTACCCTTCTTCCTTTCTCACATCTTTCGATTCCTCTGGCCCTAATCTTTTCCCTTCAAGGGAACATAGAAAGAAGCAAGGAAATAAAATTTCTCAAAGAGAAAACTTAACACACACACAGAATCACCAGCTAAATAAAACTCTGGAGCAGAGAGAGAAGCTAATCAACTAAATAAACCCATCTAGATAAAATGATGCATAGAGGGCAACAAAAATTTCAAACCACACTGAAAAACAGGAAGACATGGACCAGTCCAATGAACAAACTAAAAACCAGGAAGAGATGCAGAACATCGAACAACTAATCAAAGCTTTCCAAACAAATATCATGGACCAACTTAATGAAGTGAAGGAAGAGATTAAGGATATAAAGAAGACACTAGGAGACCATACAGAAGAAATTGTAAACATACGCAAAAAGATAGCAGATATGATGGTGATCAATGGCACAATCCAAGAAATCAAAAAGATGCTAGATTCACATAACAGTAGATTTGAACAGGCAGAAGAAAGAATTAGTGATGTGGAAGACAATACAACTGAAATCAAACAGATAGTAGAACAGATAGACAAAAAGATAGAAAAAATCCAGCAGGGACTCAGGGATTTAACTGATGACACAAAATGCACAAACATACGTATTACGGGCATCCCAGAAGGAGAAGAGAAGGGAAAGGGAACAGAAGGAGTGTTGAAGGAAATAATGGCTGAAACTTCCCAACCCTATTGAGAGAGATGGATGTGCAGATCCAGGAAGCACAGCGCACCCCAAACAGCATAAATCCCAACAGGCCAACTCCAAGACATATACTTGTCAAAATGTCCAATGCTCAGGACAAAGAGAAAATACTCAAGGCAGCAAGAGAAAAGAGAACCATCACATACAAGGGAAGCACAATAAGATTAAGCACTGATTTCTCAGCTGAAACCATGGAGGCAAGAAGACAGTGGTAAGACATAGTCAAAGTACTAAAAGAAAAAAACCTCCAGCCACGAATTCTCTATCCAGCAAAACTGGCATTCAGAAATAATGGAGAGTTCAAAATATTCACAGATAAACAGAAATTAAGAGAGTATGCCAATAAGAAACCTGCACTTCAAGAAATACTAAAGGCAGTTCTACAAGTTGAAAGGAAAAAAACAAGGGAGAGAGAGTTGGAGGAGAATTTTTTTTTTTTTAAGATTTTATTTATTTATTCATTTATCCCCCCCTTGCTGCCTGTGCTCGCTGGGTCAGCCAACCACGCCGTGCGGGTGGGCTTGCCTTCACCAGGAGGCCCCGGGAACCGAACTCAGGGCCTCCCATATGGTAAACGGGAGCCCTACTGATTGAGCCACAGCCGCTTCCCAAGGAGGAGAATTTAAAAACAACTAAAAAGACAAATGCAGAAACAAAACAACATATGACATACATTAACCCAAAGAAAATATGGCTAAAGTAAGAAATTTGTTGAGAGTAATAACACAGAATGTTAATGGATTAAATTCGCCACTCAAGAGACACAGATTGGCAGAATGGATCAGGAAATATGATCCATATATATGCTGTGTACAAGAAACCCACCTTCAACCCAGGGATTCAAGGAGGTTGAAAGTAAATGGCTGAAAAACAATTTTACAAGCTAACAATAGCCAAAAAATGGCAGGAGTAGCTATTCTAATATCAGAAAAAATAGACTTTAAATGCAAAACTATTGTAAGAGACACAGATGGACACTATATATTTGTAAAAGGGGTAATCTCTCAAGAAAAGAGAACAATCATAAACATTTATGCACCTAATCGGGGTGCCTCAAAATACATGAGGCAACCTCTGGAAAAACTAAGTGGAGAAATAAATGCCTTTACAATTATAGTGGGGGAATTTAATACACCATTATCATCATCAGAACATCTAGACAGAGAATCAATAAAGAAACAAAGGCTCTCAACAATACGTTAGAGGACCTGGACTTAATAGACATATACAGAACACTACACCCAAATACAGCAGGATTTACATTCTTCTAGAGTGCACATGGAACATACTCCAAGATAGACCACATGCTAGGCCATAGAATAACTTTCAATGAATTCAAAAAGATTGAGATTATACAAAGTAATTTCTCTGACCACAATGGAATGAAATTGGAAATCACTAAGGGCCAGAGAAACAGGTTAGGCACAAGGATATGGAAGTTAAACAACACACTCTTAGACAAACAGTGGGTCAAGGAGGAAATCTCAAAAGAAATCAGTAACTACCTTGAAACTAATGAAAATGACAGCATAACATATCAAAACCTATGGGATGCAGTGAAAGCAGTCCTGAGAGGGAAGTTCATAGCCTTAAATTCATATATAAAAAAAGAAGAAAGAGCTAAAATTGAAGACCTAACTGCACACTTGGAGGAACTGGAAAAACAACAACAAACTAAACCTAAAGGAAGTAGAAAGAAGGAAATAAAGATCAGAGCAGAACTAAATGAAATAGAGAATAAGAAAGCACTAGAAAAAATAAACAAAACCAAAAGCTGGTTCTTTGAGAATATCAATAAAATTGACAAACCCTTAGCCAGACTAACAAAGAAAAAGAGAGAACAGATGCAAATACACAAAATAAGGAATGAGCAAGGGGATATCCCTACTGACCCTACAGAAATAAAGAGTATCATAAGAGGATTCTTTGAAAAATTATATGCCAAACAGAATGATAATTTAAAGGAAATGGGCAAGTTTCTAGAAACTCACAAACAGCCTACATTGATGAAAGAAGAAATTGATGAACTCAACAGTCCAATTACAAGTAAAGAGATAGACTCAGTCATCAAAACCTCCCAACTAAGAAGAGCCCAGGATCAGATGGCTTCACAGCTGAATTCTACCAAACATTCCGGAAAGAGCTAACACCAATTCTACTTAAGCTCTTCCAAAAAATAGAAGTAGAAGGAATATTGCCTAACTCATTCTACGATGCCAACATTACCCTAATATCAAAACCAAACAAAGATACCACAAGAAAGGAAAATTACAGATCAATTTCTCTAATGAACCTAGATGCTAAAATCCTCAACAAAATACTTGCTAATCACATTCAACAACATATCAAAAGGATTATACACCATGACCAATTGGGTTTCATCCCGGGTATGCAAGGATGGTTCAATATAAGAAAATCATTCAATGTAATACACCACATAAACAAATTGAAAGAAAAAAATCACATGATCATCTCTATAGATGCAGAAAAAGCATTTGACAAAATACAGCACTCTTTCCTGATAAAAACACTGCAAAAGATAGGAATAGAAGTAAACTTTCTGAATATGATAAAGGGTATATATGAAAAACCCAAAGCTAACATCATCTTCAACGGTGAAATCCTAAAAGCCTTCCCTCTGAGATCGGGGACAAGACAAGGATGCCCACTATCACCACTCCTATTTAACATTGTCTTAGAAGTACTTGCTCGAGCACTGAGGCAAGAAAAGGGTATAAAAGGCATCCAGATTGGAAAAAAAGAAGTAAAAATTTTATTATTTGCAGACGACATGATCCTATATATAGAAAGCCCTGAGAAATCTACAACAAAGCTTCTAGAACTTAAAAAGCAGCTCAGTAATGTTGCAGGCTATAAGATCAATGCTCAAAAATCAGTAGCATTTCTGTACACCAATAACGAGCAATCTGAGGAGGAAATAAAAAAAATACCATTTACAATAGTAACAAAAAGAATCAAATACCTAGGAATAAATTTAACTAAAGATGTAAGGACTTATATACCGAAAACTACACAACATTGTTAAAGAAAATCAAAGATGACTCAAATAAATGCAAGAATATTCCCTGTTCATGGATAGGAAGACTAAACATCATCAAGATGTCCATCCCACCCAAACTAATCTACAGATTTAATGCAATCCCAATAAAAATCAACACTATATTTTTTAAGTAACTGGAAAACTAACCACAAAATATATTTGGAAAGGTAAGAGGCCCCGAATTGCCAAAGACATATTGAAAAAGAAAATTGAAGTTAGAGGTATCACATTACCTGACTTTAAAACATACTACAAAGCTACAGTGATCAAAACTGCATGGTATTGGCACAAGGATAGACCTACTGTCCAATGGAACCGAATTGAGAGTTCTGATATAGATCCTCACATATACAGTCATCTGATATTCAACAAGGCCACGAAGCCCACTCAGTTGGGAGAGAATGGCCTTTTTAACAAGTGGTGCTTGGAGAACTGGATATCCATATCCAAAAAAATGAGAGAAGAATACCATCTCACACCTTATACAAAAATCAACTCAATATGGATCAAAGATCTAAATATAAGAGCCAAAACCATAAAGACCTTGGAAGATAATGTAGGGAAGCATCTACCGGACTTTGTAATAGGAAATGGTTTCATGAACTTCACAGCCAAAGCACGAGCAGCAAGAGAAAAAATTAATAAATGGGATCTCCTCAAAATTAAAAACTTCTGCACCTCAAAGGACGTTATTAAGAAAATTAAAAGGCAGCCTACCCAATGGGAGAAAATATTTGGCAACCATATATCTGATAGGAGGCTAATCTCCTGCATATATAAAGAAATCCTACACCTCAAAAATAAAATGATAAACAACCCATTTAAAAAATGGGCAAGTGACCTGAAAAGACACTTCTCCAAGGAAGAAATACAAATGGCTAAATAGCACATGAAAAAATGCTCGACATCGTTAGCTATTAGGGAAATGCAAATCAAAACCACAATGAGATACCATCTTACACCCATCAGAATGGCAGCTACTAAAAAAACAGCAGAATATAAGTGTTGGAGAAGATGTGGAGGAATGGGAACCCTCATCCACTCCTGGTGGGATTGTGGAATGGTCCAGCCACTGTGGAGGACAGTTTGGCGATTCCTCAGAAAACTAACAATAAATCTTCCATATGATCCAGTGATTCCACTGCTGGGTATATACCCAGAAGAATTGAAAGCAAAGACATGAACAGATATATGCACATCAATGTTCATAGCGGCATTGTTCACCATTGCCAAAAGTTGGAACCAGCCCTGGTGCCCATCAACAGATGAATGGATAAGCAAAATGTGGTACATACATACAATGGAATATTACTCAGCTGTTAGAAGGAATAAAGTACTAACACATGGAATAACATGGGTGAATCTTGAAGACCTTATGTTGAGTGAAGCAAGCCAGACATTGGAGGATGAACAGTATATGACCTCACTGATTTGAATTGAGGAAAGTGAGCAGTCTCTGAGAACCATTTTCTGAAAGATAGGTTAACAAGGGAGAAAAAGAGAAGAGTAGGTTGTGAGTCATCACCCATATGGACATATTCTATGGTAAAGTGATAGAGTATAGTTACATATTGAAATATAGGACAGGTGGGTAGTGATATTACTGGGTTTGGTGGTGCAGGGTTGACAGGTAGGTAGATTAGGAAAGGCAGGTCAGAATACCCAGGGCATGTAACTATGAATCTTGTCATCCCATGAGCCAAGACAGGGGGATGGGGAGGAAGGGACAGAAAAGATCAAACGGGGTATTTAGTGGTCTCGGGAAATGTTTTTCATTACCTTACAGTAATGGACACAGGACATGGTAAATATCATCAAAAAGTATTAAGCTGTACCGTCTAAATTGTCAACTATACTGTAAACCATTGACAATGTTTAGTAGCTATGTGTCACTATCTGTATAACAGTTATAACAATGCTACTATTCACACACACACAGAAAAAAGGTTTTACTATGGGGTGGGAAAGGGGGAGGGAGGTTGGGTATGTGGGAATCTCTAGTATTCCGTGTGTGACTTTGCTGTGACCTAAAACTTCTTTGAAAATTAAATGAAAATTTGGGAGACGGTGGGGAATGAGAGGGGGGAGCGGGAAACGGATGTGGCTCAAGAGGTTTGGCATCTGTCTACCATATGGAGAGACCGGGGTTTGATCCCCGGTACCTCCCGGTAAAAAAAAAAAAAAAAAAAAAAGAGAGGGGGAAGGTGTCATGGTACACACTGGACATCCGATAATGCAGTGATAAAAGGAAAAAAAATAACAATTAAAAAATAATTTTTTTCCCATTTTTTTTGAATGTCCCAATCCATTAATTATATTTTATTTTTAGTTTTTTTTTCTGAGTTTCCTTGTATTTTATCTCTTGCATTTAAGCTTATCATTATCATTTCATTTTCCTATTAATTGTATTTGGTTATTATAGGGGCTTCATCTCCAAGGAAGGTTTAGATCACAGAAGGGTTACAATGGGGGATGCAGAGGATCATTGGTGGGGTGTGTCTGGGATGGGGGATTCATGGGAGTAAGTTCATCTGAATATACATGAAAGATATATAAAATTGTTCAAATGATCAAGAGATGGGGCATGGTCACGGTGGGTAGACAATCACTCAATAAATGACACTGAATTCCCAGCCTGGAGAGCTCTGCCACATTCTCCAAGAGAGCAGCAACAGTCCCCTGAGTGCAGGGGCAGTGTCTGGCAAAAGAGGATGGCCCACTGATGGGTTCTTGTTATTGATGACTAGCCTTATGAGTCTTTGCTCTTGTAATTGAAACTTGGCCTACTGTTATGGGGTGCCTAAGGGTTGCCACCTGAGAGCCTCCTTGTTGCACAAATTTGGCCTCTCTCTAAGCCAGACTCAGCATATGGATGCATTACCTTCCCCCCCAGTGTGGGACATGACTCCCAGGGATGAGCCTCCCTGGCAATGAGGGACTAATACCAAGTGCCAACTGGCAACACGACTGGAAAAAGGCCTTGAATAAAAGGGGGAAAAGTAAAGACAAATGAGTTCATGTGGCTAAGAGAGTCGGGAGGTCATCCCAGAGGTAACGCTTACGCACACCTCAGTAGGATCTCATAGATTACAAAAGTGGATATCATCCCACACAGAGGGGCTCCTGAGGGTTCTGGAGACACCCAGGTCCTATATAAGGAGGGATAGCCCCAGAGATTGACGCCTTATCAGTGGGCTCTACTTTGAAATCTGTGCTCCTGAGAGTGACAGAGTTGGACTCAAATAAGTCCTCCCTGCACATGGTCCATCAGTCCCTTCTATTCAAACCTATATGTGAGGCTGGAGTTTGCAGGTGTACTTCCAGAGACTGGAGCCTCTGGCCTGCCTATGTGCCAGCTGTGCCTGGAATCTCGGTCGAGCTGCAATTCCTACTCTATAGCTCAATGGACTCACCAAAGTCACCTGGTGAGGAGACAATGCTGGACAACGGCCATCCCAGGGAATGGAAGCTGCAGCTGAAGGCAAGATAATCCCATCCACCGTATCCATGGGATATAAGCCCACTCTCACTTGGAGGTGGAGTGTACATCACCATTCCAGTCCCCTCAGGATTGGGGGAAGACTAGAGTGGACTTAATGGTATTCTGTTGTAGACATATTGTGATTCAAGCAATGGAAGAAATTATAACAGTGAGGTGGATTCAGTGGCCACTAGATGCTTTCGGGGCAGGGAGGGGAAGGGCAGTTGTAATACAGGGGCTTTTTCAGGACCTGGGGGTTGCCCTGAGTGACGCTGCGGCAACGGATATAGGCCATTTTACATCAGCATATACCATGCAGAACTGTGTGGGAGAGAGTGTGGTCTACGATGTGAACTGTGGTCTATGCTTAGTGGCAAAGCCCCAGGATGTGTATATCCATTGCAGGTGACGTGCCACACTAATGAAAGATGTTTATGTGGGATGTTGTGGGAGGTGTGGGAGGTGGGGAACATGGGAATCCCTGTGGTTTTTGTGTGGCATTAGTGTAATCTAAGCATCTTTTAAAATATATATAAAAAAATAACATTTATGTAAGCAAATGCACATATATGCATATATATTTATATATCATTTTACAAATATTGGTTTGTATTGTGAAAAATCTGATATTTTCCCACAATAAAAAATTTAAAAAAAGAATTAACATGTATTGAAGATGGAATTTGTAAGATGGGGAAGTTGTTTGAAAGAGCATTTGAGTACCTGGGTATTCGTAAGCATGTTGAAAAAAGAATGTTACATAAGATTGCTTAGGTTAGAAACAAAACTGGTTAATGACCTGTGGGGCAATAAAGCCATAATCTTTGGAGTTTAAAAAAATATATATATTATAAAAATTGCCTTGGGAGTGGATGTGGCTTAAGCAATTGAGCACCTACTTCCCATCTGGAAGTCCCAGGTCAGGTTCCCAGTGCCTCCTAAAAAACAAAAACAAACAACAAGGAAAACAAATGTAAAAACCAACTCAGGTGAGCTGATGTGGCTCAGTGGTTGAGCACCAGCTTCCCACACACGAGGTCCTGGTTTCAATTCCTGATCCCCACCACCTCAAAAAAAATTTGCCTTTACTTGATACTGTTTAAAGATGAGATATGAGAATTCAGTATTGCTGTTGTTTCACACTAAAATAGCATGCTTTTAAAAAAAAAGAATGGTATTCTCCAAAAATATCAATATCATAAAAGGCCAAAGGAATAAAAAAAGGCTGCTGATGAATTACTCCAGGATAAAGGAGTCTAAAGAGACATGATAACTAATAAAACACATGAGTCTAGTCTGGAATCTGTACTTGAGGGAAAAAATGCTATAAAGAACATTTTGGGAAATGAATGTGGTTTATGCAGTTGGGTGCCCGCCTACCACACGGGAGGTCCTGGGTTCGGTTCCCAGTGCCTCCTAAAGAGGATGAGCAAGACAGTGAGCTGACGCAATGAAGAGGCACAACGAGGAAAACACAATGAGAGAAACAACGGGTGGGGAATGGAGGTGGCTCAAGTGACTGGGTGCCTCCCTCCCACATGGGAGATCCCATGCTCAAATAGACACAGAAAGCAGACAGCAAGAACAAACAACGGCAGAGGCAGGGTGGTGATGGAGAAATAAATAAAAATAAATCTTTTTTTTTTTTTTAAAGAACGTAATTCAGTCAGTTGACAAAACTGGGTTACAGACAATAGATAAAAGTATTGAATGTATTTTAAATTTACTGAAGCTGATCATTATGGAAACATAAGAGAACCTCTTTATTCTTAGGAAAAACACACTGAAGAATGTTTGCTTTAGGGGTAAAGAGTCATGAAGTACACAATTTACTAAAAAAAATTATATACTTTGTTCATGGACTGCAGATTCAATATTGTTAAATTTCAATTCCCCCAAAATTGATCTATAGATTCAATGCAATCCTAAAAAAATCCCAGTGGGCTCTTTTGTAGAAAATGACAAACTGATTCAAAAATTCATATGGAAATGCAAAGGACATAAAATAGCCAAAACAACTTTTAAAAAGAATAATGAAGTTGGAAGACTTATATTAGCTGACATCAATACTTATTATAAAGCCAAAATAATCAAGACAATGTGGTATTGGTAAAAAGATAGAGATATAGCTCAATGGAACAGATATAGACTCACAGATATATGGTCAATTGATTTTCATCAGAGCAATTTAGTGGAGAAAAGATAGTCCTTTCAACAAATAGTACTGGAACAATTAGATACCAACATGCCAAAGAAAAAAATGAATTTAGATCCTTGTCTCTCATACCACGCGTAAAAATTAACTCCATGTGGATTGTGGACCTAAACGTAAATCTAAAATTATAAAACTTGTAGAAGGAAATATAAGAGATTTTTCTGATTAGGCAAAGATTTCTTACATAGGACACCAAAAGCACAATCCATAAAAGGAAAAAAAACTGATAAATTGAACTTCATCAAAATTAAGAATTTCTCTTCTTTGAAAGACACTGTTAAGAGAGTGAAAAGATGAGCCACAGACTGGGAGAAAACACTTGTAAATCACATATCTGATCAAAGACTTGTATCTAAATATGTAAAGAACCCTCAGAACTCAATAAGACAAACTGCCCAATAAAAATGAGCAAAAAATTTGAACTGATACTTCACCAAAGAACACGTACAATGTCAAACACCTGAAAAGATGCTCAACATCATTAGAGTTATATAAATAATTCTATATAACTATTAGAATGGCTAAATTTTAAAAGTGTGACCATACCAAGCATTGGCAAGGTGTATAGCAAATGAAACTATCATACACTGCTGGAGAGAATAGAAAATGGCACAACCATCTTGGAAAATAATTTGGCGGTTTCTTAAAAAGTTAAACATACATCTACCATAAGATCCAATCATTCTACTCCTAAGTTTATACCCATGTGATATGAAAACATATGTCCACATAAAAATGTGTACACAAATGTTCATAGCTAAATTATTCATAATAGCCAAACACTGGGAGCAACTCAGATGCCCATCAGCTAGTTAATGGATAAACAAATTGTTATGTATCCCTATGGTGGAATCTTTTTGACAATAAAAAGGAATGAAGTGCTAATATATGTAACAACATAGATGAGTTTCAAAATAATTATACTTAGTGGAAGAAGCCAGATTTAAAAAAAAGAGAGTACATGCTACATGATTCCATTTATATAAAATTCTAAGGAGAAATTTTAGGTTATATATAGGTTAATAGAATAAAAATTTAAAAAACAACAACAACATAGGACTGTACAACACAAACAATGAACCCTAATTGTAAATAATGGACTACAGTTAATGGTACAATTATAAATATGTTCTTTCATGAATTGTGATACATGTACCACACTAATGCAAGGTGTTAATAACAGGGTGGTATATGGGAACTCTGTATTTCATGCATAACTTTTCTGTAAGCCTACAACTTCTCTAATTTAAAAAGTTTAAAAAAATTCTAATAAGTGCAATCCAATCTTTAGTGGCAGAAAGCAGCTTCGTCGGTGCCTGAGAAAAGGGTGAGGGGAGAAGGGACAGGAGGAAACTTTAAGGGGCGGTGGATGGATCCCTGATCTTGATTATAATGGTGATTTCACAGCTGAATGGAAGTGTCAAAACTTGTCTAATTATACATTTTTAATTGGGGCAGTTTCTCATGTATCAATTATACCTCAGTAAAACTATTTTAAAAATTAGATTACTTACTAAAGCGTCACCAAAACCTAAAGTCTCTGACATTACAAGAACTCTTTTCTTTGACTCTTTTCCCTCCCTTACTACTTCTTATAAGAACAGCAGTGACCAATCTTTTGGGGGGATATTAGGGAAATGGGCATGTGTGACTCTGCTCAGTATTCACAATCGAACTATATTCATGGCAAAAGTCCTGGAATGAGAACTATCCCTGAAAGGGAGGGGTCTGTAGATTTGCATTTAAGTTCAATTCTGGAATGACATTTAAAGAATCCAACTGTGGCTATCGACCAGGTCACACTTTCCAGTTCAACCTCCGTACCAATGAAGCTGTTATTTTGATCTCCATCTTCCTCATTCTTGCATCTATTTCTCAGTTGGTTTTGAGGGGAAGGACTTCTGCAACCTCACCTCCTCCTCCATCACGGACTACCAGAAAAATACTGGCATGAAGGTGAAACTCAGCGGTGTGCTGGTGAATATTGAACACCTGGGTCTCCAGAAGGGCAGCTACCCTGATGTATAGCATGTGCTGATTTCCATGGTGTAAGAACTACCCTATGACCTATTTGAAGCTACAAAAATGAAGTCACTGAACGCAGAGTTGAGAAGAAATGCACACCATCAGATGTCGTCACAGATGCCAGCCAGCTCCTGCACAATAGTGAGAGAACTCAATGCAGAACTTTGACTATAATCCAAGATATGAGCTATTTGTTAGCTAGCAGCAGCAAATAGTAAAAATATCCTATGATGAAATACTATTGTGCTGCTTTTGAACCATTTTCTACAAGTAGAAGGCAGGCTCAATTCGTTGCTATAATGGTTATTCATTCATTTAAAAACTAGGCAATGTCCCGGTGCCAGGTCCTGTTTTGGGTGCTATGGATAGAGTAGTAAACAAGATAGACAAAACTCCTTGTCTTCACGAAGCCTATTAACTTCTAGTGGTGAAGGCAGAAAAAAATAAATAATGGCAATAGGTGCTATGAAGAAGAATAAAAAATAAAGCAGGGTAAGGGGAAAGAGTATGATGGGTGAGTGGGGGCAGTGGAATTGCTTTAGATAGGGTGATCAGAAGGCCTCTCAAAGGAAGTGAAATCTGAGCAAAGTATTCTGTGAAAAGCACTGGGGAAAGAGAATTCCAGGCAAGAGAACAGGAAGAATCAAGGCCCTCAGGTGGGAAGGAGCTCTGTAAGAGGCAGGAAGGCTAATAGATTTGTTGGTGGAAAGATATGGTTGCTAATGTATATTCTTGGTGAATTGAGTCAAGTTCACCGGTGAGAGTGGAGCAGAGGAAGGAGGTCTGAACTCATTGACTGAGAGAGTAAGAGAGTGAGTTGACCAGGGATGGGTAGGATTGTGGGGCTATGCCAAGAGTCAGCGTGAGATAGCTTCCATGGTTATGTGTTCTTCAGCCACAGTTTACTGGCTACAGTCATGGCGAGTCCAGTCAGATTTGGAACCTTTCCAGACACTGAATGGCACATTCATATTGGGATAATTTAGGTGTATTTAATAAAGAAACTCTTTAAAAGGTTTGGGCAGGGTGTGGGGAGACTGCAGGGGATAGTGCAGTACCCCTGGACCCAAAAGAGCAGGGCTCATTAAACATCTCTCCCCTCCTGAAGGGAAACAGTGCCCTGAGAGAAGGCTGCTTTATAGGAGATCAGATGTTTGTTTGAGGGACTTGGCCACTGTCGTTTCTTATCTCTAATGGTGTCCCCCAGTGAACCATGCCTCCTGGTCCTCATACCCTTGAGTAATCCCATACACACTGAAAAGTGGACTTGCCCTGTGACTTGCTTTAGCCAACAGAATATTATGGAATTCCTGGCCCTGAACCTTAAGTAGGCCTGGCAACTTCTGCACTTGCAATTTGGGGAGATCCTGAGCCACCAAGTCTGACTACCCTGCTGGGGAGCATGAGATGAGGCCCCAGTGGAGTGGGAGAGACCATGAAACTACATGGAGAGAGAGGGAAGCCTTGCTTGACCAAAGCTCCAACTTAGCCCAGCCTTTCTGCCATCCCTGCCAAGGTGCCAGACATGCAAGTGAAGACATCTTGGACACCCCAGCCATCATGCGGCTGCAGCTTTATTATGACAGGGTCTAAGAGAGACCAACAGAAGAACCATTCAGCAAAGCTTTGGTCAACCCACAGAATTCTGGGAAATAATTAAATGGTTAGTGTTCTAAATCACTAAGTTTTGTGATGATTTGCTACATAGCAATAGATAACTCCAACAGCCAGTATGCAGCAACTCCGTAGAGAGAGCACCTGGAAATAACCATTGCAACCTCACCCTCCTTCTCCCTCTCCTCTGTTTGTAGTTGTTCCCCGTAGATTGACCCTAATCAGAAGCAGAGGGCAAGGGAGGCTTTGAGGTTGTTCATAAAGGTTGCTCTCCCAAAGCAAAGAGCAGGATGGAGAAAGTGGAACAGACCTAGAGGGAGCAATTGGAAGATATCCTATGTATCAAGGGACTATAATAAAGGGAGGAGGCCAAGAACTAGAAACAAAGTGAAAGGTCATGGAATCTAAGCTGGGTAAGGGGAGTGGTGAGGATGTGGGAAAGGTGGGAGGGCAGAAAGAAAGATGCAGGATCCAGCAACTGAAGGTTCAAATGGAGGTTTTAAAGAAGTATCTAAGTGGGGATACTAGAGTATGTTGGAAAGATAGAAGGTGCCTGTCAGGGAATGGAGGGGATAATATAGAAATTCTGTATTGGTAAGTGTGATGGGTAAGTTCATGTGCCAGTTTGGCTAGGTTATATGTCCAGTTGTTTGGTCAAGCAAACACTGGCCTCATTGTTACTGTGGAACAAGCATCGTTAGTCAGTTGATTGCACCTATGGCTGATTGCATCTACAATCAACAAGGGAGACACTGCCTTAAGAGAAGTCCCATTCAATCAGCTGAAGACCTTAAAGGGCAAATTGATGATACCAGCAGTTGAAAATAAGAATTTCTATCAGCCAGCCAGCTTCTCCTGAGAAATTCATCAAAATCTTTATCAGAGCTCCCAACCTGCAGCCTACCCTATGGAATTCACACTTGCCAATCCTCATGGGCATGTAAGCCAATTCCTATAATAAATCTCATAACAATTTCGTATCGGTTCTGTTTCCCTGGAGAACTTGAACTTTGGGGGATAATGGAAATGTTCTGTATCTATGCTGTCCAATACCAAAGCTATTAGTCACAGATGGCTATTGAGCACTTGGAATATGGCTAGTACAGAGTTCTTAACAAGGGGTCCGTGAACTTGAATTGAAATTCAAAAAAACATTATTCTTGTGGGGACGTGTTGGTGTGGGTGTGATATATTTATTAAATACTACATGGTAGAGTGTGGACTTAGTAAGGGATCTGTGGTTTTCACCTGACTGGCAAAGGGGTCTGTGGAACAAAAAAGGTTAAGAACCCCTGGTCTAGTACAACTGGGAAACTGAATTTTAACTTTTATTTAATTTTAATTAATTTAAATTTCAATAGCCACATGTGGCTATTGCTACAGAATTGGACAGTGCAAATTGAAATATGGTCACAACAGTGGGTAAACTGAAGTAGGATAGAAGAAAAGATCATTGGAAGTGAAGTGAGCACAAAAAGTGGAGACCCTGATTTGGGAGACATAGACTCAGTAGCTATGAGACTTAGCCTGGGTTCCCTAGAAAGGAAAGCCTGAGGCAAAACTTACGGGGTGCTGATTTATTGGGTAGGGAGCAGCGTGCAGTCCTAGAGCAGCAAGAGTGATGAAATAAAGGAGGAGAAGCAGGGAAGGGGGAGAAGCAAATAGGAAGTGGAGTTACTTAGCTGATTATGGTTTGGTCACGTAGGATGTCTCCGGAAGTGTTGTATGGTTTCCAAGTATCTGGGAACAGCCCATCATGGAGAGGAAGGGAGAGGCATTTATTTATGGCTCATTGCCATCTCCTACCCACGGGGCATTAGTTACCCTGCACTTCTGGGTTGCACAGTGCGCCATCTGATTTTGGAAATGGTGGGAGGAGCCGGTCGCCAAATCTGTTTGGAACTGGGTGCTGAAGCTGCTTCAGTGGTCACGAAGGAGACCAGGTCAAGGTGCGACCCTCCCCCCACCCCACATAGGCTGAGTCAGCAGTGCTGTTAGGAGAAGAGACTTTGAGCAAGAAGCCAACACTCAGGGATGGGGTCAGGTGGAACCAAGTGAGGCTGGGGTGGTGCATAAATCAATCCAGTGTATTGTGAGTGACTTTAAGCAAATCATGTAAATACTTCATGCCTTAGTTCCCTCATCTATAAATTTGGTAATACTACCTACCTTATATGCTGGCTCATATTATTCATATACAACACCCCAATAATATCTCAACGACTTTGTAATAATAGGTGAGGCTGCTCTCATTCTTGCCATTTCACAGATATGGAAATTACAGCTAAGAGAGATTAAATGAATATGACTCATAAATGGCAGAGCCAGAACTAGAACTCAGTTCATCTGACTCTTAGCTACTCTTTTCACCATACCACATTTTCCCTTGAGGTTTCATCCAAGGGCTGAATTTAAAACCTCTAAGGGAGAGAAAGTCCCAAGCATAGAAGGGATTTAAAATTTATACATGGGTGCAGATATGATAAAGGGTAAAATGTGCATCCAACAACAAGCAACTCTAAAATTTCTTAATCAATTTCGTAAAGTAAAATGATGCTTAGAAAGTGGTTCACAAGTCTAGTTTTAAAAGTGCCCGAAATGTGTTTGTGTGGAATTAATTTATTCCTGTTGAATTCCCATAATCTGTTGAAGCATATATGTAAGATCTATTCTCCCGAACAATTTTCATGGGAGCTGATTGTATTTGCCGGTTGAGCGCAGCAGGAGAGCTGCTATCATTGAGATCACACATGCTCTGACTTGTCAAGACCTACCTCTGTTTTCCTCCTGCCAAGTAACAGGCTCAGCTATCATGACTTCTAATCCCTTGGATCCAGCTCCCTCTCCTACTGCTTGCTAGAGCCTAATCACAGAGCTCCCACTGACAGCAAACTTCTTGTAGGTCTGAGTATTCCAAGAGAAATAAAATGAGATGGAGGGATTAGTTAAGCAAGGACCCTCCACAATGTTATGAATGGAACTCAGTAATTAATATTGCCTGTGAACTGTTAAGTTTTTTGCTCATTATGTAAATACAGAAAGAAATCAAGCCTCTAACAAACTCTGTGGAGAAGGCAGTCTGACAAGGAGGCTAATGTAATGGATGTGGGCAAAGCTCTTAGAGAAGGCTCTCAGTTCCTACACACCCAGAACAGAGATGAGCCAGTTCATATCTGAAGAGTTTTTCTGTACACTTGAACTTCATGAGTCCATGGAAACAGAAACTGGCACCTGTTAGCCAATAACACCCTGAGAAGCTAATGCTGGAAGGGATGAGAAGGTCATCCAAATGTTAGGCAGAGCCAGGTGTCCTGAAAACCCAGGGCCTCCTTGTCATGAGAGAGACAAATGGGGGCACTGCCTCTTTAAACTTACTCCCCAGCCCTAAACAATTGTGTCTTCTTTAGACTTTTCCTAGTTCCTCTCCTCTCCTTCCTCCAACACTTAACCAATATCACTTAAGACGCTGCTTCTTGCTAGTTGTGTGCTGTTGAGAACATTATATAATTTCTTTGATCTTATGTTTCCACATCTGTGAAATAGGGGTGATAATAACAAACATACCAACCTCACAGGGGTGTTTTGAAAAGTAAATGAGTGGTTCAGTTTGCTTAACCAATCACTTCTTAAGGGACATGTGGGTTGTTTCCGGTCTCTGGCTGTGAATAAAGCGCCTATGAATAGTCAAGTACAAAAAAAAAAAAAAAAAAAAAAAAAGTGAATGAATGGCTTCAGGGTACTGTCCCGCAACAGAAGCTTTGAATAACCAGCAAGAACTGGCAGAAACGTCTTTCTCTAAGTTCCAGAAAAAGGCTACTTAAAAGTGGTAGAATCTCATTGCTTCCTGGCTGGCACTTTCCCCACCCCTCATCACCTTGTTTGTACAGCTGGCCTGCACTCCCAGTGCAGACCCCTGGTCCCTTTTCCAGAAGGAGCAGAGTAACCCTTGTGCACATATTGGGAGCATGTATGCCTGGCCCAATCTATCTGGTTTTAGCCCGAGGGACTTGCCACCCCAGAACTTGCCCTGCATGTAGAAGGCAGCTCACAGAGCTCTCCTGTAGACTCTGGGAAAGCAGTCATGGGGCTTCCTAGGGCTGACAGTGCGGTGCCCGACCATGAGCAAACTGTTTCCTAGGGAAGAGGGGACATTAGGAATCATGTAAATGGAGGAATTCCTGGACCACAGTCACATGTCCAAGACAAGACATATGCCTAATCAATCAGAGCTGCTTTGGCCTGTAGCTCTTCTCTAAACTTATTGTAAGGATAACCCCTGAAGGAAAGCACTTACACAGGTCAATCTACAAAGATTGGGAAATGGGTTGGCTTTTATAATGAGAGTTTTATTTGGGGTAAAAGCTTACAGTTTCAAGGCCATGGAATGTCCTAATCAAGGCACCATCAGAGATGCTTTCTCGCCAAAGTCAGCTACCGGTGATCCTGGTGTTCTGCCACGGGGCGGGCGATCAGGCATATGGCAGGGCTCATCTCCTTAGCCTTGAGCTGCTCTGTGGGACCAGCCTCTTGGGGGCCTCTTTCCGTGTCTCTGTGCTCTGCTGATTCCAGACTCCAAGACCTCTCACAGCCTCTCCGGGCTTCTCTGCCTTTCTGCAGCTGTAGGTGAACCTAGAGTCTTCCTCTCACATGACCAGGTCAATATGGCAGAGCTCCCTTTTCCTGTGTATCTCTTCCTCTGTGTCTCATTTATATAAGAAGGCCCAGCAAGAGGACAGAAACCCAACCAGTGCCACCTTCACTGACATAGTCCAATCAAAAGGGCCCCAGCGTGTTTCATTCTGCACCACGCCCATGATCCATGCCTCGGACCGTGTACTTTTCTCCTTTTCTTGTTTCTTAATAAACTCTTTACTCCCTATGGCATGTCCTTAAATTCTTTTATGCGACGTAAGCCAAGAACCCAGAAGCCCAGAAACCAGGGCCTTCCGCTAAGATTATTTGCAAGCCAAGCCAGGAGAGAGGAAAGTGGGTGCTCCACGAACCCTACCAGAGATTGGTGAGCATTTAATTAAAGCCTGTCTGTGATTAGTGGGGCCCTGAGCCCCAAGACTCTCAACGTGGCTGTGCTGGGAGGTTTGTTCCTTACTCAGCCCCTGGGAGGCCGTAAAGTTCCTCTTAATCGATTACCTTTGGGGCCCCTGAGACTGTTTGCCTATAAGCCGCAGAACAGTCTCTGCTTTTAACTGTGCCACTTAATGTCTGGTTTAACTGCGGAACTTGGTCCCTGGGAGTGGCCATGAGATGAGCTTGCTCATAGCTGTCTCCTAAGACCTCTGCAAAGTGGGCAAAAGAAAGATCCATAGTCAGTCCCTTTCCTAGAGGGAAAGTCTGGATTGGAAGCCAAGGTCTGAGAACCGGACCCAGATGTCTTCCAAGACCTCTAATTCTCTGGGGGCACTGGAACGTGATGACAGCAAGCAGGGCTTCTGACCTCCAGGATGCTGGCTTGGTGAGCAATCTGCCGCCCAGATTACAAACGCACTTATCCTTCCCTAAGATAGTGGGCGGCTTCTAATTGGGACAACCTGCCTACTGATAGTCTAAAAAGGAAGAGTCTAATCATTTCCTGCCACACCACATGGCCACAGTATGGCCGAGAGTAGTCTCTGCATGGGACCCTGAAATCCAGTTAAACTTGTGTAAAAGAGAAGGAGAGGACAGACAGATCTGAGGGCCAGGGACCATGTGGTCATGTCTCCTTAAAGGAATGAGGAAATGCACTACCAAATCGGTCAATTAAAAGCTCAGGGAAATTACTCAGAGGCAGAACCTTGAAACCCAGCCTTATTTCAAAGAAAGCTGGTAGAGGCAATAAAAATACCCTCGTGTAGCTGCTAACTCTAGAGAAGGACAGATTCCGTAGAAAGCTGTAGAAACTTCCTCTGGGCCCCCAAACATCTATTAACTCCCTTTTAGAAACAGCCTTCTCAATTTTCAACAATTGAGACCACACCACCAAGATGGAGAAGGTAAGGAAGGATGAGCACAGGGTCTGGGACAGGCTCACCTTTTAACTGCTGCTGTTAAAGACACTGGCCACCTCAGGGTTACTGGAATCCAGGCTCCACATCAGTAGGAACCTGGTCCAAAGTGCCTCACCATGGGACTGCTGGGGCCTTGCCCTAGGGGAGGACAGAAGGGGCCTGAAGCCATTCGGGAAGAACCATCTACTAGGAGACCTCCTGTGACCTTTGATGTGGCAGACAAGAGTGCTAATTTCTTAATTAACATGCGAGGCAATTACTCAGTCCTAGTCTGCACTCCCAACCTCTCTAACCTTGGATGTGCCTAATGAGGGGAGTGAAGGGGGAATTGAAATCTAGGCTATTTACTAAACCTCTCCCCTATAGAATAAGGAGCCTCCTCATATGCCATCCATTAAGAGTTAAAAAAAAAAAAAAAAAAAAAATTTCCTGGCTATTTATGTCTCCCTTCCTGTTGCCTTCCAACACTCCAGTCCTTCCAGTGAAAAACCCTTGTGGGGCTTTACCCTTTGATGGAGATAACTAATGGGATGCAGCCCCCAGAGCAGCCCAATTTGTGTCTTGGCAGGGGCAGGGCTTCTCTGGGCCCCTTAGCTCCATACCTAGCAGCTGCCCAGGGATTCTCCTGGAAGAATAAAGCTGGAGGGTCCTGCACAAAGTTTCTGCCATAGACAGACATGGGGAGCTTTGCATTCAGGTGATTCTAAAGGCAAGTCTTTCCCTAAGCTAAGCTAAGTGTGTAAAATTCTCTTTTCTGTGCTTGCTTTAACTTTGTCAGTCTGCTTGTGCCTAGGAATTCATAAATCAGATTTGGGGTTTGCCTGTCAAAAATTGGATAATGGTGAAATTGAGTCTTTAAATGTCAATACTATTTTTTTAAAAGATTTATTTTATTTATTTATCACCACCTCCTATTTTTTGTACTCACTGTCTGCTCTCTGTGTCCATTTGCTGTGTGCCTTCTGTGTCTGCTCATCTTCTCTTTAGGAAGCATCGGGAACCAAACCCGGGGCCTCTTATGTGGGAGAGAGGCACTCAGTCGCTTGAGCCACCTCAGCTCCCTGCTTTTGTTGTGTCTCTCATTGTCTTTCCTCTTTGTGTCTCCTTTGTTGCATCATCTTGTTGCATCAGCTCACCACGCCTGCCCATCAGGCCAGCTCACTGTCTTGCTTGTCTTCTTCAGGAGGCACTGAGAACTGAACAGGGACCTCCCATGTGGTATGCAGGAGCTCAATCGCTTGAGCTACATACGCTTCCCATGTCAATACTATCTTGCAATTGAATTAGATGTATAAAAAAAGTCACATGGAATTACTTCAACTGCTGAAAAAGCAGAAAAACTTAGCAACAATAATATTACTAATTGCAGCAGTTTGATATTCTTTATGAATTCCAAAAATAGATATTGGATTATGTTTGTAAACTGGTCTGTCGGAGCTTTCACTTTTACTTGATTAAATTATGATTAGGGCTTTGATTGGGCCACATCAGTAGGGCATTGAGTCCCCGCCCCTTGGTGGGAGGGTACTCAAAGATAAAAGGCATGGCAAAGGACAGAGTTGGGAGTTTTTAATGCCGGAGCCCAGGAAGTAAGCACACAGAGGAGCAGAGAGAAGGCTTGATTAGACACAGCAGAGGCCCCAGAGAGAGAGAGACAAAGCCTAGACAGCCTGATATTCTAGAGCTGACCTTGTGGAGAGAAGCAAGCCTGACCCTGGAGAGACTCGAGACCCAGGGAGAGAGGCAGAGCCGGTTGCCTGATAGTCTATAGCTGACCTAGTGGAGAGAGTAGGACAGCTGAGCCCAGAGAGAGAAACAAGCCCCAGGAGGAGAGAAACCCAGGAAAACTGAGCTCTTGGCAGATGTCGGCAGCCATATTGCTCCAATACATGGCAACTTACACTTTATGGCCTGGTAACTGTAAGCTTCTACCCCAAATAAATACCCTTTATAAAAGCCAACAGATTTCTGGTATTTTGCATCAGCACCCCTTTGGCTGACTAATACACTAATAAAAGAGTTTCAGTTGCTTAGTTAATAATCAAAAATGCCCAATTTCTTTTTAAAGTGAAAACTTACTAGAAAGTGTAACTAAGTGTTAAGATCATTATATAGATGCCTTTATATTATAAAACAGCAGGAGGGTAATATCTGAAATTGCTATAACTGCGTGGATTTAGCCTAGAATCTATTACTGTGATGGTAATCTTAGACTAATTTACCTTTGTTTGTGGTTACTTCAAGTCTAATCTCACCCTTGTATATGCTTGCTATAGTAATGGTAATTATAAACTAAACTTACCTTTGATTATGGTTATTTTGTGACTAACTTACTAGCTTCACCTCGCCCTAAGACTTCAGCTATTGTGATAATTCTAAACTGAGTTTACGTTTGCTTATGGTTATTTCATGACAACTTCTGCCCTCTATGGCTCAGAGGAAGGCAAATTTAAGACACCCCTGTCTCCTGTCCTTCCACTGGTATTAATGACCCTGCTTTCTCTCATGACTCCAGGTGTGGACTAGATTGCTGTCTGGTGTAATTCTCGACCCTTGGGTTGGACATTCTGATAGTTTGATATTATTTATGAATTCCAAAAAGAGACATTGATTATGCTTGTAAACTGGTCTGTTCCTCTGGGCATAACACGCCTTTGGTTGTATTAAATTCAGAGGTTTCACTTTTACTTTATTAAATCAAGATTAGGGCTTTGATTCGACCACATCATTAGGGTGTGCAGGGTTAAGTCCCTGCCCCCTTGGTGGGCTATATAAATGGATGCTCAATCAAATAGTTACACAAAGAAGAACACAGAGGAAGAGAGATAACACCATAGATGTGGCAGAGGCCCCGTGAAGAGAGATGTGCCTGATAGTCTACAGCTGACCTTGTGAAGAGACCAGAGAAGCCAAGAAGCCCTGAGAGACAAGCCTTATGCCAGCCTACAGCTAAGATTGGAAGAAGCTGGACTCACAGGGTCTTAAGAGGAAGAGAAGGCTGAATGAACTCTCACAGACCTCGTCTGCCTTCTTACTTCAACACATGGCAACAGAGTTTGGTGAAGAAGTAACTTTGAGTTGGACTCTTCAGGGCTTTATAACTGTAAGCTTCCACCCCAAATAAATACCCTTTATAAAAGCCAACAGATTTCTGGTACTTTACATCAGCACCCCATTTGGCTGGCTAATACAGACATCCACTCTTCTAGTCCAGCAGCAACCAGAGTCCTGTTATCTCTCTCTGAGGACTGGGGAGTGGGGGGCCTCCCACCTCAAGTGTTGTTGTTCCTAAAAGCAGCAAGTCATGAGAAAAACCAGGTTTCCATGAGACTTCAGTGACCTCAGTGAGTATATACTGGAATTAGTGTTTCTCATTCAAGGTCTGTTAAAGTCAAAATGGGAAATAATCAAAGCCCTGAAGTAAAGGAAAATGTTTTAAGTTGTATTTTAAAGCATTGGGAACAATTTGGTCATAAGCCAATAATTAACAGGAATGAAATTCTTGTATAAAACTGCATGGTCACAGTGCAGATTAATTAGAAATAGCCTTCAAAGAGATCTTTTAAGTGTTTTTTTTTAATTCTTAAAAGAGTTCTATTCTAATTGTCAAAAATTCAATAAACACTTACTAGTCCGGGGAATTAAGAATCATAGTTTATCGTGTAATTCCCCAGTTAAAACCTTTCAACAGCCTTAAAATGAGGGTGGTAAGTAATCCAATGGTCAAATTTCAGTAAGTAAAGAAAAAGTCCTTGAAAGCCAGAACCTGGCAGGCAGTATGTTTTTTAAGATTATTCACAATTTTAAAAGTTTATTAAAGAAAAGAGGTTTTAGTCTCCTGTAAAGGAAGGAAAAGAACATTCCCTGCATAAACTACAATGGTTTCAATTTTATTTGGTTTGGGTGTTAATTCCCTAGGTTTATAGAATAACAATTAAATAAATTAACATAGACATTGTGATTCTAACATTGGAAGAAATTACAACATTGATGTGGAGGCAGTGGCCACTGGAGGCTCTGAGGACAAGGAGAGGGAAAAACAGGTGTAATATGAGGGCATTTTTGGACTTGGGAATTATCCTGAATGACATTGCAACGACAGATATAGGCCATTATATATCTTCCCACAACCTACAGAATTATATGGGAGAGAGTGTAAACTACAATGTAACTGTAATCCTTGCTCAGAGGCAATGCCCCAAAATACATTTATCAATTTCAATGAATGTACCACACTAATGAAGGATGTTGTTTATGTGGGGAAATGTGGGAGGTATGGGGAGCGGGGCATATGGGAATCCCTATATTTTTATGTAACATTTATGTAATCTAAGTATCTTTAAAAAAATTAAAATAATTTTTAAAAAATCTTTAAGATGATAAAAATTGTAAGTTCGTGTTTAATGAAATTAAGAAAAAGGTAAATTTCATTGGTTGCTATTTGTAATTTAATAAGCTTATTTAAAGGTAAAGTAACTTCTAGTTAATTATAAGAAGTTTATAAAAGCATCTTCTAAACTAAAGTATTTATTTTTGCCTTTTATTTTATCCTTTATTTATTTACTGAAGATTTATTTATTTATTTACTTTTCATCCATTTTTAATTCCCCCTCCCTTCCCCACGTTTCGGCTGTTTTTGTGTCCATTCACTGGACAATTCTCTGTGTCCATTTCCTGCCTATCTTCTCCTCCTTCTCCACCTGTCTTTACCGAGATTTGATGCTGGGAACCTCGGACCTGGGAGAGAGGCATTCTGCCACCTGCGCCACCTTAGTTCCTGTTTTTTTTTTTTTTTGCGTGTCTCATCTTGGCTCTCCCTTGTGTCACTCTCCTGTTACGTCATCATCTTGCTGCGTGCAGTGCACCCACTTGCAGAGTCTGATGGCGCCTGGGGGCAGGGCCCAGAGGCACACTCCCTTGCAGGGCCTGACAGCGTACCCGCACATGGGGCCTGACAGCACACCCGCTTGCGCGGCCCACGCATGGGGCCTGACACGAAGCCCACCCACGCTTGGCGGACCACGCACCTTCTATATTTTTCTTTATTTTACCGGGTGGTCCTGGGGATCGAACCCAGGTCCCTCCATTTGGGAGACAGATGCCCAACCATTTGAGCCACTTCCGCATCCCTGAAACTGAAGTATTGAAATGGCTAATACCAGGAAGCCATTAATTAGAATTAATTAGAAACTTAAATTGATATTGATAACAAAACGTAACTTCATAACAGGAAATACTGTCAGATGCCACTTCAATCTGCATTTTTTTTTCACTTTATTTTGTACATTTAATAATTGAAAATATAAACAATTAAAAACTAAAAAGTAAATACAGATGAATAAATACATATATTTCTCAATTAAATGTACTGGATACATATAAAAACTTCTTTGAATCAAACAATATGTTACAAATTATATGTAGCTCATAGTAACGCATTCATACAGTATTTGTTCTTTTGTGCCCAGCTTGATTCGCTAAACATAATGTCCTCCAGGTTAATCCATGTTGTCATATGCTTTACAACTTCATTTCTTCTTACCGTTGCATAATATTCCATCGTGTGAATAGACCACAGTTTGTTTATCCATTCATCTGCTGATGGACACCTGGGTTGTTTCCACTTTTGGCAATGGTGAATAATGTTGCTATGAACATCAGGGTGCAGATGTCAGTTCCTGTCACTGCTTTCAGTTCTTCTGGGTATATACCCAGTAGTGGAATTGCCAGGTCACATGGCAAGTCTATGTTCAACTTCTTTAGGAACTGCCAAACAGTCCTCCATAGTGGCTATACCATTCTGCATTCCCACCAACAATGAAGAATTGTTCCTATCTCTCCACATCCTCTCCAACACTTGTAGTTCTCTTTCTTTTTAATAGTGGCCATTCTGATAGGTGTGAAATGATATCTCATTGTAGTTTTGATTTGCATTTCCCTAATCATGAGTGATGTTGAGCATTTCTCCATGTGTTTTTTTGCATTTGTATTTCTTCTTTGGAGAAATGTCTATTCAAGTCTTCCGCCCATTTTTTAATTGGGTCATTTGTCTTTTTATTGTTGAGTTGTAACATCTCTTTACATATCCTAGATATTAAACCCTTATCAGATATGTGATTTCCAAATATTTTTTCCCATTGAGTTGGCTGCCTTTTCACCCTTCTGACAAAGTCTGTGAGGTGCAAAAGTGTTTAATTTTGAGGAGGTCCCATCTATCTATTTTTTCTTTTGTTGCACGTGCTTTGCCTATAAGGTCCAAGAAACCACCACCTACTACAAGGTCTTGAAGATGTTTCCCTACATTTTCTTCTAGTAGTTTACGGTCCTGGCTTTTATATTTAGATCTTTGATCCATTTTGAGTTGATTCTTGTATAAGGGTTGAGATAGGGGTCCTCTGTTATTCGTTTAGTTATAGATATCCAGTTCTCCCAACACCATTTGTTGAAGAGACTGTTTTTTCCCATTAGCGTGGGCTTGGTAGGTTTGTCAAAAACCAGTTGACTGTATAAGTGAGGGTTTATTTCTGGGTTCTCAATTCTATTCCACTGATCAATGTGTCTATCTTTATGCCAGTACCATGCTGTTTTGACCACCGTAGCTTTGTAATATGTTTCAAGGTCAGGCAGTGAAATTCCTTCCATGTTGCTCTTCTTTTTTAGAATGCTT